>UFQX01000202.1:381921-689421 GCA_900497675.1 Arapaima gigas | reverse complement strand
ACTAAGCTGGTTGAAATTCAGAACTGTGAACATCTGCGTCTCATTTATACCGCGATTCATAGATTCGTGTCAGGCAAGACGTTGCCTTAGTTGAAGAGACACAAGACATTTAATCCTCTAAAAATAATGTCTGAAGAATAATTCCTTTTGATGGTCCACCACTCAGTTTACATCTATCTTGACAGCTGTATGTACAGCTATGTATGCTGTACATACAGCTGTCAAGCTAACTATATATATATATGTATATATATATATATATATATATATATATATATATATTTCTGTCTCAAGTCTGAGACAAAAGACTGAAAAAATGAAAATTTACTTTCTGTAGTTCAGTCACAGCAAAATTATGAATAGAACTATACTGTGACATTCAGGGGATTAGAAAGTCATTCAGTGGAACAGGTCCAAAAGGTCAAATGAGGTTTTTTTTTAATATTGCATTTTTCCTCTCTTCTAGAGCTTCAGCTCTAAAAACATCCTGAACTTTTCTGCTCTAGTTGGTCCAGCGGCCGCCACCTTACTGAGCTCCGACCTGGACTTGCACTGACACTTGTGGAAGAGCGCACATAAGCAAGTTCTACAAGGACCACCACACTAGGTGGTGTCAGCAAATACAACTGAACAGTTAACTTTATGCCAAAGTGGGTCTTATTTTCATAGTTAGTCGGAGCACTGATTGGAGACATGGTCAAGAGCTGCTTCAGCAGATCTGAACAAGAACCAGCTGATAACCCTGGATGTCTCCGTGAGGTACACACCTACATTCAATCTTGCCATGAACCACCTAAGGAGACTTGGTGGGTTCTTGGGCCTCTGTAGCTAACCACACCTGTAAATGTGTGTCCTGCGTCGTTTCGGGTTTTTTTTCCAAGTTCTTCGTTGCAAACGTGTTGCCTCCTTTCAAACATCCCTGGTTCAAACCCGTGCCTTCAGATCTGCACAAGGGCTGGTCTGAATTTGTGGGATTTTTCTGGCGCAGTTCGAGATTATATTGAGAGACTAGGCTTATGTGACCGATGTGAAGAATCAGGGTTGTAACTGCACGATCTCACATTCACCACAACAAGCAAGGAGTCATGATGGATTGGTCTTGCACAGGAGGAATGTGGATCTTGCTGGGTTCTCAGTGTAGTGGGCACCTACTGATGAAGCAGGGGCAAGTGTGTCCCTCAGTCCTCAGAACCTGTTTGGATTGTTCCTCCAAGTACAGCAATGAACTGTGGCTTTCTGGTATATTAACAACCAGGGTAGAGAGCGAGTAGGACACCTTCTTGTCCCTATGCTGGCTGTGTGAGTTTGTTAGTACCGGTAGGCTGAGATATATGAAAAGTTTTAAAAGTAACTAAGAATTCTTTGCTATCGTGCCCAACTGTGACCACATTATCTGCTGACTATCTCCCATCCCATAGACAGGGCCACTATAGCCCTTGCTACCTGTTCCAGTTACAGTTTTGTGGCCCAGGGGAGCCAAGAGGCACTTTATATATATATATATATATATATATATATATATATATGCGCACACACACACACACAGTAAACACAGCTAAGAATAATGGCTCGGTAAATCTTTTTTCCCAGGTTCCCCGGTCGAACAATATTTCCCTGTAACTGTCAAAATGTCTGCTAATTTTGCACTTGCTTTTACTGTATAAATATTATCAGCAGTCATACATCTTTGGAACGAATTTTAAATTATGCACATTCCTTTTAGTTGCTTAACCATAAAATTAAAACGTTTTAAAAACCCAGCCGAGACGCAGGAAAAGTAAAAAGCATGAAAGGTCCTCCTGTGTGACATTGCCGTGTACACTTGCTACCCAACCATATGGGCGAAGATGCCCAGGAACGGCCCCAAAAAAATGCAAAAACCGAAAACGACGTCCTCCGCAGCCCAACTACACACATAAACAGGACAGCTACTGCGCAAAAAAATTTTAAAAATCATTTCCTCTTTGAATTACTAGACGTTGTTTTAAGAAGGGCTGTTCAAGAACAAATCACAATCATAATACACTGTACTTTTGGACAGTCTTACTCGGTCATTTCAGGGTGACCTGCAGGTCATGTATTAGTTCGTGTTGTTTTCATCTCAGCGTTTCTGGGCCCCACAGCAGTTGCGGTTAAAAAGTACTGCAATTTATCCTATTTTGAACTTAACGAAAGGACCAATGACAGCTTACTGGTGCGAGTCCATGGTGTTACACATTAGCATGAAATTACCAGAAACTCTGGTGCTGCTCCCTCTGCCCCCCTGCAGAGGAACTGAAACTAGATCGCTTAGCTCCTAACATATAGGAAGTAACAGAAGTTCAGGCATCAGTTTTCTGTGAAAGCTTCCCACCAAAGCTGAGCTCTGCTGTTTACAACTCGTTCGATACCCCTCCATTTATAGGTAAGAGCTTCAGCCGCACATTTACTTTCATTTTGTGGCGTCTTTTGTAAAAGCTTTTTTTCAAGGCATTTGGTTATTTCAACTTCTTGTGTTTGTAGCAATCGAAGATTATAGATTATTTGTTCAAGAAAAATTTGTATGTCTGTAATAAACGAGTGTAGGGATTTTCTGCTTTTTGTGAAATGGCTTTACTTTAACTTGTGCTCGTTTAGGGAGCAAATATTCAACAAGATAGTTGTGGAATTCCCGGCTCTGCTGGAATTTCAGTGGTTTGTTTGCTGGGGTTTCGTTTCATACTCAGATTATTTCAAACACCGTTTGTTCTGGGTTCCTAAGTTATAAAAAAAAGATAACGTGAAAGTGTGTTTAAAGACATTTCTGCCACGAAAAGTGTGTGGAGGTTAAATCCGTCCCTTCGTAAATGGGGTGATTTTAAAATGGAATGATCTGCTTCATTTCCGACATACATATAACATTCTGTAAAATTTGAACTGGAGATATTTTACGCTCGTTCCATTTAGCTGTGGTGTATTAGCCACAGTGAAGCAATATTAAGATGGAATTTCCTTGTTTGTGCAATTGTGTGCTTTATAGACGTTTATACTGAAATGCGCTCATATTTTTTTTTTATTACCGCATGAACACTGTGTTTTGATGTAATTCAGAGATGTCATGCCAACATGACGCGGGGCCCTAATGGATTAGTCTTTTTGTGCCATTTATTCCCACTAAACCAGTTTGTCCAAATTGCTCACCCCCCACGTGGTCATGTGCCTATGGAGGGTAAACAAGCTGTCGCGGGGAAGTAACATTGTAAAAGACCCCCCCCCCCCCAAGATACCCAGATAATCAGGCAGTTTGATTTGTAGCGCGAGAGGGGAGCCCGACCACTGTAAACAAGACCAAGAAGTTGCAGGGCAGAAACCCAACTGGAAATGAAATAAAAGTAGGTCGTTACTATGGACCAATCAACGGGGAAAGTGTCAGCTGTTACCGGAAGATTCTGGTTTTGTGTGTGTGTGTGTGTGTGTGTGTGTGTGTGTGTGTGTGTATTACTACAAACAAATCACAGAAAATAAAGTAAAAAGACTGGTGGTACATTTTGTACTATATTTATTGTTCAGAGAGACCAAATGATGACTAACACTAGACCGGTAGGATTTTAGTCTGAAAAATGTTTGGAAAAAACACGAGTTTCCTCTGTCCTCACAGGACAGGTGAGTTAAAATCGTCAGTAAGATGCTGTGGCTTCTGTTCCTTTCTGCCCTGTTTGGTCCTGTGGCTACCACTCTGCTGAGCTCTGACCTGGACCTACACTGGCACCTGTGGAAAAACAAACATAGCAAGTCCTACCAGGACCAGGTAGAAGCTCAAATTTCATCACAAAGACAAAAAAAGAAACATTTTAAGCAGTTTAACTGTTATATTATTAAAATTAAAAAGACAGTTTGAAATGGTGGTGAAAACTAGTGAAAATTTTCCGTTTTACTGGTACAGGTGGAGGAAGTGCAGCGACGGCAGATCTGGGAGAAGAACCTCCGGTTGATAACCCTGCACAACCTGGAGGCCTCCATGGGGATACATACCTATGACCTGAGCATGAACCACCTGGGGGACTTGGTGAGTGTTTGGTACAGTAAAACATCCTAATCCTGGTGCAACTGTATATGGCTTTGTTGTGTCTGTATTTCAAGAGGCTGCATCTTTTGGTGCACTCCTGTTGCATAATCTAAAACCTTTCCACCACATTTTCTTCAGACCTCTGAAGAGATCGCAGCATCTCTCACTGGCATCGACATGCCTTCGGAGCTCCAAAGGGAGCCATCAACATTTGTGGCATCTTCAAACGCTGTTCTTCCAGATTCCATTGACTGGAGGCAAAAAGGTTATGTCACTGATGTCAAGAACCAGGTACAGAAATAGCGTCTTCGAGAGTAACTGTGTTGCCTCTACTGCCATCGACACCAGAGTTTTAGTTTACCCTTAAACAGTAGTGGTTTGCCAACAAGGTCTGCCTTGAGCTACTTCCTTCTGTACTTGTTAAAAAAAAAACAGAACCAATCCATCAGAGAGGTTGAAGAACCAACCATTTAGTCTGCAAAACATGGTTTCCACCATTACTTTCAAAAAATTAGACAGACTTCCGCTTTTAAGAATGCAGTTAGATAATGTCTACATAATCTGAACATGGAAGTTTCTGCTAAGTCATTGTTCTCCAATCTCACTTTTGCTGGTTTTTTTCGGTTAAATCTCTGCCTAATGTGACGGATGAGTGTCAGTTTTTCCCTTTGCTGATTAAACCATAAATGCTGAAGCCAACAAAACAATAAAAGATATTACAAATGTTACCTATAGTTTTTCTATAAAAAAGACCTGTTTGGAATGAACACCAGTAAGCCACCTTGCAGGATAACCTTGTGCACCTTGGGTTGTGAAATGTAGCCGTGATGCTGTTATGACTAATAGCCATGTGATACAGTTAAGGTGCATTGCTGGGAAAATCTGGACATCAAGGCACAGAAATGAGCACTGGGGGATTATGGGTAGTGTGGGTGCACAAGGAAAAGTCTCCTCCAAAGAGCAACATTTAGTATCGTCCAATTCCATCAGTGGTTAAGGTGCATTTATTAGGAAGGATACAAAATAAGGTGTCACTGTCTTGTACAGGGGGCATGTGGATCCTGCTGGGCTTTCAGTGCAGCAGGGGCCCTGGAAGGTCAACTCATGAAAACTCAGGGGAAATTGATGTCCCTCAGCCCTCAGAATCTGGTGGACTGTTCCTCCAAGTACGGCAACAAAGGATGCAATGGCGGCTTCATGACGCGGGCTTTCAGTTATGTCATCGATAACCAGGGCATTGATTCGGACGCCTCGTATCCCTACACTGCCCATGTGAGTCAAAACCGTTATTGCGTATGGAATTTTTCAAAATGCGTCAGTGCACATTGCTAAGCACGACTGGGAGCATCCATCATTCCTTGATTTTCTCCTACTTCACTTTCCAGGATGACCAGTGCAAATATAATGTTGCCAACCGGGCTGCTAACTGCTCCAGTTATCGCTTTGTGAGAGAGGGTGATGAGGAGGCGCTAAAAGAGGCAGCGGCCACTGTTGGACCGATCTCTGTGGCCATCGACGCCACCCGGCCAACATTTACTTTCTACCGCAGTGGTATTGAAAGGATTTTTTTTTTTGTTAAACAATTTTACTGAAAATTTTACAGTAAAGAAAATGAAATCTTTAAAAAAACTCGCTGAGTATTGCTGTTTTGGGTAATTAGGGTGGTGTAGACCATGGTGATCTAGACAATTCAGGGTCATTACTTAACCTTAAACACATATTTAGACTTTTTTTTCCTAAAATCCATCAGGAGAATCTGTTGGGCTTATTTTAGTGTTTACACACCTTTCCACCTGTTTGACTGTGTAGGGGTACATCTCTGACAGTGTATGCGATGAAAATGTTTGCAGGCGTTTACAATGACCCGAGCTGCAGCCAGACGGTGAACCACGGGGTCCTCTTGGTAGGTTATGGCACGATGAATGGCATGGACTACTGGCTGGTGAAAAACAGGTATGATGAACCCGGGAGTTGCACAACCTTCAGAAATCCTGAAAATAGTACATTGCACCAAATCAGTGCAAGAACATCAGCCCCAAACTAACAGGGCTTTACATTTCCTTTAGTACTGTACTTGTATTTATTCTGCCATAAAACATTTCAGATTAACCAGAAAATATAGAACTATGCTGCTGTTTTTAAACAACTTTATAGATATTTGCCCTGAGGTGCACGTGTAATGTGTGCTGTAAAAACCTAGTCACAACCCCCCCCCCCCTTTTCCTGACTTCCCACATTAATCAGGCTGAAGGTTATCAGATATGTAAATAAAATGAAAATGCGAGACCATGGGAAAATAATACAGTAGTTTTTTTTATTTTTCTTATTTTATTTAAGGAAAAAGGTCCAGTGCCTGTAACTGTGTCACGGTCGCACTCAGGGTCCCTCAGTCCAATAATTTTGTCTGAAACTGTTCAGTGTGACAAATATGGAATAATTTTTTTTTTCAAACATGCACGTTCAAATGCACGGTTTTTTTCCTAACAGTGAAACCTCTTTTCTCCTCACAGCTGGGGAACGTACTTTGGTGACCAGGGCTACATTCGAATGGCACGGAACAAGAATGACCAGTGTGGAATTGCACTGTATGCCTGCTACCCTGTTATGTGATACCTGAAGAGTGAAACAGACACCTAGGACTGACTGCACTGCTCAAATTATATGAACCACTTTCTCACAAACTTCTTTATTGAACTTTATTTCTGTAGTCAAGTTCCCACGTAATCCCTTATTTCAGGGTTTGTGTAGGTATTATGGGAAGGTATTTGCAAAAAATGTGAGGAAACGTTTGAAGTCTGTGTCATGTTTTTAGAAGCTGCTTGTCCTGCTTAGGGTCATGGCTCTAGAATCTAGCCCAGAATTCCTGAGCACCAAGCTGGAGGGTAACCCCTGGATGGGACCTATGGACTTACATTTCAATATTTTCCCAGTAAAATAGGCCACTTGCCAAACAATATTTACACTGTGCTACTTGCTTGTGCTTCAGATTTTTTTCTGCATTACTTGCACATCCTTTTCAGCAGCACTCAGCCTATATATTTAACTGGAGCTTTTCTCTCTCTATGGTTGAAGATGAACTTTGGAACACGGAGGTTGCTGTTCAACAATCACAATTTTTTTTGTTCAATAAAAGGAAAAATTCTCTGTAAATAGCTTAACCTCATACACTACTATTGCATTAAAATGCTGACTGGACCAAAGCTGACTATACAGTTACCACTTTCAACAGATATACTCTATAAAAATAACATCACATGGGGAAATTTCAATATGATTCTAGTTAGTTCATATTTAAAATGAACGTTTGTTATTAATGTTAAATGAGGGAGGTCACCGTTCTGTTGTGATATAAAAGAGACAAACTGCACAGAAAAAAAAGACAAATAATGCAGAATCATTATGACTAAATAAATGCATATTTAGATATGAATTAGGAGAAACCATTTATTTTTAGTTTGGTGTTTATTTTGGTCACTTGTGCTTTAAACTGTTGATTGCTTCAGAAAAGCAACAAAAATACCAGCTTTCCACAGGTTAATTTTTGTTGCATTCATACTGAGCGAACACTGGGATGTCCATGTCAAGACGCTGAAAAACAGACAGCAGAGTTCCAACTCAGTATCTAAAGGGCACGACCACAGTGGAAAGAGCAACCGTCCCCCACAGGTAGTTGCGTGTTTGAAGCCTAAACCCAAAAGTGTGTCGGTTCTTGGTTTTGGCTCCAGTGTGTGCAGTTAGAGCTCTTGTTCCGTAAAATGACTAGATGCAAATGGTCATGTTCTTGGGCGGCTGTTATGTGTCAGTTTTTAACCTGTTTACCCTGGTAAACATAACACGAATGTAGGTCTTCTTTGTTGATGCAGTTCTACTGGAAAAGTCCTCCACTCGCATTTCCTCTTATTTTCATTGTTGCAATTGAGTGCAAAACAAATGATTTTAATCTGACTATTGTGTTGTTTCTACTGTGGATAACAAAGGTTTTTTTTTCCCCATAACCGATAAATCTAAAGTAAATATTTTTTCTTGCATCATCCAAATGTCTGTTCTGGCCACCTATATGGATTTCTTTTTGTCTTGGAAAATGAATTTCTTTTCCTTTAGTGACACCCTAAAATCACTAGAGTCCTGGTTCCATCATTAAAAGACCCAAAGCAATGATGAGCTTTTCAGCACTAAATGGGTTGGATTTCCGCCCTCCTTGCTGTTCATGAGTTTGAGCATTAATTTATTACAAACCACAAATGTGAAACTAAAACTGGCTAGGTTGTAGTACTAAGAATAATGCAGCAGCTGCACTAACAATGCCTGAGACTGTAGTGTGAACAACATTTGTGAGAAAATCCACATATAGTAAAGGAAATAAAACGTTTTTGCTGTGTTTGAATACTGATGGAAAAACAAAGTTTGCTACATTTCATTTTTTTTTTTTGCAAATCTATGACAGCCGTCGCTGAAGAGAAACGCTGCAGATTTTGATTATTATAACAAGAAGCAACTCACTGGGACCAGTATTGAAAAAAACAATGTAGTACCCACCCCCCATATTAAGGATGTAGTTTTGTAGCCCGTAGCGAGGGGAACAAAGTGCAAGCCAGAAGAGTTGGAACCTCAGCCCATTGTACTATGATTTACTACAGGTATAACTGCTGTGCCACATGTCAAGTGCACAAGAAGAAAAGAGGAACTGAAAGATGTGCTATTTATTTTATTGCATTCATGATGATGCATTCTGTTATGGTCATGCGGTGCATTTGTTTGTTTTGAAAACGGGTTCTACCTGAAGGTCTCTACAGGTCCCACACCCTTCCAGCACCTTCCACTGCTCAGTACCTTTCAGGTAAGAATAATTCAGTTTTGCTAAAATAAGCACCGTTACTGGCAGCGATGGCCTGTATGTAACAAACGGGTTTTTGACTGTAGGGTGGGCGTTCTTACCCTTGGGTCCAAAGAGCCCATGGTTATTGGAGGGGCTCACAGGGTCTCTGGACACATGTTTAAAAAAAAAATAACATTTTGTGACCATGTCTAAGTGGAAAGGATTGTAAAGGAATCTATGGTGGACGCTTTATGTCGCAGATGAATTGTAGTGACATTTGGGGAAGTTAGGGGATTGAAAGCAGAAACAGTATAACAGTTGTTCTATAAACATATAAATGCAAAAAAAAATCTATAAAAATAATCAAACAGAATAGAATCTAATCATTGACAGGTCCTCAAGTGTCATTATGGAGGCTGATGGTTGTTGATAAGAAGGACTCAGATAAGCTTCTTACAGCACCTGAGATTAATACACCTGCTAGATGGAAGAGTTCAAGGTGATCATTTAATCATTTAGGTGACGTCAGCCAATGTTCATGATGGACTGTAGCGTCCTCCTCAGCCTGCCCTCTGTCACAGCCTCCATTGAATCAGGGTTCTGAACATAAAATCAGATCCTCCTTTCTTGACCAATTTGTTCCGCTCACTAGTGATGTTGCTGCTTTATCAGACCAGAGGATTAGATTTACTGCAAATGTTTATACCAAGTACCAAGCCAGGCACCATAAAACATAGAAGACAGCAGCAATTCCCAATATTGCAATAATTATGTAATTATGCATAGAAAGCTGGTGTAAAACTGCCAGGCAAATCTGTATTTACAATAAACGCCTGTATTCCAAACTGCAGCTTTAGGTCTTCTGTGTCCTTGTAAAAGTGCAGTTTATTGGATCCTACAGAGCAGAGGCAAGATGAACACACACACACACACACACACACACACACACATACACCCCCAGCCAGCAATAATGCCATCCTACTCAGGGGGCTGAATTCAGGTAGTTGCTGATTAGATTATTGAAAATGCCACGTGACCCCACCATCAGGATTAGGCCACTTAAATATAGACAATGATATTAATGTGTTATAAAATATTAACCTACGTAGGGAGATGATTTCTCAAATAGCCAGCCTTCCCCTGCAAATCTGAGGGTTATCGGCTCAAAACTCATTCTGGCTGCAGTGGTTGGGAGCAACTCTCATTAGACCCAGGTTTGAATCCCACGGCATGCTGTAGAACCACAGCACAAAGTACGCCCCTGAACTGTTCCGGTAAAATTTACCCTATCGTGGGAATGGACAGCACAGCACTGTAACATTAAATTTACATTTATTGTTTTATCATCAATGAAATGTTGTGCAGTAATGGTTCAAAAAAAGTCAGGAGCCTGTCCCAGAAACCGGGCCTCTGATACCTTCTGACATCACACTCACTTCAGAACCCAATTCCGTCACATTTGTCATTAAATTCAACGTTATTCCCAATAATAAACAAATCCAAATGCCAGTGAGCAGCATATTTCTATCATCATCAGCTTCTAACGCATTACAAGGGTGTGATGTGTTTTTCTGATGAGTTTGCATGGAAAAAGGGAAATGAAAGCGGAAGATGATCTGTCTGTCGCATCACATGTCATACATTTTTTTCCGGAAGGTGTTCCCACTTGAGGATAATCTCTGCAGCTCACACATCCAGCCAGCGCCTCGCAGGTAAGGAATTAACTTTTTTGGTAAATATCCGTTGCGTTTCGGCAGCTGGGCGAAAGGTTAGAGTTCAGCATGTGTGGCAGTAGGTGTTGCGTGTGAGGAGGGTGTATGTTAATATGAAACGCCCAGTCATTCCTAATACCCTGATCACAGTAACCTGAATCAAGAGGATAAGAATAACCTCGTTGCAAAATCGTGGTAAAGCTACATAACCTGAAAATTTAACTGAACAGCTTCATAATTGTACAATCGGTACATAAATAGCATATGAACATTTATTCCAAACCAATTTGACCTGATGCCCTTAGTTCTTCCAGATGCTGGTGGTTGAAAGTTGTTCCCATTTGACGCCCAGTGACACAGCAACCAAAAACAGGAGTTTCTGGACTCCATTTACACCCATTTAAAGAGCCACTTAAAAAGTCAGTCGCTTTGCGTGATGCCCAGCATGGCGGCGGCCGGCGACTGTGCTTGCTCCACAACGCTGCTAAATCCCACAGTTCAGCTGATGTGAATTGTGAAACAGCAAAAAAATAGCCGGGGGGGTTACCCACAATGAAACTGTGCGCTGTAATAATAGCAGTAAAACTGTTATTGTGCTTTTGAATGGCAGGTTTATAGTCGGCAAGAATATTGAAATGGAACATCACTGGGAGACAGTTGGATGGACTGGTAGTCAGACTGCAGGTTCAACTCCTGAAGTGTTTGCATTCCTAATCCATTCCTGAAAACCAGGCTTAAACCAGAAACATGTAACTAGGAAGATCCCATCACTGTAAACAGGAAAATTACATTGTGTCAAACTAAAACCCACCCAATTTCCCAAAATACAAAAATGCTGTAAATCGCATGTATTTGAGCAAGTTTTTTTTCTACATCTGCCTGGTCAGTAAGAGACATTTGGACACGGAGCTGCAGCTGATCCCTTCACTCACGTTATGACGTTAGTTTCCACGTTATGAAGACTTTTCGGGTCGATGCTGTAGTACAGTATAGCGTGTGCCATGAACATGGTACAGTTAGACTTTACTGCATAGCAGGAACACTAAATTTATCCAGCAGGACACATTATGCACTTCAGAATGAAACATTACAGAGAAATTTTTAGGCACGATTGTGTAGAGAACTCAACACAAAGTACACATTTTTTTGCATAAATGTTCAGGATATGTGGTTAAGCTATAGTGTGAGAACCAAAACCTAAAATCTCTAGTTGTATAATTCAAGGGCTCTGTAACAGCTTAGCTTGTAAAAGTAAACATATAACCCTCAGTTACCAGTTGAGCTGTCATGCTAAAGCATATTGAAGGACAAGGGGTATAATCTGAACATGTGAAGTATCACAAAACGCTCAACCTGCCTGTGGCTTTTTACTCATCCGGAGTAATTTACAGTCTATCCAGTTATACAACAGTCGTTTTGCTGGAATAATTCAGAAATTTGCTTACTAGTCCTAAAACACTCAGGCTCAATCAGCCAACTTCAGGTTACATCAATGTCCTCTATGTGGAGGTTAACAGGAGGATGAATCCCTGTCCCCTGTGGCAAAGCAACTTTAAACTGTACCCTGCATTATGAGGAAGACCTCCTACCACTACTTTGGTCTTTGCAAATACCTCACAAGGTTATGACTGCTGCAGCACATCTCTGCTCCAAAGTGGTCTTTAGGTTTCTGTGGCTCAATCTCACTGTTATGATACACGTTATGTTAAACATTGACAATTTTAAAAACTGTCCCTCTCCAGAACTAGAGGTTTAACATCCAGCAAGATGCTGCGGTGTCTGTTCCTTTCTGCCCTGTTTCAAGCAGTGGCTGCCACCCTGCTGAGCTCTGACCTGGACCTCCACTGGCACCTGTGGAAGAGCAAATATGGCAAGTCTTACCAGGACCAGGTAAAAGCTCAGATGTCGCATAATTGAAGAGATTCAATTTATGGCTTTAACTGATAGTAAAAAATTTTTAGCAAGATTACTTTTTTTGGGGTTAAACAATGTTCTGGATGTGTAGAGTTTTGAGCTGCAAAGACGCCAAATTTGGGAGAAGAACCTCCGGTTGATAACCCTGCACAACCTGGAGGCCTCCATGGGGATGCACACCTACGACCTGAGCATGAACCACCTGGGGGACTTGGTGAGTGTTGGCTAGGGTATATCTTGTGAACAGTTTTGTGATACACTGGGCCATGCTGGCTTCAAGCAGTGACCAGGTGGGGAATGGAGGTCTGAAGAAAAATTAAACGGATGGGATGAGAAGTACAATCAGATGAGATTCAAGCTAAAATTGAGGCCATAATTTAAAATAAATAAAACTTTCTTATGTCAAATTCAATCATGACTCTGCCCAAAGTTCAAACTTTTAATTACAAAACAGAATGGTGGGTTTAGAAGTTGACTTTCTGGGCTCCCTTTCTCCAAAAGCAAAGGCTTCAATTTCTAGTCAGTCTAAAGTAACAGTTGCTTATTTCTTCCTTCTGACCCAGCGGGAGGACAGGCTGTGCATTCTACCAGGACGTTTTATCAAAATATGTACTTTCTACCTGTTTGCACATTGGGCTTGAAGCTGACGCTTCTGTGTGACAGTTTTGTGTTAGCAGAGTTGTAAATTTCCCAGCCCCCCCCCCCACACACACACACAATAACTCTCAATAAACACATATTGATTTGTTAACTTTTTTGCCGTCTTTTCTAACTCCTTGGCTTATTTTCAGACTCCTGGGGAGATTGTCGCATCTCTGATTGGGACTCGCCCTGTGCTGAGCCTCCGAAGGGGACCCTCGGTGGAGCCCTCTGGAGCTGCCGTTCCAGACTTTGTTGACTGGCGAGAGAAAGGTTACGTCACCGATGTGAAGAATCAGGTACAAAGTTGGTTTCTTGGTCCTGCACCTGTAGGCATATCTGACATGGCCAAATCAGGTGGAGCGAGATCTCCATACTGAAGACCTTGCTCTTTTCCCAGGGAGCATGTGGCTCCTGCTGGGCTTTCAGTGCAGTGGGGGCCCTGGAGGGTCAACTGATGAAGACTCAGGGAAAACTGGTGTCCCTCAGTCCTCAGAACCTTGTGGACTGTTCCTTCAAATACAACAACCAAGGCTGCAATGGCGGCTATGTGCACGAAGCTTTTCAGTATGTCATCGACAACCAGGGTATCGACTCGGATGCCTCGTACCCCTATACCGGACTTGTGAGTTTGATAGAACCCTTATTTAGAATTACATGAAGGCTCACGGAATCCTTACATCAAAAATGTCGATCAAAATGTCCATCAGTCATTCATGCTCACGTTTTCAGGCTGGGAATTGCAAGTACGACCCAGCAAAGCGGGCTGCAAACTGCTCCAGCTATCAGTTCTTGGCCCCGGGCAACGAAGAGGCGCTGAAGGAGGCGGTTGCTACTGTCGGTCCCATCTCTGTGGCCATTGATGCCACTCGGCCTTCCTTCATCTTCTACCATAGTGGTATGCAAAGGCTCTGTTTTAGAGTTTTCTTCTGTGCTTTAAAATAACCAGCTTGTTTCTAAGAATCAACAAAAGGATTGGCAGCTGATGGGTCAACGCTTAGATTACCTGCCGATCTTCAGTATGAGGGCGATTACTGCGTTTAAACGCGTCTAATTTTTGTTCCCAGGTATTTATGATGATCCGAGCTGCAGCCAGGAAATAAACCATGCAGTGCTTCTGGTGGGTTATGGCACAATGAATGGTCTGGACTACTGGCTGGTAAAGAATAGGTGAGGTGATTCTTGAACATGTACAGCATGTACTGTATAACCTTCTGGAAAGAGTTTATAGAAAAAAGCCTAATTTTGCCACCTATACCAAGTTATACCGCCAGTAAACTGATTGGCAATATCTGAGTCACCAGCTGCAATTAATTCCATCATAAATCAGTTTAGGCAGAAATGTACGTATCGTAGACATTTTATTTTTACAAACGCTTATTTGTTTTATAGACAGTAACACCGTCCATTCTATTTTGCAGCTGGGGGGCAAGGTTTGGTGACCAGGGTTACATTCGAATGACACGGAACAAGAACAACCAGTGTGGCATCGCCTCGCAGGCCTGTTACCCGACCATGTAAAGTCTGAATGGTGGAATGGAAAGGAACAACTGTTTAAACATATTTGACCTTTTTTTTATTACATTTTTTACTACATGGGTTTCATACCACTTTTTTTGAGTTTAATGGTGCAAAATATTATTCTTTAGCACGCCCACATTATTATCATCTCAAAGACTGCGATGTTTTGAAATGTAATGTTCATATTTTTTTCCCTTTTTGTTCGCAATTAACTTTCAAAGCAATAATGAATGAAAATATTACAGATCTGTTTGCTAAACAATCATCAATTCAACCATTTTAATAGCTGTAGTGCAATATCACAACAAACAACATCACATGAGGTATTCAAAGGAATTTCCTTTTCACCTGTTGGTATCAAAAAGTTCTACTGGGTTTAAAATTGTCATCTTAAGCCTTTGGTTCATCAGCCACATTTGTTAAAGGAGCACAAAACAAAGGGAGCAGATCAAGGTTCATGTAAAAAAAACGGGGGTTTCACAACTAAAAAAAAAAAATCGTGCTAAAGAAACACTAAAACCAGTACAAGAAACACATATTTCTTTATCTACGGTAACACCTGAAGGTTGGGAACAATTTCTCTAGTAAATCTTCCATGTGCCAGATTTCATGATTTAATTTGTTTACTTTTGGGTAACAAGGATGTGTGTTCTACACCACATCAGATGCTGCTTATTTTCCAGACCTTTTTTTTTTTATTTTAACATAATGCACTAAAGTTGTTGATCCTAAATGGAAGCATAATAAAGGAGTCTGCGTGGTGTCACATGACATCCGACGTGTTAAAAAAAAGCAGCAGAAATGACCAAAATGGGGTTCATCACTGTTCTCCACCGTTGTCTCATCTAAATGAAAGGTTGAACTCTACTCCTGTGTTTGTTATATATTTCCTCTAAAGAAGTGAGGGTGAAATTAATATCTAAAGGCTGCATGGATTGTCTCCAGCTCAGTGACCTTCATTAACATTTCGTGACTGCACGGCGTGACATTTTCCTCGCGTGAGGCGAAGCTTCGGACTGCGGCCAGAAACAAGTGAGACGCAGAGGCCAGCGGGGCTAAATCTTTGGTTGAGACTTATGTACACCTGAGGTAGAATCCCACCGCACCTGAGAGTGGATGACGTTGGTTTCACACAGAGTCAACATGCCTTCGTCCTGGTCGCTCCCTTCCCTCTGCTTTGGTGACAGCATTTGAAATAAATGGCAGAAGTTCCTTAAAGCATACGAGGAAACCTCTGGGGGGGGGGATTATGAGAAACTAAGCTTTAGTCTTTAGACTCTTAGTTGTGAGTTATTGGGCCACTTGGAAGTCATAGGTTTGAATCCCACCCTCCTGCCACAGTCCCCCGGACCTGTAACAGTGAAATGGCCTTGCTGACTAAATGTAAATGTAAACAGATTTGGAGAAAAAGCAACAGCAAATTCCTTGCACAAAGCAGGTTTCTTCCTTCTAGTGCCTCTCTGGCACCTCCCAGTGTCTGCAAAAGTGGGGACAAACCAGTGCTGAGGATTAAACCCCCCCCCACCCCAGTCGGACCAGGTACCTGAAAACAATGTCAGAAAAGTGAAATCCCTTTTGGGTTCATCCCAAACCCATTCAGCTCCCCTGTGGAATATTAATTTTCCTGGGCTGAAACTCTCTCGTGACCGTGTGGGGCCTGACACTCTCGCCCACCATCCGCAATACCCCACCGCCTTCTTTCACCACCGTGTTTGTCAGAGCATAAGGGTGCATTAAAGAAGACAACGAGGATGCTGTATTGTCACCGCTCTGGACAATGGGGCTGACAAGCGCTCCTGCGGCGGCTGTTTCATTTCTCCTCTCTGCCTGCAACTGTTGGCTATTAAAATTTAATTCCCCCGATCCCACCATCCAACCCTCCTCCATGTGCGAAACAAACACCTCCCTTGCCTCTGCGATTCAGCGGCTTCTCTGATTTCTGCCCCTTTGAGTGGCCTGGGCCCCGGGGTCTGGCCGTGAGCAGACTAGACTTTCACAGAGGAGACGAATGGGGGAAAAAAAAGGAGACCTCTGTGCCCTTTGAAGTCCACAAAAGTCGATGGGCCCTTTCATGCAGCGCCTTTCAACAGGGCTGACACCACCAAGGTTAAACACGGGCCCTGGATTTACTGGGTGCTGCACCCAAATGGGCGGCCGAGACCAGGGAAGAAGGTCGGGTGGTTGGTCCAAAATGACCATGAGATCTTATTAGAGGTGGAAGGAGAAACAGCAACAGAACAGAATGGCTGCAGCCCTTTAAAAAAAAAAAAAAAACATTCTATCTACATATAAGGAAAGTGAGACAGGGGACAAGAGCTTCTCTGGGATCAGCAGCCCCACTGATGCTTACAAATAGCATCTCATTTACTCCAGTTTTTGTCCCATCAGTAATATAACACTGTAAACTGACCTGACAGAAAATATTTGGGTAACAGCTTCCTTACAGAGGTTTATAATATAGTACCTCAATGAGTGCCACCTGCTGTGGTGCTGTTCCAAAAACGATGCCCTTATTTTGTTCCTATATCCCATTTATTATACTAATTGACCGTATATTTGGAAAACTAAAAAAAAAAACTGTTTAAAAGTGCCGTTGTTTTCTGTGTCTGCTATTATTAAAGGTGTCACTAATTGATGCTGTTTTCTGTTGCCAGTTTTCAACCTCCATTTATACAATATATTGTATCATTGTTTCATTAAAATCCATTTCTCAGCATCACATCTAGAGATCTAATCCAGGTATTACCCATAATAATTTTTTAAAAAAGCAGTACAGTGTCATCAATGGGCATGAATGTATTCTTATTCATACTGTGGCTGCAGACAAAGGTGTAGTTATTAAAATGGCAGAAATGTAAAGTGATCAGATTCTCTGACACTTTGCTGCTTGATATTGTGGAACCGGTTGCCAGTGGTTTTAAACAGGGCCTGACCCCCACAGACTCTTTCCAACAGCAAAAAAAAGGCCTGAAAGAGAAGCAAGTGTTCAGATGTGAAGTGGTAAAGAAATGGGTAGAGGAGGTACATTCAGGAAGGAGAGTCTTCATCTTTGGTATAGCGATGGGATTCTACAGCTATATGGTCCCATCCAAACAAAAAAGGTTTCAACATGAAATACTTCCACAGGTTCACAAATTTTTAAAACTGACTGGATACAAATTTAAAACAAACAAACAAACAAACAAACAAATAAATAAATAAATAAATAAATAGCCATACAAACAAATAAATAAATACAATGAGCTCTTGTTTCTACACAGTTCTAGTTTTTCAGGAAAGGAAAACAGGCCTCAGGGTGTGTCTTCTGTCTCGGTAGACAAAGTTACCATCGTGGCAGAATATGACAGCAGTGCCAAAATGCCTTTTTTTGAAAAAAGAAAGCAGGTTTTTTTAAAAAAATCTATGTGCTTTCAAGCAGTACAAAATTACTAAAGTTAGAGTTTTCACCTCGCATTCCGCACCGAACCGTGTGAAAAATACATTTTTCTCCTGACCAGTCTTGCTCAGTGTGTTCTGGTAATACAAGACAGGAAAAGAACAACCTAAAACACTGTGAAGTGCTGTTGATATTCACACTGCCTGGTAGGTCGCTGTCTGCTCAAGATTCATATTTCCACAACACTGTTGTCGAAATCTCACTCCTGCTCCTCCTGGCATTGCTTTTCGCCAATAATCGTAATTGTGCTGAGAAGAGACACATCAGGTCTTGCGATGAGCCAAGATTTAGAGTGATGCAAAAAGAGTATTGAAGGTACTGAAGGAAGCCATCAAGCTGCCTTTGTTGAGGCTCAGAATATTCACAACATCTCACAGGGGGTCTTCTGCTTTGCCGCTTCTTCTTGAAAGAGCCTCTTCTTGTCTGAGTAGAGTCGTTCTCCATGGCTGCAATGCACTGTTGGGTTGGGTCTTGATCTACTACCCCTTGACTCTATCGAACAACATTCAAGCAGATTATTTTATAAAAGTTTTTCAAACGGTAAAACCGCTCGTTTAAATTAAATATCTGTGCGCCGAAGCTAATGTGCCCTTTTTTTCCTGTTTTAGTTTCCCGGAAAAACACTGATCACTATTTTCATGAGCATCTGCAATGGAGCATTATATCTGCCCCGTTCTGCTGTTCCCTCCTTCCTTCCCATCAGGCCTTGCTGCAGTACACGACAGAGGATGAGACACCAGAGCCAGAGGAGCCGGTGGAGGAGGGGCGGCCCTCGTCGGCCCACCTGTTCAGGTTGCGTCTCCGGGCATTCATAAAGAAGTTGCTGACAGTTGAGAGCTCCAATCCCAGCTGCTGGGAGATGGTGACCTGTAGGTCCTTGGAAGGTCGCTGGTTCTCACGGAAGATGGCCATAAGGGTACGTCGCTGCAAGTCCGTGAACACGAGACGCGTTCGTTTGGGGCCCTGGTTCCGCTCCAGCTTGCTCTGCTCCTGCTCTTTCTGTTTGCAGGCTGGGTAAACAACAGAGGGGAGAGACAAGATTTGGTAACATAACCGGTGCCTGAAGTGGCCTGTATTCAGTAGCAGCATGTCGATATGTTCATCTTTGAAGACCCTAGACTGTGGGGGTACTGTCACATCCCATAATCCCCCAGCTGCCCCTGTTGACTGCAACTGTAGTACATGGATATCGTTCATAACAGCCTCACAGCTATATTTCACTACCCAGGATGCACAAAGTTACCCTGTAAGTTGCGTCACGCTACTGTTTGTTCCAAATTTGTGTTCCTTTTATTAAAAAATATAATGAACATAAGCAATATCTCATATCTTTTTATCACTGTAGAAATTCAAAATGATGGATTTTCTTTGTGTATTTATGTTATATAGATACACTTTGTTACACACTGCTTGTTCTCCTCTGTTCTTTTGCAAATAATGCGGGACAGTTTGTTACCCCAAACTGTATGCCTGGACAACCTTGGGGGTCATAACCCCATCAAACAACAGCCTAATGATGTGGCCATTTCAACCTTTATTTCAACAGATGAGTGCAATGTGGAGGCCAGAAGGAGGACTGAATCACAGAGTAGTTGGGAACAGAACTCAATCATGCTTCAGAAGATGGATAGTCAACCTTGCATCATGGAGCCAATGCAGGCCTTTTCAGAGGAAGACTACCTATGGCTCCCCACTGCAATGTCACAGCTGTCTTATTATCGTTTGTATCGAAATTTGCTTATAATTCTGAAGTACCGAAGGGGAGTTAAACCATTTTGGAAGCTAAGTAGCCAGTAACCACCTAACCTCTTTCTTCAAGATGCCTTGGCAGCACTGTATGATGGGGGTGCCATCTTTCCCTTCCCACTTCAACCATCCCACTCAGATGAAGTGGCCTCCAGCAATTTCTCACATTTCATCTGCGGGGCCATTAGTCTCACTGTTTTTCTTCGCAGAAAATAAAAACCAACAAATTATATAAATATGGGGGGGGGGTCCAGCTTTTTATCCATTTCCTACAATTTATACAAAAAAATGAGAAAAGTCAGAGTGAAAAAAAACCACCAAACACTTTAGTTTTAAGGTGATTAAAGTGTCCAGCTGGTGACATGCATCCCAGGGATTCGAGGATGAAACAGAACACACATAGATGACTGTCACTGAAATATAAGCATTTGTGGGACATTTATTTTTGTTATTCTAATGTCAGGATGCAACAAGACTTCAGCAGAAAAATTAGCAGATTATGAGCAAGAAAAATGTGCAAATCCACATGCAACACAAACAGAATTCGTTTATTATAAATTTGTTAAATGGAACAGTAAACACTTTGTTGCGTCTTAGCGATAGTTTGTTTTTTAATTTATATATTTAATGCTTTATTGCAAGCATGAAACAGTACAAACTGCATTTGGACTTCGGATAACATGCCAAAGCAATGCTGACATTGAGCGTTGCTAGACGACACAATACTCCAGTATTGAGTTAAATGCATTTATTTACTGAAATAAACAAGAAGACATGGCTGTGCTGCCTGTTAATGGACTAAAGTCTGAGGCGACAGACTCTGTCAGAGAATGAGGTTCTGCTGCAAAAACGCAGCAACCTCAGGCCACAAATCTGTAATCTCTTTTCTCTATGATGCCATCTTATAGCCATGAGAGTTGCAGAAAATATGCTGCAACATGGCTTAGTATTTTTTTTTGTCTGATTTATTAAAAATAATAATTTCCCTTGGATTACAGTATGGCAATCTCATCCTCAAATAGCAAAACAAGAGCAATGTTTATGTATATTGCAAATCTCTAAATACTTGGTTCCTTGGCCACCTCTTCCTCCAGCTTCCGGATTCTCCCCAATTCTCTTTCTCGGCTGTATCGTTTCCCACTTAGCAAACGCTGTAATTGTCTGTAAAAGGCCCACAATTACCATGCTGTAAATCCCCAGTGTAGGGAAGCGCACTGCAACATAAATATTCCCCTGTAGGGTCCTTATGGTCATGGGAAAGACGTGTAACCGTGATGTATGTTCCCGTCTCGTGTTGCTGAAACGTGATCGAAGCCCCCCCCGTCTCTCAGCCCTCCTTCCAGCCTCCCCATTCTTTGCCCCCCACCCCCCATTGATGTCTTGGGCCACAGGCTGATAGAAATTATTGATTAAATGTGTGCAGCTCGGATTCCTGGACCCACAGAGGCAGGTTAACCCCTTCAGCCGCGGGATTTGTGGCAACCCCCACAAAGAGAGCTTTGTTCGTTCCAGGGTGCTGCTGTCGAAATCCACGTACATCTTTACAGAAGGTATCCACAGTGTGGGCCGGTCTACAGATCTGGCCAAAAACGACAACCCTCACAGGTCCATCCTTTGTGGATCACTTCACATATCGGTTGCAATATTTACCTGCTGTCAAAGGACTAAACACACTAACACTGCCATTATCCTTCCTAAGTTGCTTTTCTATAATTCACCATAAGGAAACATTTTGTAACTTTTGTTATCCATAAAATAGACCGTTCCTGAGTTTATTCTGTTACTAACGGTATAACTAATCCATTTTTCATTATGTTGCACACGTGCAGTTTTCATCCTCCACTGATGCATCATACTGTAAAAAATGACCTCTTACATTAATCTCCATTTCTCAAAAATGCATCCAGAGCCAAATTCAGATATTACTGTAGTTAATGTTGAAAACATTTTAAATAACATGACACTATATGTAAACATGATTAACTGATTTTTATAAAGCTGACCCTATCAGAATGACTTCTGCAGCCCACCTTTTTTTCGACAAAAAAACAGATCTGACACATCTTAGACAAGCAAGATCCTGTGTATGTTCATTATCAAACAATAACAAACAACGTTTTTTTTAAATTTTCTTCCATTCATCAATAAGAACTCCTCCCATGAAAAATCCTGCTGGTTTGGCTGTCGGTTTTCTTTTTTTTAAGCGTACAGTTAAAGGGTTCAGCTGCGTTCAGCACAAAGCTGAAGATGTATATTCTGATCACAAGCTGAATTTCAAGAGGCTAGCGTGGTTTTTGCTGGCAGGGCTGCCTGCTCATTCCCAGGGAAATCAATACGGCCTGGTAATTAAACAAAGGGGCTTCATCTGAAAAGCCAACCCACCTTGCAATAGCGATAACCAAAGTAAACTCCTTTTGTTGAGAAAACTGTAAAAATTCTATGTTCCCTCCTTAATGAAATCCATGTTTTTGCATTTTACAATAAAATAAAATATACATTCTGAGGCACATTAAACCTCAGCACAGGACCTTAATGACAAATTTTAAAACATTTTATGTATTTTTTTGTCAGTTTGAGCTGTGTGATGGGGCTAGTGTATAATTTCACTTTAACAACTACAAGACAGAGAAACGGATGGAAAATAGTTGACAACTCAAGCTAAAAATGACCCAGCTGCACAAAAGGATAAATCACTGCAAGCTGTGCAACATTATAAGGCGTTTTGGAGTAAAGAGTCAGCAAATTTATTAAATAACAGCACTCTAGCTACAAAATGTTTAAATCTACTAAGATGCCCCAATGGTTACATAGTCTGAATCCAGGGTAACCAACCCAGCAAGCAGATGCTGTACTGTAAGATTTTATTTCTCATCGTTTTTCTCTGTGTACCAAATATATTCGGAAAAAAAGGATTCAGAGGTGAATTTGTGACCAGATTCTTTGAAGGAAATGAACTGTAATAGACAATTTGGATATAAGCACAAGTGCAGGCACTGGAATACAGACAACCTGAACACTTACTGCTCACTGTTAACCATACAGACTCTGGAGGGACTGAAGCTGCTCAACTATCATGACAAATTTGCTCACAGCTGAGAGAATTTTAAAAAAACAGCAGTTTGAGTATCAACTCCATTTACACAGCCTTCAGGACCTGATCCATGTCAGGAAACTGTGACTCGTCCGCCATCAGCCTGACTGTGAAAATACTGTGGAAATGTATAAATGTGCAACAGTGGTTCACCTCTGAGCTGCCAACATGACAAAAGATGGTTTCCAACCAATATGTTCCGTATAAGTTCTAATATCACCTATCTATACTTGGTAGTGAAACAGTTTTATTACTGAGTTAGTGATTTTAATGAAAGAATTCAAAAATCCCTTTTCTCTGCTTCTTGAAATGCTGCTGCCACTTTTATGAAATGGGAAGAAAACCACCACCTTGCTGAAGACGACAACACTGAACAACAAATGAAAACAATGAGTTGAGAAATTGATTTGGATTTTTTAAACATTTGATGCTACTGCCATTCTGTGCTCCTCTGTTAGTCAGTGTCACCCCTCTATATCTGTTCCTAGAGGAGGTACAAACATTGTTTTCTGCTTAAAATCACAAATGTAAAGGAAAGAGCAACAGTGCCTTGATCTGTTCCACTGTCTCTGCACTTTCATCACACTCATTTCTTACTCTCACACTTTTCACACAAACGAGCAGAGTAAATATCTCAGCTGCTCCGATCATGACATTTATACGTAATATTTTGCTCCTTTAAGTCATGCAGCATGTCAACGTGCATTAAAATCACAAGAAACAAACAATATGTGCAGTGATTTAAAACTATATCGATCTTGGAATCTGAGAATTCAGAAAGGATTTCGCTCAGTCTGACTTTTCAGATGCAACATAATCTTTATCTGGACAGCAAATGCATTTTGAGATTCAATATTTACTGAAATGATATATAAGGTCAAACTATTTAGAGATATGCAAATTAGGCTGATGGTCAGTATGGAGAACAAATATGTACAGTAGAACTGATGGTGAATAAGTGGTGCGCAGGGAGAAGCTGTGCAGGTCTTACCTTCGAGACGCAGCGATGCCATCCTTTGGAACTCGGGTTCCTGCAGCCAGCGGGACATCCTCTTGAAGGTTTCGCGGCCAGATTTGAGTTTCCCCCAAGGTTTGGGATTCCGCAAGAGGTCGGACAGAGTGCCTTGGGAGCGGCACAGCACCCTCTCAGCGAAGATGGCCTGCGGGATGCTGTAGCGTTTGAGCTCTGTGATGATCCTCTGTGCCACCTCCTTGGTGTTTATCTCCTCACCGGGGCCACCGTTGCTCTGAGACGTGGGCAGCATGGCATCACTAGCCAAGGAGGCCGGGCGGACCTCTCCCGCTTTGGAGGGTTGCTGCGTGGGTGGTGGGAGTGGGTAGTGGTGGCCATACATGTGTGGATGGGGAGTGTGTGTGTGCTGGGCTGCATCTGTCCTGTTCAGCTGGTGACTGACGTTGGCCAACACCTGTGGTGGTGTTTCCCTTCCAAAATCTGGTGCCCGGCAGAAAAGGCTGCCACTGTGCATGTCGTATCCTCCCGGAAGCGTCTGTCCGGTGCCACCATCCACACTACCATATCCGTGCATGGGTGTCCCTATACCGGCCCCAGCGGAGGGTGGCGACAAACCCTGCGAGATGCCCAGGTCTTTAGCGTAGGGGCTGTAGAAGCTCCCACCCAGACCTCGGTCCTCGCGCATCAGCGTGAAGCTTCCGATGACATTGCTGACTGGTAAACACGGGTGCGAGTGGAACTTATCCTCCAGAGGCTGGAGAGGTGTCAGTGTGGTGTATGTGCTCCCGCATGGGTTCGGCGAGTCACTACCGTAGCCCAGTGTGGACAGTGAGTGGTCCAGTCTCTGTGGGCGGTGGTCTGGAGTCTCCAGGGTCATGAGGGTCCCCCCCAAGGAGGGCCTTGAAAAAGTGTCCAAAAGCTCCCTGGAGTGCAGCATCACCCTGCTGTCCTGGGGGTGTGCAAGCTCGCTGTGGATCGACATCTCCGAGATGCTCCCATCCATCGCTGCTCAGGACAGCTGGTCCACTTGGTCTTTCTCACCTTCTTTTGTTTGCGATTTTAACTTCCTCCCTTTTCACTCCTTCCTCCTCCCCAGGTTGACCAGCAGGATCCTCAGACTGATGTAAATTAATGAGGGACCATGGCGGAGATCTCACATTTAGCCATGGCTGTCTCTGGCACCTTCATGGCCACAACAATGTATATATAGTCACTTAATTTATGCACAACAAACCTCCTCTAGTGTATTTTTCTTCCAAATTAGGAGGATAAGGATAAGACTGGCAGCCTGAAGGAAAAAAGGATGAATATACGATATTTAAAATGTTATTTATCCAGAAGCATTCGGCCTTCTGATACTAAAGTATTTATTATATTTACATTTGTACATTTAGTGGAATTTATCCGTTGAAAGGAATTTAAAATGTAGATTAAACAATTTTTCGATATAAATCAAATTCATTTAAAATAACAGTGATAAATAATCAAAACTTTACTAATGAAAATACACGACATTTTTCCATATGGAAAGAGGCGCCACTTGGTTTCCGCGACGGCGACTTGTGAATATTTACTGACCGGCTAAACGGGGTGAAATGGGATTCGACCCCCGACTTGTTGACCTCACCTGGCGGCCAAGAGGCGGCTACGATCCCGGGCGAGGAGGGAAGGGCGGTTTTGGGGGGCTGGAGATAAATCACAGCGAGCGAAACGCGACCTTCCGCCTGCGCGCCCAAGTGCGCGTTCGTGCCGCGTCCCTGCGCCCATGCGCTGGTGTGTCCTGCGAGCCCCCCGGTCTCCACGAACAGGTCCAGGGGAGCCAAAGCAGAGGCCACACGGTTCGGTCCTCCTTATTTTCCTTCTTTATTCTCCTGCGAGCTTCTCCGCGCTCTTTCCTCCCGCTTCTGTCCGTCTGCAGATTCGCACAGCAGCTCGCCGTCTGCCTCCCCCCCTCCAGCTCTCTGGTCCCGCTGCCGCTCTGTGCGTCACTTGGCTCCGCTGTCTGATAAACATGTGCGCAGAAATTCCAACTTGCTTTAACCCTTTCGCTTCGCGTGGGGTCCATCTGCCAGACCAGACTCCCCCTGCAGCGCAGAATGAGACACTGACCTGCCCCCCCCCTCCCCAAAAAAGCGATCGCATCCCAGGTTCCTCTACGCCGCGGTGGTTTTACATTTGCAAAAAAAGCTTGTGTGTGTGTGTGTGTGTGTGTGTGTGTGTGTGTGGTCACCCACGGTCTAGCAGCATCCCCACCAGGGTGTAGGTTCACAGCTCAGCGCCCAGTGACTATGGGATGCGCTCCGGACAAGGACATGACAACAATAACAACAAACGACGGTAGATTTACACATACAAATCTGGCCATGATATAAATAAGTTGCCGCTTAATATTGTTAAAAAAAATCTGTTCAGGCGTTTCGAACAATGAACAATAGTAAAAAAAGATCGTATTCGGCCTGTTTATGACATCGGTTAGCTGCAAAATTGAAACGAACACTTCTAAACAGCTAATAACGTTTCTAACAACTGGTTTAGTAGTAATGACTAATACCGTTACTAACACACTATTATTCTTATTGCCAATATATTTTATCGCTAAGCGCCCAGTCAGTCTTGGGCCTAAAGCTGCAGTCTTAACTGTAGGTCTTTTGTAAATAATTCTTTCTTTGATAATACATTTAAAAAAAATAAAAATCTATGTTGTACTGGTGCCCGGTCCTGGGTGTGATTTCATAGCCCAGTGTCCAGTGATCCCAAGACGGGTTACAGGCCACCATGACCCTGACCAGGATAAAGTGGTGAAGGATACTGGTGGATGGCTGGATTTTTACTGGTCATTAATTAGTATTTTAAATGCAGAACTGAGTTGGCAGCGCGCTGTGCATTCTGGGTTTCCACGGGGAAGTGCGTTCCGACTGCATTTGACCGCATTTGACCGCATCTGACCGCATCTGAGCGCCAGGTTAATGTCCAGAAACAGCGCTTCTGTGATCGGCTGCTCTCCGCCACCAGATGCTGCCGTATCGATCCGAAGCGCCGGTTTCAGGTCAGATATGAAAAGGGGTCCAAGGGCCTGGAAGGGGGTGAAAGTTCACCTTCTGTTGCAGTAAAACCGAGTGAACGCACAACCCTCCGCGACACGTTCATATCCGACCACAAACCCTTCACTTCCTCTTAAAACCGTGTAACGCAAATATTTTTAAAATCTATTACTTTACATAGGTTTACATTAATACCCTTAAAGTTTATGCGTAATGTTAAAGCTTTAAAACACGACGTTCTTCCTCCACTCCGCACCATTTGGTCGTATTGATTATGACTAATGTCTATTTTCTATTAATATTAGTAACAGTAGTAGTAATACTTTTGTTTGCCACGGTTTTCCTTTACTTACCAAAATTGCTGAAGTTTAAAAACATCTGCTTTGGCACAGAATTGGCAAATTCTAGAATTGCTTAGCCCATCGGTTTTAAAAGAAATAAAAGAAAAGTTTTTTATTCATTAAACGCTGATCTACTAAACTGTAAGGTGCTTCCCTGCTGTTTTTAACAGTTTCTTAATTCAAACCCAATTATGCGCTTTTTTTACACACACACACACACACACACACACACACACACACGCTCGCTCAGGGGTAGGTTATGGAACAACTTTGCGGTGGTTTCATAGAATGAATATAAATTCACATTATTCAACATTTTTTTTTATTTAGACAATAGAATAATTTGATTTGTGCTAAGGAATAATAAGGAAAATAAAAATATAGACATATGGTGTTTTATTGTAATTTGTGCGGCCTATAATCTGGCGTGATCAGTGTGTGTGTGTGTGTGTGTGTGTGTGTGTGAGAGAGAGAGAGAACTAGGAGTGCATTTTCACACACCGTGAGCACAACTGGCTCTTCATGCAAATTTTATTTTCCTTCCTTTCCACACAGTAGTGTGAATGTTAAGTTTAATGTGTGGTTACAGTTAATTGTCCCTCACATTTGAGCCCCTCCATGGTCCTGCAGCCATTACACTCGGCCGATATTAATAATTCATCATTAAAAACTGCCAGTCGAAACCAATACGCGGCCTGTATTTGCCTTCTGAGATGGATTCGATTTAAATCCCGCTTTCAGCATCATGGGGGCGGGGGGTAAAAAGAAAAGTGTTTTTTTTTTATTTTGGAGTCTGAATTTGTCCCAAAATGTCATTTTATTCCCGTAAAATTTACATCTCTTAAAAACACAGTCTGTGTCTGAATCACTTCTTTTCTGCGGCATTGTGGCTCTTACCAGCAGTATAATAATCGGTTTAAAAATTGAGATAAAACTGTTTACCTGTTTCCAGGATTTGGGCTGGAGGGAAACATGGTACTTTGGACAAATTACCTTGTTACATATGAAATCCGACACGTTGAAAGAAACACGCGGCGCGGTTGTTTAGGGTCTCAAATGTACCTATTTCCTATCGATATTTCCAAATTAAAATAGGATTAGCGCTATTAAAATTCATATTCTACCAACCACTCCTGTTTTAAAAGACCCTCTGGAAGTCAGTTTGTTGAAAAGTTGTAATAGTTTGAGAAAATATCGAGAGCCAAAAACAGGAAAATAAAATGCGTTATTGAAATTAGAAAAATATATACATTAACGCGTATTATATTTTGCAATTTGCGTTATCTAACGTGTTTTTAACAAAACAAAGTTATATAATACATTTCTTCTTGAACGTCATGTTTTCATAGGAAAATTGTGGTGAACAGAATTAATTTATAACAATAAGCACAACAAAGGGATCCTGGCGCTTTTTCTCAATCGATAAAAATCAATTATTTTTATACCGGTTTTAATGGGCAGAGTAGATAAAGATAACATTTTAGGACACAGAATACCGTACATCCACAATTTATTATAAAACGCAGATAATACATTAAAAACGAACCTGAAAAACAATAATTGTGCATGTAATTTTTAACCGTTTCATTAATTTTTTTAGACGTTCTGTGGTTAAAAAAAATGCATCAGTGCCATATGATTATTTTTGTCCAAATCTAAAACTGTTCAAATACCACTAGCAAAACGCCTCACATTTACAGTATAATACAGCAATATGTATATTATTTATATATGTATGTATGTTTGACACCGCTGAGCCTCCAGTTTCCATTAGAGCTGCAGACGAAAATACAGACAAAACACAAATGTTTGGAAATGATAAAAAGGAAAAATTTACAGGGTTATGAGGGGAAAAGGGTTGAAGAACAGAAGATGGAAAAAAAACTAAAAATTTATTTAAAAAAGATAACAAATGCTGTAGTGGCAAATTTATATTATATGGGCTATATTATGAAATCATGATCTGCAAAGTTAAGGGTTTTCCCAAAATTCCAGCTGTACTTTTTAAAGCTTTTTGTATGAATAAAGGTAACAGGAAACAGAAATATAATAATATGTAACACTATTTACTGAGCTCTTTTTATATTACTTTACATAGTGATAAATGTCTAGCATATCTTTATATATATATATAGTGATTTCTGTGCTTTGTCTGTATTCCAAAGGGCTGTTCTGAAAGAAATTAGTTTTCTATTTTAAGCTAAAACTCCTTAGTTAATTAGATATGGTTTTTAAAAATGATTTAATATGCAGATAATGCAGAATATGCAGAAATGCAGATAAAAAAAATCAAACAGCTGAACTGGCAACTTTTTATATACAGTCATATAAAGAGAAGCATTTTTACACTAAACCACAATAATGGATCCGGAGAAAAAAGAGGAAAAAAAGAACCACTGTATTTCAGAGCTCAGTTCTGGTTAAAAGAAAAATAGAAAAATTCTCATAAATATGTACATAACACGAACCCACCAAAAGCTTCAGTAAATATTTGGAAATAGATGAATGAAGACATACAGAAAAAAGTTTGTGTGTTTGTGTGTGTGTGTGTGTTATTTGAGAAACATCCTGAAATGCAGGTTATGAATCCACAATCACTGATGCAGCAGTTTTTCCGTTATTACAATTAAATATTTGAAAAAAATGAGCAAAGTTACAAAATATAACCTAAGTACTGAAAAGCAGATCTTTTTATCACAATTTCAATTCTCTCATTCCTTCTCTGTCCACTTAATGTTCCTTTTTTCCACAGCACGTCTGTGTCCTTATTTCTCGGTGAATATATCCAGTCGTGTTTATTCATCTTCTGCCAGCTTTGCTCCATGTTTCCTCACTTTCCAGTAAATATGAGGTATGAGAGGAAGTAACCCCTGATTTTTGCACAAATAAAATACTCAGAAAATGCTAAATATTTGTTAATATTATTAGCATAAGCTCTAAAGTATAAATGCTGTCCTTCTCTGCAGCAGTAAATTAGATCCCCAAAATATATAGAATATAAGTGGCTCTAGATGTTATGCAAAGGTAAGTTTATAATGTTGAGATTTTCCTTCAGGTGTCACATGGAGGCAAACTAACATTTGGCATTTTAGTCAGTTTTACTTTTTACATTCTCTTCTTTGTTCACAGGCAGGCTATATAAACATGTTTCTTCCTTCATGGGCTCACGGCTTCAGATCACCCTTTATTTCAGATGTAACTGTTACATTGTCCACATCATTCTTTCTGCCTTTAAACAAAATCTTTAACTCTGAAACACTGCTGTAGCTCTAAAAACATCAGAACACCAAAGAGAGACATTTTGATCAAAGTGTATTATTTTCAGATGATACTGCATAAGAGAATTCCAACAGTTGTGGGTCTGTCTGAAATCAAATGACCTTTTTTCCCACTATAGCCCAAGTGTTACACTGTTAATGAAAGCCATCTCAAAATATCCTGACCAGGACAAAGCAGTTAAGGATAATGGATGGATAAAAAATATTCAAAGGGAGGTCTACACAGGATTCTCCCAAATGGAAATATTGTATATTTTCCTTTTGAAGCCCTGGTATACCTGTACCACATTTTACTCCAAGTGGGTGGAGCTTTTACTCCAACACATTAAGTTGTACATTAAAACTAGGACTGCAATAGCTTCTCCTGTACTTGTAACCCTTTAAAAGCATTGCCCCACTCCACCCCACCCATCTCATCTTTCCATATTGAAGACCAGTCTGTCAGTGTATTATTGTTATGATCTTTCACACACACACACACACACACACACACACACACACAGATACATACAGCACTGCTTGTTGGCGTACACAGCACCATAGCTCTCCTTGGGTTGCAGGCCTGTGACAAACGTGTGCTGGTGTCCATCTCTCCGGATCGATCACAGCTCGTTGAGGATGACCAATAAGAGCAGCCTGTTAGTCCAGCGTAAAACAGCTGCCATTGTATTTTTTCCACTGTTCTGCCTCGATGTCTCAGCCGTCCTGCAGGGACACAGCTCTGTCTCTCACGCCTCCTTTCAGTATTTCTCCAACTGTTTTTTTATCCCTCTGGTGTATTTCATATCCACCCCAGCACAGAGCCTTCCCTCAGTCACAGCTTCTTTCTTCTTTTCTGCTTCTCCCCATGAGTGGAGATCCAGCATCTGACCCCCAGCATCTTGTTTCTCTCGCTTCTCTTTTGAATCACATGTTAATAAGAAAGGTAACTAATCAATACAGTCAATAGCTGGGCCCAGGGATTGATACCATCTCACCACCCCTTTCTCTCTCACACACACACACACATTCAGACTCCAAGGTCCGTTGGCTGCAAAGGTCTTAACCAGCAGTCAAAATAATTTTTTTGCAGAAAAAATGTGTGTCCAGTTATATGGATTCATTTACTCAAAATATTGGTTCAGTTTTTATTCATTTCTCATTTACTCATCTTTTTCTTTGCAGAACACAAGATTTCTTTCGGGGTCCAATCTTGTAAACTTCACACAGACATGTGCTCTGGTGGGTTTTCATATCATTGTTGTTCTATTTGTGGATTTGCAAAGTCCTAAAGGGCAGAAAACACTGGTGTCTGAGGGAAGACACACAATTGTTCTGTGAGAGAAATATACACAGCTGAGGGCTTAAAGTCTCTCACACACACACACACACACACACACACACACACACACACACACACAACCATCTNACACAATTGTTCTGTGAGAGAAATATACACAGCTGAGGGCTTAAAGTCTCTCACACACACACACACACACACACACACACACACACACACAACCATCTCACAACTACAGCACATGGGCGGCCATTCATATCCACCCCAGGATATTTACTACACAAATGTGTGGTTCTGACAGACATGAGAGGGATGGCAGTGGATCAAGGAGATGAATGTGCTCAGCAAGAACACAAGGAACATTATAAATGCAACCTGGCACCCTGACAGGCCACTGCTCTCCACCCTGACCTGCATTCTCTTGGCTTTTGCCTTCCAGAAACTTCCATCCATTTGATTCTCAAGCTCAGGGCTTTTTGAGAATTTCCAATGACCAAATATATCCCCCATAATATGATTAAATGAGAGCAGTGTAAGTAATACTTGGACAAATAAAATCACGCATTTTACATTCAGGCTATTTATACAGTTTCAATTTTTGTAGAGCAAACCATCTATCTGCAAATAAACTCAAGCCTGAAGCGTCAAAGTTCGTTTTATCACTATTCTGCACTTAAACAGATATAGAGGAGAGAATGAGATGTAGTTTCTCCTGGACCACAGCCCACAGTACAGTAAACAGAATGACAACACAGAGGAATCGAAAACTTTAGATGAACAGGTAAAAAAATAAACATTGATCAGAAATAAATGAGATGATACATAGAAAAATGGAATCATAGGATCATTGCAAAGTGTTGATGCTACAGGTCAGTGGTAGTGGCTGTGGTAAGCCCCTGTGCTTCCCGGAAATCCGGCAGCTTGACAGCTACTATGTGGACACTTCCTATATCTAAAATAAAATAAATGTTACAATTAGTATCAAAAATGTAAATAATCACTTATCTTGCTCTTAGACGACAGTAAAACTGCATCTCTGATGCTGTAACTAATCATTTTCACACTGAAATTAAATTAAATGGGGGGTGTGTTTGTAAGACATGGATGTTGAGGATAAAAAATAAATATGAGACAGTTTTGTAGAAAACAAAAAGTCGGCATATTTTTGCTAATCATCCAAAAACACTTGTTTTGTTGGTGAAATGTAGACATGGGATTCTACTTCAAGGTGTATGCACCACACGGCCCCCTGTGGAGTTTCTCCTCTGTTCCTCTCCCTACCCCAAGTTCCGAGCTCTACATCTGCAATTCTCAGTGCACCCCAGAGGTGTTCAGAATGACCACTGGCCTCAGTGACCCCCCCTTGGGCTGTTGCCCTTCATCAGCCAGGTCTCTATTTTGGATGTTGCAGTTGCCTAGCAACGGTAACTAGGGTGGCTGCTCAGAGGCCAGGAGCTATTGATCCCAAAGATAATAAATGGACCGCAGCCAAACTTGCCCTATTCCCTCCCTCTATGCTTGTTTCCAGCTGTTACGATCTGTTTTTCTCTGTTTATTTCTTTTTTCCTCCAAAATTCACTTTGTAAACATGTTTACTATTCAAAACCAGTGAGATGAAAAAATGATGATCTAATTTTTGTTAGTACTGATGTTAACTTTTTCAAGTAACCCAACAAACACTGTCGCTTCAATAAGGTGGGTGAGAGTTTGTCCTTACTGTGTCACTGGGCACTTCACAGGAAAATGTGCACATATACAATGTTAATATTTATAAAAGCCTAATAACTTAGTTGTTCAACATTGCATATTAACGGGGAGGGGGGGTTTCCAATATTGACAAATATTCTTTATGCTCAACTGTCCCTAAAACAGCATTTATGAAGGCAAAACTCACACATTTTCAACATATCGGTTAGATTATTATGGCAAACTACTGACAAATCAGCCAGAAAATAACAGGGAACTACTAATATATGAACTACATAATTCAAAAATGTTAAGTTGAGGCCTGTTAAATTACCCAGGACCAGATGTAATACATACAGATTTTATGACAACTTACTACTCATCCAAATGTATACATTTTTCAATACATAAAGTGGAAACTGTTAGAAAAGGTGATGTTACTGAGAGCTGTTTTATCGCTGTTTACTGTGGAAGGGAGTGGCCTTCATGCTGGACCTACGGTCAGTCCTGTGGAGATATGAAAATAACGTCTTGTATCATTAACCGCTTTTACCCTGGCCAGGGTTCCAGTGGTCCAGACTCTATCCTGGAATCACTGGCCACTGGGCTATGAAACTACACCCTTAATGGGACCCCACACACACTCAAACAATGAGCAAGCAATGAAGAGTGACCAATTAACCTTAGACACTTGTCTTTAGACTGTGACAGGAAACCCACACGGGGAGAACATGTAAATCCCAAACAGACTGAGTTTAATTCAAACCCCACGCTGAAACAGTCCACTCGCTGTACCACCCATGAAAGTAACAAAAACAGGTAAATGGAGAACATGAGAGGGGGTGTCAGCAGCAGCAGTTACTGAGCGGCTCTAATCTATTTCATGGTTTCATCCATAAAGCTTGTAAAGCCTGAACAGAATCTTCAGTCCCATCTGTGTACAGTAAATGGGGGCCTGATATTTTCAGCTAATTGATCTTCTGTGAAACAGTGAAATACAGGAATGTTTACATCATTATTACCAGTATTTATTTCTTTTACAAAACTAGATCTGCTATTTTTGCAAAAATTGGGCGAACTTTCCTGCCTACTAGAGATTATTGGAAGACTCCAGACCACTAAAATCCTGACCAGGAAAAAAGACAATGGATGGATGGATTAATGATGATCCAGAATGGAGACCAGAGCTTTAACTGCTCTAGTGACCTAATAAGCACTCAGATGCAGCATGAATCTATATTTTCAAAACTTCAGCTGTCCAAACTGCACACTCTAAAAAAAAGGGCAACTCGCTTTCCACATGTGTGGTCATCCTTTGAATTTGTGCTTCTAATCAGTGATCACAAATGGCCGTTTGGCATATGGCTGGACACGGGCAGCCAAGTGACCCCCCCCCCCCCCAGCTGGACTCTGCAGATAGGTCATTGGTCCACTGCACCTTCAGTCACCACCAGCAGCTTGGACAGGATGCTAATAGTGGACTCCTCCCCCATGAGGCCAGAGCTATTGGAGTGTCCAGCTACACCCCCCACCAAGCTTCTCACTGGTCACTTGGCTCAAGGGCTGCAAACAAGCCAGCTGAGGGCTCAAATGATACTCAGGTCAGCCACACAGATAAGGAGGGAGATGTATAATAAATTAATCCTTGGCTCTATGTTTATGGTCTAAATATGTCTGCTTTAATGTAACTATGTACAATAAGCAGTATGCATGCAAGCTGACGATTGACATCAGCAAGTGAGGGTTTTGGAAGGGAGAACATTGTCAATAAATAGTAATATTTCTGTTATTCACTTCAAGGAACAGGTGGGGTGTATTAAATTTGTCCTAAATATTTATCAGATAATTGTACAAATTTTATACATTAAGCAGTGGTTGAAATGAAAAGTGCTGGTGGTCTCCTTACTGGCATGCTGTGCATCTCAGTCAGAATCAGCAAACTATAAAGTATTAAATTCAGAACTTCTGCTGTGAATAAAAGATACTAGGAGATATCACTGATGTTCACAACATATATATTTTTTTAATAAAAGGGACACCAATTTGGAATGAACAATAGGAAGGTAGCATTAGCGACTTGCAGGGTAACTTAGTGCATCCTAGGTAGTGAAATGTAGCTGTGAGGCTGTTTTGAATAATGTCCATGTACTACAGTTATAGTCTTTCTGGGAGAATCTAGCCAACAGGGCAGAAAAGAGCACCTTGGGATTAAGGGAAGTGCTGGAACACAAGAAAAAGTCCTGGTTCTCCAAACAGCAACATGTAGATGTACATCAACTGCGTTCATCTGATCAATGGCCCACTTCAAACACTGACAATAGGTAAAATTCTCAGACCCCAAAACAATCCACAGGAAGCCCAGGCTGCAGTTCCACATTGTAGTGTTGTAATTCTGCATACTTACAGTATGTATGGCGTGTTTTCTTATTTCAGGTCTGTCCAAACAGCAGGTGACCGCCAACAATGTCCTCAGCGCCACACAGGACAGGGAAACATGGGCAGCCCTCTGGGCTGGAGCCTGGCTGCCTGCTGAGCACCGGCTTTGGCTTTAGTTGCCTGGAGTCATGTCAATAAATCAATAGTACAAACGTCACTGGAGGCCAGCAGAGCCACACGGCCTGTCATTGATCGGCGGGGGGGCAGGCCATCACGAGCTGGGGGGCTGACCTCTGCAATGGCTGCTGGGAGTAAAGGTCAGGAGGGATGGCGGCAGCTCCATTGTCGACCGACACTCATGTCCATCAATATCTCTGTCACGGCTCAGCAAAGATGGACGCTTTTATTTTGGACTAACTTCATTGTGCTTCTGGCATTGCGATCTACAAAGTGTAGTGTGTGTACAACTTTGAACAATGTTCATGGAAACTGCCAGATCTTCATAAACATACATTATACTATTTTAACTTTAATCATGCACATACAGTAACGGAACTGCTGGTAACATTTGTTAAACTGCTGTTAGTTTCCACATCATGGCAAACCAGCAGAGCCCCAAAACTCTCTCTTTACACAGTTCAGCCTGTTGTTCTAATTATTATTTTTATTTCCATGATACTATCACTATCACAAGAAATTTCATGTTCTTTCATGTCAGTTTTTTTTTGCATTTTCATTCATGGGTTTTTTGTTTTGTGCAGGAAACCCATCTCTAAAATGCTACAATACATCATTCATATGAATTATTGCTTTATTATAGCTGTAGTAATATTAAAGGATCTAAAAGTCCTACTTAGCAGTATTACTAGAATATTATAGTCCATAGTCTATTATAGCAGCAGCAGAAAGTCACTGCTGTGCAGAAAGCACAAATTAAAGGAACATTAATACTACCAAGTCTCCTCATTATGTTGATGTCTTTCAGAGGGTAAGTGAATATGATGGCTCAGTATATTACTTCTTTGTTGCCTTTTATTGTAGAAATTCAAAAAATAAATGTATATAAATTTAGAATTTCTGCAATATTATATATAATATATATACTGCCTTGTTAGTATGTAATAGTGCAAGCGCTGTGCATTATTGTTGGTCAAATTTGCAGTGGGACCGGGGGTGCAAATAAAGGGCAGAACCCCTTTGGCCAGGTTGCCGTGGAAACCGAGGATCCCATCGATTGCAGTGTCCAGTCAAACGCCTTTTCCCGCCACTGATGGGCACAGATCAATACCCTGGTACAGTACAGTGTTTTTTACTCCCCATTTTGCCTTCTTCTTAACATTGGCACAAAATATTAAATGAAAACAATTAAAAGCACCCTATTGTGAGAAAGTCATTCTTAACATAGTTTGGTAAATATACTTTATTATGTTTTTTCTAGCATACAAAGTAATTGGGATAGTAAAATCCAGGTTTTTCTGCACATGTAATTCAAAAAGCACCCATAATCCTCAGTCTTTATTGTGCAGACAGAAGAGGTGCAGCAAGAAAGTTGTTTTTTTAAAGTAATAAATACAATGTTGAACTCAACACAAGCAGCCAGCGTAGAGACGAGAAGGGCTGAGACTTGGGGACACTGGTGGGTCAAACACACATCGTGCCACATTGTTCTGGCTCAACTGGAGAGGCCTGAGGGCCTGAACCAGATATTTCCATTGAAAAAGGTTGTCCCCAGTACCTTCCAGTTTCAGTTTCTCTCTGGTAAATCAGTGGTGTTATGAAAGGTTTCAGAAATCTAGGTTAGAGCATCCATTTTAAATGTATAAAGAAGAAAAAAAGGGGAACTGAGGTGAAATTGAGAACCTAATTTGTAGAAAAAATTACGTTAACAATTTCAGGGACCCCTACTTTAATACTGAAAAGTACTTCAGCAATATGTCTCGGACTTAAAAGACCAGCGCTTGATCAAATAGAATAAACCGTTTTAGTGCCCCCTTGTGGCGATCAATATAAACACCTGAAAACTAATTAAATCTGCTACAGCAAAGTGAAATAAAACCTTTACTGTACATGAAACCCCATTTTCCATGAATTTAATTTAATTTATATTGTTACAGTGAAAGCATCCAAGTATAAAAATGATGAAAACCATCCAAACATGGACAGGCACTTTAAATTCAACATTCATTCATAACTGAGGTGTGTGCGCGCCTGCGTGTGTATGTGTGTGTGTATATTTTTTTTTACTTTTGACCTCCACTACTTGCATCTCCTTCCGTAAAATAAGGTAGAAATGTAGCTGTGCTTCTGACCTCACGAAATGAGAAAAAGAAAAAAAATTGCTCACAAAATATATAATCTTCAGGATTTTTTCACTGATTGAACACATCTAATGTGAATTGAGTTCTACAGATTCTGCTTCATTAGTATTATTATCAATAATGTGCATTAACAGCAGATGTACTATTACTGAAGGGTTAAGTTTTGAATGTGAACCTGACAAAAAAGTTCTTATCAATTCCAAAACATTCCCAGCCCTTTTGGCAAGGTCAAGAGGGGTCAGAGTACCGTGCCAAACATCTAGCACCTCCTCCTAGATATGAACTTCTCGCGATGTAATGATGAAGCCTGGGAGAATCGATAACTCGGCTTCCTAAGTGGTCCTCAGACAAGACCACCGACTGCTAGCTGCTGTTCAGACTATAGGCTGGGAGTCACTGCTGGCAGTGCAGTTCTGACCACAGACCACGAGGTGAGCTCCACTGAAATGACCTCACTAGTGTAAATGGGATCATTCTGGATCCTCTTTCTATTTCCCTTATTAGCCCAAATTTAATAAATTAACACTGTGTAGTGATAAACAGCGAAGCTGTAACACCATAACCAAAGCGAAGCCTTACAAAAAGATTTTAGCAAGTCAGACTTCTCCACATTTTAGGGAGAACACTTCAATTAATCTCAGCTGACATACAAAATACTACAAAACGATATTATCTAATCGACAACAATGCTGAAATGTTGAAATGCTGCATGCTGCTGATTCACATAAAATCATCAAAGGACATTTAAAACACAAGCATAAACAAAATACGTACATTTTTAATGTATATACCACATGAAGATAACTGTTATCATTAGTGGCTCCTCACACTTCTCCATCAGCCATAGTCACGAATCAAAAAAATCAAATCAAATAACGTAACTCGGCAGGGGGTCCCTCAACTGGCTGCAGATTATATCGGGGACACTCCCTCATGCTCTCCTTGTAGTGTCGCCGCTCTCTACATGCATCACAATATCTTCCAGTGGTACTGATCCACAGTGGATTATTGCGCTGAACAGGGCAGCCTACACCCTGGGGGGTGTGTGGTGCACAAAAACTCACAGTGAGAGAAGGGCCAAGCGTTTGTTTTCATGACACTTCACATCATCACTGGAATCAGAGTGACTTTCAGGCCCTGCTTTGCCCTCCAACTGCTGCAGGGCGGAGCTGTCATTGGGATGCTTCACCTGGGACACAGAGGTCACAGACTGAGTGGGACAGGAAAGTTCGCTGACCTGTGTCCAAAATAATAACCCTCAACAAAAAGCTTTCCATTCCAAACATGTACAAGTACACAGTAAATTTCATTTTCAGCCAAGTTGGCGCTTAAAGGAGCACCACCTGTTGCTCCTCTAGCAGCATTATGGTATCCCCATATGAACAGCCTTCTGTTACTTAAGTCTGACAATAAATAGATGTTAGCTGTTGTAATCTGTCTTTTTAATTGCAAACAACAACAATGTTTCCATGCTTGTTTAATACTAAATTACAAACTGAAGAAACCACAACCACGAACTGATCATTTCATATCTGAAAACATGAACAAGGTTTACAGTGTGGTACACCTACTTGACATCCACTATGAAGGGCTACAGTTGAACTTACCATGTGAACCAAAACCTTAATTTCATCATTAACTCCCAGGCTTCATTAAATGTCTTTAACAAAAAGCTCCTTAAAGAAAAAAAAATTAAATACAAAAGAATGTAAACTGTGGACCACTGTGTCCAATTGTACTGATTTCATTGAACCATTTCTTCAATATGGACCAGTTGTAAATTACATGAAAATTCAATGTTTACCAATAACTAGTTACATATGTAAAAAGTTTCCTATATACCATAGGAAAAGGCACAAGTCACCATTAAACTTAAAAAAATTCTTATGAAAATATTCTTAATGTTAAATGAAATTTTATAAAGAAAATTTATATCTGGCCTATAACTAAAACTCCAGTTAATTGTACCTTTTTAAATTATTAGTCATTTCACTCTGTATCATACTGAATATTGTTTCTTCCTTTAAAGTTATAAAGCCATCATCCAGTTGTCATTGGAACAATGCATACATATAAACTGCTCTTCTCTCTTTAGAGACCCTGTTCAGTTTTTCACACAGTGAACTTAGCAAAAATTGTGTCACAACCCAACTCAGTAGCATGGTGGTCCTCTGGTTGGGTCAGTAGCGCTCCTTGGGTTCGCTGAACTTGCGCCGCTTTGGTATGTTACTTTCCTGGCTAATGGGGAATGCAAACATGGACTTCTGCAGATTGTGAGGAAACATTGGAAGATGAATCTTTTATTTTATGGTCATACTGCAGGAAATTATAGGCAACGCTATGCAATGATTAAGCAACTGCAACACAAACTTCGGGTTATATCAATACAATTTTCACTGCAGTTGTACAAATTCAGTACTACCAAAAATTGTCATCTGAAAACCATATCCCCCCATTTTTAATTTTCTCCAGGATACTCAGCTGGACTCTACACAATAAAGACTGATAACACTGAGGCCTTTGATTGACAATTTCAAACTTACAGCTGTTACTTCATTACATGTATATGACAATCCATAGAACAGACAGATAAATTAAAAGTAAAAAGGTCTTGGAAATAGTTGCCAAATGTTGTACTTTCAAAAAAAATCCTTTCTTAATTCTCAAATATTAAATCACTATCAGCATTAATCATCTAACATATGACTACATTAAAATTATGCAAAACTACACAGTAAATGATTTCATAAAGTATCTCAATTAAAGCCTATTATACCGAATGGTTTTCCTTTGTCTTGCGTTTACTGCCAGTGCTGTGTTCCTCATTTTCAACCTTCTGTAAAGAAAAAATGATATCATGTAGATTTCACCTCAGCAATAAATTTAAAACAACTCAGCTCCATCATTAGATGCCATAAAGTCACAGTTTGCACTAAATATTGTGCAAATCTGACTATTTTACACAAAGGAACAGAAACAGCAGAAATATGGTAAACCTATTTCATGCATTAAAAAGGTGTGAAGGAAATGAACTGCAACATTTCTAGCACATTCAAGGAGATCATTTTAAAGGTAATTACAAAAACACGTTACAAAAAGATTTCAAAGTGACTAATATAATCATATCATCATAGCAAATAGAAAACACAAAGAAAACTGTAATTATCCTCGGAATGCTTTTGATGTCCCTCATAACACAGCCTTATTCTATGGAAACTCTCTGGTTCAGACATTACACATTATTATTAGCACAAGTTAACTTCTGAGCAAAAAGAAAATTAAAGAAGAAAACCAGCTCTTACCCAGTCAAATCATTATGGATCAGTAAACTTTACAGTTCTACTAGGCTTACTGACAAAACCAAAGTCAATTTTTACGCTTCAAATTTAAGCACATCATACATATTTATTCCATTGAAACTTTGGCATAAGAACACAGAAATTTTTTTTAATTGTGAGACAGCACAATGTGAGACCATTGTTATTCCAGTGAACTTGCCAATGCAGAATTAAAAACTTGGCCACTCCTGGTTCTTCGAACAGCTATTGCTGAGTCTGTGGTCTTCACCAGAGAGTCCACCTAAACCACAGCCATTGGTTATATTATGTTGGTATTCCAAAAAGTCTCTGTGGCCTAACATCTGTTCTGGAAATGTCTCCCTTGTTCAACTTTTCATATGTTTTTTTTCAAGAACAAAATCAAACCTGGATCCAAGTAAAACATAAAACTGAGAGAGACTGTATTGGTTGTAATAACTGTTCTCAGGCCTCACCTGAGAGCACTGGGAACTGTGCTGTATCTCTTGATAAATTTTCACTTGTTCTTGGCAACTTACTTGCACTTAATTCCCAAAAAAGAAAAAACAGTAACCATTTAATAATCAAAATTTAAAAACAGACAAAACATCCAGGCCAATAGGGTCCCAAATTAGATATCTGTATTCTGAAAAATAATTATAATAATTTATGAAGAGGTTTACCTGAGTTTTTTATGTTAGTCTGATTATCACTGTTGTCCTTTTTTACATGTGAGTGATTCTAGCACAGAAAAGAATAGATTCACCTGACAATACATCAAACCCTTAATCCATTGCATAAAATTACCTCATAAGGCTAATTCCAATTCTAACAGGATTGCACTGTCATTATTATTTATGGACAAAAGAATAATTTCCCAGGCAAAAAACAATTTCTGAGTTTCTCTGTATATCTATACTCCTATCCTAAAATTTACTCTTGCAACCCAAAAATTTACTGCTTAGTCTGCCAGCAGACAGTAATTTTTCTGACACCGCACATGTATGAGGTTAGATGTTGAATAATTAACAGTTCATTATTATTATATCAGTGTTTATATACTGGCAGAAAAGGGCACATTTTTGCCATACCTGTATTAAAGACATAATTTTGTTTGTGGAATCCTGCTGCTTCTGCTCTGTTGGAAGGGTGTGTCTGTCAGCATCATATACAGTCTCCTTGTCATCTATCTGAACAATAAGGTATAACATTCATGACAGTCATCTTCACAACAGTTCGACCATCAGGTAATTTCTTACTTCCAAGAATGAGGTTATATCAACTACATAATCCACACACATATTAAACCTAAATTACCATACCTGTTCCAGCCTCTCTCTTTCAGTAGTGACATCCACCTTCAAGATGTGAAAGGGAGTAAGTACTTCCCCCATGGTGAGGTGAATGGGATCCTTCTCAAACACCAAGCCATCAGTACCCCCTTCCTTGAAGCCAGGGGGCTGATATTCTTGAGGGGTTACTAAGAAACAGAGACCCAGTTTTGTATGTGCTTAACCTGACATATGGGTTATAGGTCAAAGACAACATATGCTTTCCAGATACGCCAATCCTACAGTTTACATGCCTAATATGTGCCTGGAAAACGGACTTAAACCAGGAAGGCCTAAATAGGGAGCCCATTTCCCATTATTTTAAATGGGAAAAATATAATCTGCTTCAACCTGTGTAAAACCATTCATTTTAATGACATTTATCAAATAATAATAAAAAAGTGACAGAAAACTTAAAATAAACTTCAAATGCAATTCTGTAATGAACTGTTAAATATGTCTTGTATTCAGCAAATGTATTGCATGATATGAACACAGCCACAGACAAGTTAGACTTTACTGCAGACCAGGTACTTTGTGTCTTTCTTGTATAGTCCTTGCTGGGTAGCCAATCACCTGCTGCCTTTCAAAATAACACATTACAGATGGAGAGTATTTTAACTACAGAGATCTGCAGGAAAACATAACAAGCATTTGGAATATAAATGGGGATATTTTTTAATTTGTAAGATTTTAATTTATATTAGTACCAAATATGTATTTTTCAATAATAGTGCTTTGAAATGTTTGTGATTCATTTCCGTTTTGCAATTTTACAGTTAATTTGCAATTTAGAAACTACTGTGGCTGGACCTTTAGATGCAAAAAAAAGTAACGGTTTCATATTGGACTGTTCATTTAGAGAAGGCCTTTTTACATTAAACACATCATATTCTGTATACCTATTTTAAAAATATACCAACAATTGTTTTCATGCAAAAAAAACTATGTTTTAGATATTTTTTCACAAGAAAAACTTATTAGAAGATAAGGCTGGGTACATGGTTAAGCTAAAAAACTTTATACGAGGAGCTCCAGACTTTTGGTATGAATAAAAAAGTGCAATTAGACTGACAGAATTTAAATAGTGAGGACATATCCCAAGGGATAGGTGTACATATTCATTTATGAAAATACTAAATTCAACAGTGGGCTATAATACTGGGCTTATTATAACTAGCAAGCAAGGAAACAAACAAATGCAACTGAAACCAAGCAATCAGTGGAAATATCAATGTTATAAATAATGAGAAAGTTACAGTACATCCTATACACATTTTTTATTTGGTATTTCACACTACTTTGAGCATATTATGTGTGTGACATTAACAAATCATTTTATATAACAAGCAGTGTTTCAGTAACCATCAGACAGAGTTACCATCATCATAGTATGAGAGCTTCATGTTGAGGTACACGCTGTCAGGCAGTGGCCCCAGGTTCTGCATCAGTGTGTACAGTTTACGCACTAGGAGGACGCTGGCCTTCCGTGTGTCACTGAAGCCCATCTTCATTATTTTGTTGTTGTGGCTAAAAAAAATCCTGAGCTTGTTTTTTTTTTTAAATCATTACTCTCATGACCAAATGGCTGTTAGAAATCTTCTAGTTGACAAAAACAACAGTACAGTTACTCCTCAGTTAACAACACATGACATCCAATTTTCCTCAGCTTTTTTTTTTTTTTATTCTACAAAACTGAATGGTTTAAAACATTTTTTTAAAACTTGTAACTCAAAAGTTCAGAACACATGCAGTCAGGGTACTTTAAGAAGAGATTTGTTTTTGATCATAAGAAAATAAATAAAGACCAACCTTTCAAAGTCCATTTCAGATCCATTTTCAGTGTATTGCACTCTGAACTGATAGCATTCTGTGACTTTCTACAAGCAAAGAAAGTTTATCTTACCATTATTCAAAATAAGCATATTTTCTCAATTTAAACAGAGGGTAGTTCTTATTTTCCATATAAACTTGATTAATAATCACTGGCTTCACTACACTTAACTACAAATGCCATTTATTAACAAAATAACAATGCTCAGTAAAACCGCTATTTTACTACCTGGGGATTCCCTGGATCAGTATAAATCTATGGATAAAGAGAAAAAAATCATTTATACTACACATGTAAAAAAACTAAATTATTCAAACACTAAAATCACTCTTTTAAAATGATAAATGAATAAAATGATACTTACAGACAGGACAACCATTCGTAACTGTGGATAAAAAGAAAAAAATCATTTTATATGAGAGTAATACATTTCCATTGGTCTGTGTCTTGTTTACTTGAATTTGCACAATTTAAGCTACATTTCTCTGCTCTAATATATGCAGAGTTTCCCTTAGAATCAATATTATTTGTATCTATGCATAAGATGTTAAATTATGCAGAAAAGCAAATCACAAGAAGGCTTTTCCAAGGACAAACAGGTCAAGACTGTAGTGCATCAAGACATGCAATAAATATAGTGAGACATGGTTAAATTAAGACATCAACCCAAAGTTCATAACTCCTCTACACAGGAAAAAGCAAAGTAATTTACTTACATATTTTTTCTGAAGAGCATCAAAACATCCGTGCATCCTGAATGATAGAAATAAAAAGTAAAGTCGTAGATAGTCTTTCTTTGATCTTCCACACTACATGCATGTAGGGGGTGTCCAGATATGGTGAAATTCAAGAAATTGAAATCAATTTTTTACTACAGCTCTGTATAGGACTGTACTAAGTACAAGAGTAACACCTTTATAACATAATATAATGAACATATGTGGGTAATAAAATGAAATAAAGTCAGTAGTGTAACTGAAAAATGCGTACAGCACAATGAATTACACACGGAATGCAGTGAATAACAGAACACCACTACAGGGGGGACTGGGGTACTTTGACATCTTCATTATTTTATGCATTATAATGAAGTTATTTTCTCCGAAAAAGTTTAAAATCGACTCAATACTTTTTAAGGCACAAATTTAGCATTGGAATTTGCTACAAGAAGACAATTTGACTTATGGCCATGTTAACATCACCTAATTACTTAGCTGCTACTAGGAGATTTCAATTATCAACCAAATGGACTGCAGTTCAGCAAAAAATATAATCAGTGAGCTGTTTAAGTTGGTGAAGCGAAAACCACAACTGACAGCCAAGCAACAGACAAAAACTGCCAAATTAAAGAGAAAACAACTACCCGCAGAAGTTTTTTGACCTGCATCTGACCTCATACTTAAATGCTACACTTTTATGCTTAAGTATCTATTCAGTTTAAAGAAGATTAACCCCATAGAACATTTTAATGCAGCAATTTTTAAACATTGCTCACTATTCTGTTTCTAAAAGTACTAACCACTGAACAATTTGCCTGGCCCCTGGGCAGCTTCGGTCCTCCCTAAGTATCATCACCTTCTGCTCTGCAAATCAATGCAGACAAAGGCCAACATAAATCAGAGGTACAGTCCACAGGCCTAACAAGCAATCAATACTATTTGCTCAGTAAAATCAATCCATTTATTCATCTCTTTTATTTAGCACAGCCATTACAAGAAAATGAAAATAATGAGGTATTAGGAGGTATACCAAATGATAATCCAGTCTTTATTACTATACATTCAACCAGTTTATTAAATGTCTGTTGACCTGACCTTGTGCCAACATGGTTTACCTTCCACATATTTGCTTCCATAGGCTTTTTCTGGAAACAGGCCCCGGAGGTAAGTGATGCAGGAGACTGCTACAGCAAGCAGTTTCTTTACCACTGTCAAGGACTGCTGTTCTGTGGTCACAACCTCTGAGAGCAGCTGAGCAGCCTGTGAGGGAATATATAAACAAGAAGACAACAACACAACATACATGAGCCTCCACATATTAAGAATGGATGTCTTTTTGTATCAACACACAGTTGTCAACTTACCATATGTTACTGCATTGAAAATAAAACAAATACTTTGATGGCAGGTAGCATAGAGGTTAGAACCACTATCTTGCACTATGGACACAGGTTTGAATCCCACATGCTACTGCTGTACCTGTGTAACTACCTTAAATTACTAGAGTAAAAATGATGCAGCTGTATATATATCTAAATTACAGTAAGCATCTTTACATTGTAAGCCACTTTATAGGAAAAAGGCAGAATGTATATGCTAGCCTTGTTAAACTAGTCCTGACAGTAAGCTAATATCCTATGTAGAAACTTAAGATGTGTAATACTGTACAATACACTAGTGGGGTATAACCTTCCCATGGTTATAAATACATCAACTTTAGGGCACTTTCTTATATGCTTCAAAATACAATAATACATTTTTGCCAAAAAAATCTACAGCTGACACCGTTAACTCACAATTATTTATACTTCATTTTGCGTACCTCTGCAAAAGAAAACAAAGAAATTGGACAATCTTTTTTCTGGTTTGTTTGTTCGATTTTTAGAGAAACGTCCTCTTTTTGGTTAATTGACTTATTTACCTGAGACGTCCTAGACCGCGACTGACAAGCCATAGTGAAGCGGAGCAAATCTAAAGCGCTTCAGCGTGTGGAAAGAAATTAAATGTTGGTTTAAAACAGCTAGTATTACATAGAAAAAATTATGTGCAGTAGCTATGTATCGATATGAAAAACATGTACAATGGTCAACCAATAATCTTTAAAATTCCAGAAAAATTTGAGCTAGCTAATGCTAGATGCTAACAATTTATCTCTGACGACAGTAAAGTTTAAGTATACATTGGATTCTACGATGTAATATTCATTAATGTTTAAGTCAGTTCAAAAGTTTAGTCACAACAGTTATTTATAGAATATAACATCAGTTAAATGATATGATATTACATTTCTAAATAAAATCAAACTACTGAGTTAGACTAGCCCGCTTCGCGCCTCTTGCTGCACGTTTCTGGAATTTTCGGACTTCTGCGTTCGAACCAATAGGAGCAGCAGCTCCTTACAGGCCATGTTAACACGCACATTTATTGCAGTAAAGTGGAAATGACAAGGTTCCTTGTCGCAGATCCTCGATTTAACGGACCTCGATTTTTTGGGAAAATCGTAAATATTATAAATATGTTATAAATATTTTACAATTTTTAACGTTTTTGTGGCGAAAATAACTTTATTAATGCATAAAATAATGTTTCAGACATTTTGATACTGTCTCAGAAAAGAATATCTCCCATTAGTGTGATGAAATCGGTCTGGGGCACCAGACCCCCTGCGTTCTGATCTAGGCGCCTTATTCACTGCTTTGTGTATATAATTCATTGGACTGAATGTTTGTATGTTTCAGTTACACTAATGACTTTATTCAATTTTATTACCCACAGTACATGTGCATTACACATTACATTAGGGTGTAAAGGTGTTACTATAGTACACAGTGCAGTACTATACAGCACCGTGGTAAAAAAACATTGTGCTTAAAAGCCAGTGAAGACATTTTCTCTAATGAGACAAACACGCCTACAATTTTATTATTATGAGACAATCGGGGTGCCAGATAACAAATATTTTTCTTTTTGTACATGTAGTATAGAAATCATATGTTTACAGTAGGTCAAAATTCAATTAATCAAATCAAATTAATCAAATCGACCTATAGCAAACCGAACTACATAGTGATTATTACTTTGGTAACAGAATAAAAGCATTAGAAATATATTCAAATGTTAACGTCACAGGGGGCAGTTTGGATTTCCTGTAATGAAAACCTGATCAACATATATTAAAGCAACATAACAGCACGAAGAAACAAAGATACATACATGCTAAATAAAATACGAGTCTATAAAAGCGTGTAGCAATTACTGTGAACCTGCGCGTCAGTCATGATAAGTTTTTTCTAGAAAAATCATTGGCGCCTCTGCGCACCTCGGGCGGGGTTTCCCGGTTTCCTATTGGTTACTGTACACGCCTCTCACGGTTCGCGATCCCGCACAGTGACGTCACTGTCGTCTTGCGCCATTTTATACAGAATAAAGAAATAGTGCGGATGCGCACTGGGGTAGGAAAGGGGTACACCTTTACATCCTGTTCGGGTGAGACAAGGAGCGTAAAGCCGTAGATTAGATTAGTTTAAATATGTCTACGGAAAATCAGGAATCTGAAGCTCAGTTTGAGTCTGAGGAGGAAAAACAGGTGGGTCTATTTATGTACTGTGTATGTGTGTGCGTTGTGGACCGTGACACAGAACATGGTAGCTACAACATTTTTATTTATGCGTCGACTTAATTTAGGCTGCGTGTCGGAGATGATAAACCCCGCTTTGTAGCAATATGCAGGATGTCTGCTTTTCAAAATGTCTTGTTCGACTGCTGCTGTATCTCGGGCTGAAGAAAGAATCTTGTTTGGGTTTCCCATCCTGTGATTGGGTGGAGCGTCCATCAGTCACACAAACGCACGCACCTGATTGGTCTGTTGCACATCGCTCCCAACGTGCACAACCGCTTTCCGGTTTAGTTTGAACACAAAAGCGAGCTGCCACTCAGCAAAGGTCGTGACACCGTGCAAAGAGATACGTTTTGGACAAGGTACGGTTTTCTTTTGCTTGGAAATCTTATATCAGCCAGAGGTGTTTGACAATTTTGGAGAATTAAACAAATATCCCAGTGCTCTGTGCTAATATCTCCCCAGTTTGAAAAATCCGTCCAGGTGCTATCAGTAAAAGCTTGTCGAATGGAGGGTTGCAGTGGTCCGGGACCTATCCCGGATTCTCGGGGTATGAGGTAGGATACACTCAGGACCATCTACCCATCCAAAAAGGGCAGTCTTGTACACACAAAGAACAATTTAGTGCGACCAATCCACATGAAACATGTCTTTTCACTGTGGGAGGAAACCACAGCACCAGTAGGCAAGTCACACAGACATGGGCACTACAAGCAAACAAACTCCTGACAGCCTGAGCCAGAGTCGATTGTATCTGAGCAGCACAGGAGCTGAGCCGCTTAAACTGCCTGCCTCCTAAAGTGATGTAAAGACAGGACACTTTTTATAAAAAACATAATTTAAATACAAAGCACTGTGGTAGAAAAAACAAATTACCACCAAAGGCTTGCAAGTCTGAGGAGAAGTTTGGATGTTAGCACAACAGTATTTGACTAAATTAGTTTGCTTAGAACCACAGAAAGCTTTGAGAACATCAACTTAGGAAGCAGTAAATTGAAATCAGAATACATACACACATTAATTGTTACACTTGTGTAAATAAATATCAATTAATTACAGCATGAAAATCAAGGGAAACTTTGACAAATGTCAACAGGCAATCAGTTTACCTTAGTTTATCATATGCATTTTGTGCAATGATTTTTAAATATATAGTTTGTGTGTACCCATCTTTGGAGTATGTTAATGTAAAGCCTTTGTCAAGTCAAATATTCTACTGACTGAGGGTTTAAGTTTGCAAGTTAAAGCCAGTTTGAAAGCCACATGGGTTTTGTGTTTGTATATGTCTTATTGTGTTAATGTGCTTATGCTTTTGAGCAAAATTAAACGTTCATGAGCACTTCTTGTGCTTTTATACTGTATAAGAACTGGAGGAGGTTTCCTGTGGCAACTTTTTTGTCTGATGGTCTGTTTTTATTTGATACAGATTGAAGAAGTTAGGAGTCAAGTCAACTAAGCTAAAAGATGGATGTTACTGTATTTTAATGTAGTCTTAGGTGAAGTTTTTTTCTGACAACAGGATTCTCAAGAGAAGAATTCAAACCCCGTGAAGGCAGAAGAGGCCAAGCTGAAAGCCAAGTATCCAAACCTGGGCCAAAAGCCTGGAGGTTCTGACTTCTTGATGAAAAGGCTACAAAAAGGCGTAAGTGGAAAAGAGAAAACTCCCTGTGTGTCTCCCTCTATATTTATACATTTATAATAAAATGTATACGTCACTCTTTACAATATAGACAGTGTGTGCTCACAGGGAGTGTCCACCTTCAATTTGGTGAACCTGGATTTTACAGATTTTCAAATTTACGGACTGTCACAGAAACGATCTAGCAAAAAATAATAATGAAAGAATCTTTTTAAGCATAACATGAGGGGAAATATAAACATTTTATTTTCAGCCTTTTTTTTAGAAAATTATTTCATTAAATGCAAAATAATTCTGTAGCCCTGTAGTTATGCTTTTGATATTCTGGATTTTCACTACATTTGGACCCCTCTTCCCTCCATATAGTCTGGAAAATGAAGGATGACTGTATTGTTTCATACGTGTGGTGTTGATTTGTTGAGTGGAGGCAAAGTGTCAACATTTTTGGGAGCTAAACTGAATTGTTTGCAAGGGAGAGGGTTAATTGATGTTATTTACCTTTACCTTGACAGTCTCTGTTGGGTGAGGTAGGGTGTCTGTATGTATGCTAACAAGCCGCTGGGTCTCTCTTTTTTCTGTTATTTTGCACAGCAAAAGTACTTTGACTCAGGTGACTACAACATGGCCAAGGCCAAGATGAAGAACAAGCAGCTACCAGCAGCTGGACCAGACAAGAACCTGGTGACGGGGGATCACATTCCGACGCCACAGGATCTGCCCCAGAGGAAGTCCTCGCTGGTGACCAGCAAGCTTGTGGGCTAGCACCGCTATGCTTAGCACCCCCTCATTCCCCTCTTCCAGCTGCTCCCATAGTCCTCTCCTGGAAAAGCTATAGAGTCAATCAACTTGGGCTTCAGGGCAGGGTTGGGGGGGAGCTTGAGGGCAAACGTGTGTACAGCTACCATGTGTACAGCTCAGCCTCGTGACATCGTCTGGTCTGCGGCTTTACTTCCCATTTTTGGCAGTGCTTGAAAGATCTAAAGAACTATGTCATTGGAGTCCAAATACTGTACATGGACATTGTTTGTTTGTTTTTAACCTGTTAATATGCATTTAGAGTAACCTAAATAAGTTTGACTCTGTTGAAGGTGTTGTTGAGTGTTGGAGGACTTTGAAATGTCATTTTGTACAAAACCGGATTTGGAGGAGTCTTGGTTTAGTAGCCAAAGAAAAGGAAAATCGTGACAATGATTTAAGGTATCCAGTACCTCCTTGGTCAGTTGCATAAATACTTCACCACCGTAGATGGGATTGTTTCAAAATAGGCTGTTTTTATGTTTTGTCATCCAAACAGTAGGCTTGGTACAATGGGCAAAATTCAGTCATTAATACTGATGTGGAGTGTTGTTTTCCTTTGTCTACACTTTTCCTACCTATAACTTTATAACTTGACACACCTGCCCCCCTGTAATTTGCCATTTTTCACAGCTGCACACAGAGGAAAAACTGTGTTTGTCTGTTTGTTGCTCCATTTGTACTTTAACCTCATACCTTTCTGCATCTTAGTGAGATGATAACAACACTTTTTTCTTTTAAAAATGAGTTGGGGAGGCGACCAGCAAACAGTGCAGCTCTCAGGTTGCAACTTTTGTGTGTGCAAACTCAAAACAATCTTTCAAATTTTGTTTGTAGGAACATGTTCTAGGCTGTGGTGATTAACCGTGTTTGACAGCTGACAAAAGTAACTACCTAAATCGTGTGACTCTTGGCAGAGGGCAGGGTTTTCATAACACAGTTGGGTTTCCAGTGTCAGAATTGTTATTTTCAGTGAAAGAATAATGGTAATTACAAAAATTGTTATTGGAAGTGGGCTATAGATGTACTACATTCAGGGTGATTCAAAAGGAATTGAACAATTTAATGAACCTTTTACTCAGTAACTGAGTATCATATGAACATGTAATCATGCAGTTTTTTCCTCAAATTTTGGCACTTGAAAGTTTACACTAAATGTTCGTTCTGATGCCTAGTTACTTAGTAAATTTAGGAATGTGGTCAGTTAGTTTTCAATCCCCCTGCTGGAAAATGTTGAATGGCCAGATGAACGTGTGTGGAGCACTACAGCAACACCGTTTAGAGAAACAGTTAACAAAGCCACGTTTGGTTCACTTTGCAGGTGTAGCTGTTTTCTTCACTGATTTTCAGAGAGAAAGGGTGGCAAGTAGGTTAGGGAAAGGCAGTTGTTGCATGTCTGTGTGGGAGGTTCAGGAGCCAAAAGGTCTTTTATGGGCTGAATGTATTTTGCACTTCATGTCACTTCAGGTACCTTTATGATGAAAGGCTGAGCATTTATGGCAGCTGCAGTGAGACCCTGGCTGCCTCTACTTGTCACTGGGTAAAAAGCTCACTTTAAAAAGCAAAGGAATGCAAATGCCTGCGCTTTTTATTGCTGCACTTAGACATTTGTGGAGGGTTGAACACCGAGGGCCCAGATCTCAAAACGCGCCAGGCATGGGGCTTGGAAGATGTGATCAAATGTTGGTGTTTTCCGACGTTCTACAAAAAGATATTTGGAGAAACGTGTCTGCGGGTCAGGAGAGAGATTCCCTACTAGGTCCCCACTCAGCATTTGGAGGATAAACTGCACACGCACAATGAATGATATATAAACCTGAACCTGGTAAAACTTGTGACTGTTAGGGTTAGCAAACACAGACAATAAAACACAGATGGATGTTAATGTGTGAACGTGGAAACATTTTGTTAAGCAGCCCAGTTTTCCCTGCAAAGTTCAAGATTGCATTTGGGACTTGTGTACATAAGGGCTGAATAAACTTCAGCCTTTCTTCAGTTGTTCCTTTTTGGTCCAGGTTGAACATAAACAATGCCTTGTAAGTGTGTGTAATTGCCTCTCTTGTTTACATGCTTAGCCAAGCCATGTACTGAGGACAAACGGGAAATGTTAAGAGGGCAGAACACTTGCATGCCCTTTGCCTTGTTTACCATCATCAACTTTCAAATCAATCTAATATTTTATGTGAATAAAAGTTTTATTGAAAATTGTATGTGAATTGCACTGTGATATTTATTTTATCTAGGTAATGCTTGAGATTTTCTAGAAATGTCTATAAATTTCTAGAAAATGACACAAATGTCATACATTTTTTAATGCTTTTTTATTCCACTATAATTTTTTAGGGTGTGAAATAAATATTTTAAAAACTCACCTTTATATCAATATCAGAATGCCCTAATGTTACCAGTTTTGCAAAAATTAAATTGCAATCATTTTATTTCATGCAGGTACTCCTACATCACACTTAGAAATATCGGGTGATTCCAAAAAGCACTTAACACGTTCATGAATGTATTTTCAGTGAACATGTATCATAAGGACATACCGATCATTTGTAGAATTAAGAAGAAACAGCAAGATACTTTGTAAAGTATTGACTGCATGTTCATATGATACCGAGTGATACTGTATTAAGTTAACAAAGGTGTTCAGTTCTTTGATTTACCCTGTATAAGAGCTGGGAGCCACTTCGTATTCCATACACAGTTGCAGTCAAACTGTTCTGGTGCAGGGTGGACTGAATTACCTGCATTGCTGGTGTATGATAAACTGATATGAGTGATAACAATGCAGTTCAAAATTGGTTTCATCTAGAGTCATATCAAGAGATTGAGGTATGTGTCATACATTTGGCCTTTTACAAGCTTCACTCTCCAAAAACATGGCATCCTTATTAAACTGTAAGAAACCATAAATGCTGCAGATGGTCCAGAAAATTTCACTCGGATGCAAGATCTATCAATTACTCCAATTGGAGGGTTGCAGGGGTTTGGGAGAAACCCAGAAACATGACCCTAGGCTGGTCAGGCTATTCCCTGGACTATTGCAGGGCAGTACAGCCATTTTTGTCATCAGTTCACTTGAAACACGTCTGGGCTGTGTGAGAAAACATCCTGAGAAACACGGGCATCGAACCCACAGTTGATCATGCAATCCAAGTGCTTCAAGCAAAGCTTATCAATGGAAAATCTTGAAGCAGGTCTGTTGGAAAAAAACAGCAAAAATAAGCAGAGAAATAAGCTGTTACTGACTGGTGCTCCCTGTGCAGCCGTGTCTCTCCTTTTTCATGGACCGCTAACAATAATAGTTCTACCTTCTGGAATGTTCATTTCTTCCTTACAGTGTATAGAGGACCAGGAGTGCTGTATAAAAAACAGAATAAAGCATTAATGCTTATAACAAACAAACACTAAACTAAAAAACAATATATCAAATAAAAGAAAATGGAAAAAACAAAATAAAGAAAATAATCTGTCCACTGATAAACTATAAATCTATGTAAAATACAATTCTTTTCACAGCTGTGAATGTTGCATTTTATAGTAAGAATATTAGTTGAGAAAAAAATCAGAAGAATTTTTAATTGTATTAATATATTAAACATTAAACCTGACAATAGTGTGGAGCTTTTTTCAGTATTTGGAATGAGTTCATTTTACATGAATTTCAGGGTCCTCTTATAACATAATGTAATAATAAAATAAGCAGCCCATCGATTCAGAGCAGCACAATTGATGTTGGAAAAATCCGTTAAATAAGCAATCGGTGGTCATGGCAACGAGACGCTTTTATTTGTGTACTGTAACTAGGGAAGTACCCCCCCACTCCGCACTTGTCTCGCACGTGCTTTAGTTTCCATTTATTCTTTAGAAATACCCCGGATGCTCCGCCTGGTTTGTGATCCGCGAGAGGGCGCCAGGACAAGAAAATTTTAATCCAAAAATGTTTGCATGAAAAGTTTCATTCATAAATACAGTCCAGAGATTTTGTACAATGAGATGTTTACATGTAACATTATGCGATTTTTAATACATAATAAGGGGGTGCGAGAGGGGTGCGAGAGATGCACCCCCAAAATCAATCACCCAAATTTTTGTGTGACGTCACAAGATTTTTCACTGAATTGAAAAGATTCACATCACATCACATCCAAATGTGTCAACAACTCATTTCTTACTAAATCTCTACCTGGATTTTTATTTATTAGCAGAATTTACCTCCAATTTCGTATCATTTTTTTAAAAATAAAATGTTTATGCTTTTAAAACATGGAGTTCATTTCACACATAAAAATAACTACGTCCGCCTGCGATTGTCTTTTACTGAGTGTCCACTAGTGTTCGTCGGTGGACCTGACCGTTCACTTCCAGAAAGTTTTTTTTTTTTTAAAGAATGATGTTAAATATTGTAAAATCAATAAACGGTCTATAACTTGCGGATAAACAAAAAGAACGGAACTTCGGGTGTAGATAAGCCCCGCCCCAGCCATTTATAAGGCACTTCCGCTGTGAGAAGGCAGTCAGACGCAATCTCGACGGTGAGGGGAGCGGATTACAAAAAAAAGAAAAAGAAAACTCTGAGGAAACGGATCTTTTTAACAGACAGACGTTCAAGAACCTTTTGCTTTTCTTGAAGCGGGATTAAGTATTTTTTTGATATTTTTATAATGATGAGTCAGTCAATGAAGAGGCGTAACCCAACGAGTCTAATTGATCTCTGCTATTCGGGGAAAGGACCTGAGAGACCAGGGTCGAAATACTACTTCAGTCCAGCTCCGGCGAACCAGGCAGCTGCCGACGGGGAGGAGGAGCTGCTGTTCGGGCCGGATGAGGTGGACACTTGCCGCTGTTCTGCCAATACAGGGAAAAGGGGCCCTCTGAAAGCGCTGGTCCTGGAACGGCTACCGACGGGCGGCGCTGAGGACGACTCTCTGCCCTCCAGCCCGCACGACTCGCCCACGGAATGCGGGCAGATGCGCGAGTTCCCCGGCGACGGGTCGCTGGAGCAGGAGACACACGAACTGATGCAGAATTTCCTCATGCTGTACGCGGGGACGTGCAGCCGGAGCCCGGTGCGGACCAAGGCCCTGTGCACCATGCGCCGCGTCGTGGACGACGTGCTGGTCAGGCACAGATTCGCCTATAGAGGTAAATGTCCGGTCCGTTTGCTCGCGGAGATTCCAGAACGTTCTCGCGTATTCGTCACTCCACCGTTTACTGGGCCTTTAAGCTTCACGCATAGCTGGCTTTTAATATGTAACAAGACGGGCAAACGAGTCTGTACCTTTCTGCCACGTTATCGGAAGCAGAAAGCGGCACGTTTATCGCCTTGGTAGGAAAACACGGGCGACCTCAAACTGCCGATTAGTTTTCTATCTCTTCGCACCGCTTGTTTTTCTAAGAAACTGTCGTCTGTGAGGTGGTGACGTCGTGTCGCCGCGCACGTCTTCGGTCAGCTGCGCGCAGAGCTTTTCAGTTTCTCGCTTTTAAAACGCTTAAATACTTCACCACCAGACCTGTTTCGAAATGTGCGGCATGCATGAGCTGCGACTCTTGGGTCCTGCTCAATTTTGCTGTCTTGGCAGCAGCTCAGCAGTTCAAGTGAAAATACGCTTTTAAATGACGTGAATGGGGGCATCTGATCAGCTGGTTGGTACAAATGCCTTTAGACGAGAATTTTTATATTTGGGGGGGGCGTCGTCTAAGGATTAGTGTTTGGAAGCACCCTGAGATCAGGCTGGATTCTTGCTGTGGGGGGAAAAATGGGAACATGGCATTCTGGTGGGGGCACATGCATCAAAATACCTTCATTGTCAAGACTTAAAGTTTGGTTCATAACCTTTTGCTGTTACTGGAAGGTCTTTGTAGAATAACATTGCACTTTCTTGTAAATTGAGAATGTAGTTGATTTCACAGACTACGTGGGTTCTTTTTTAAACTTGGAATTGCTTCCATCCTTAAAGTTGCATCATGTCCTGTTCTACATTAGGTATGATTACAAAGCTGAAGCTGGATCAGGAAAGTGATGACATGAGCGTCATCAGGGTTGTGGCCGAGAACATCTTCAATGATGGGATGACAAACTGGGGTCGCATCGCTTCTCTGGTGGCGTTTGGTGCAGAAGTGAGCAAGTGCCTGAAGAAGAATGGCCGTGAGCACTGCATCAGGGCGGTGGCACAGCAGATTGCCATTTACCTCCTCTCGGAGCAGAGAGACTGGCTGCTAAACAACAAAGCCTGGGTATGTATGTCAACAATAAATATTGGCACAACTTGACCAGTGATGCACCACCACCCTCTTGGTGTACTTTATCACCTTTGCATTGTTACTGCTAAATTCTTCATAGCTCATAGAATCTCACCACCACTAACTGCCTCCCACTGTATGTCACAACTTCTTAGATAAGAGGATTAGTACACATCTCTTTACCAACTTTCTGCATTATATTATGGTACTGTGCACCATGGTCCAGGAGAAACTAAATTAAGTGGATATTCACACAACCTTGGATGTACAGTTTTGCAAAAGTAGAATGGTGCTTTTAAACATTTCTGACTTTGCTTTTCAGGAAGGATTTGCAGAGTTCTTTGATGTAGAAGATGCAGAGTCAGTGGTGAGAAATGCTCTTCTCGCCTTTGCAACCATGGCGTGGATAGGAGCGGGAATTGCCTACCTGATGAGGTGAACATCTTGGGAGAAGCAGAGCAGTGGCTGAGATGGAAACCACTGTAGTCCTGAACTGTCAGTTTTCAGATGTTTTTGGACAGTGGGACCAGTTTCATGGTGGGCTAAAAGGTGAAGATATGACTGGAAGATTCATGTTCTGTAAGCAGAGTTCTGTCACTACAAGTTTGAGTGGTTTGGAGGTGCATTTATTAGTTGGTTCACTTTATTCCACTAATGTAAAGAATCTAGTAGCTGGGCTTCCAGTGTTGACTTGGCTGTTCAATGTCAAGTCCCCTATATCCCACTGCCTGTACTTTATTTAATGTGCAGAAGATTTTATTTTTATATTGAGTTTTATTTTCAAAACCTTTGCTGCACTTACTGTTCAACTTTTATTCAATTCTGTACAAAATATTGTCTACAGCACAGTCATAACAGTGTAATGCAAAACACTCAGAGAACCTGAACCTGTGTAAACAGACTTTGGTTGCAGTTTTGATATGTGCATATAGTGAATGTTCTATTTTTGAAAAGTTTTATCTGTTTATAGTTTACAGCAATGTTCTTGATCTTCACAATGTCTTAATATGCCAAAATACAAGGCAGTAATGCTTGACTTGAACAAAGCAGTAATTGCTTTTTGTGACTTGGTGCAGAATTAAAACTAATTTAATAAGATCCTGTTCACTTTTTTTTAACTGCAGTTGTATGTTCAGGTCTCAAGCTAACTTCTAGAGACTGAATGATTTCCATTGACAAACCTTTCAGTTGCCTGTTCAACTTTGTTTAAAATACCCCATATAAGCTAACTTAGGACTGTCAGCTGGATTTATGGAAGGTGCATAAAATTTTACCTTTGACACATCAAATGGGTCACGTTATTCAGTATGGCTGCTTTAAATTGATGAAACTTAATTTTGTCTAAACAGTAAGTGTATGGAGGTGGGCCTTTTGATGTCATAGCAACCTGGTGTCAAGTCCTTCATCTTTCATTCCTGGTTGCCTGCAACCCTGACCTTGACTGAACTGTTTTATTCCTCTTGCTTTCTTCCCAAATGCAATTGAAATGATTCTGTATAAGGGTTTGGCATAAACTGTGTGCAACAAAGTGGTACTTTGAACTATACTTGAACAACCACTTCAGGGTCACTGCAGATTGTACCTAACATTCTTTGTCACCTGGGGAGTGAAGGGGTTTTTTTTTTTTTTAAATCAAGGGTACCTCTCAAGCAGGCCTTTTACTTCAGATACAACAATAACTCTCACCATGGGGATCATTTACACACTTTGGGAGCATAAGCTTTGGCTCTAGACCTCATTTACATGTTCTCAGTATTGTGTCAAGCACAGCAGTTATTTTAGAAGTATTGTTCTGTTTCTCCACTTAGACAGTACTGGGTTTCCTCTTATGTAAACAATTTGAACTGTCTTAAGCATCAGGTTGGGTTTTCAGTTTAGTTTAACAGTTCCTTCCTATGCAATAAAACTATGCTGATTAGTTCATTTTCAGATCTTCAGTATCTTATGTTTGTGTGTCAAAGTGGCTTGTTTATACAGCAGTTCCTTTAATGCAGTGTGCATAAAGGATACAAATTCAAAGTTACCTGTTAGTGACCTTTGTTACTTTTGTCTGGATTTGAGAGTGCCTTTTGTACTTGTCTTACCTTGATAGGGTTACATTGGTCTGCAAACTACAAGACTGTCCTTTATGCCCTCCACCCACCACTTGTAAATGAGCTACTGCCATCACCTGATGCAGGTCAGTTTTTAATGCTAATCTCAGCAATGTTAAAGTTAATATAATGCTTTTATGAAATGTTTGGCAAAGGGGGTTATAGGGTTATATTGAGTCTCATCCTATTGTCACTAAAGTTATTCTAACAATGACAGGTGTCAAAGAACTTGGCCAGTTTTCAGTGTGATTGTGGGGTCAATTTTAAGTCTGAATGACAGATTCCTGGAACAAGAAAAGAATGAGGGGGAGAGAGAGGACACAAATGAGGAAACACTGTCTTCAGAGATCTTAAGACTACATAATCTACCAGTGTAAATGCACAATGAGACAGGTACAGTTCAGTGTAAGCTTAACCTGTGTGGATTGTTCCCCACATTCCTTCTACATCTAGAATTTCCAGAACTTGTTTGTGCATGACAGGCATGCAAATAACCGAGTTTACTTTGTGTTCATAATCCCATCGAAAACACACTTGAGTAGGAAGAGTGAAGTGAGTTTTATTTTATTTCTTCTGCACAAAATGTCACAGGACCCAGAATACAGTCCAATTCAGAAATTTGTGCCAAATATCTACAAACTCCAAATGAACAAAAAAATTTTGTAAAAAGGTGCTCTCAGGATCTTTCTTGCACTTTGCCTCAAACGTAAAAGGAAAAAAGGGGTTTAAGCCCTGCTTGTTAACATGGAGTGTATTTACCTGATGCTAATTTGACAGATATTCTGTGGTCACATCACCTGTTACACAGATATTTTATATCAGAGGAATCAGCTGGAACACCCACAGAGAAGATGGTGGTGCAGAAGATCCAGTGGACCACTAACTTTATCAGGTACATTTAACAGGTGGGGGGTTGGACCCTCTTTTGCCCCCAGATACAGCATGAATTCAGGAATAAGGTTCTGGCTCCATGTTGGACTGACACCTGGTGTCAAAGTGCTATACTGGTACTCTGTGGTGTTCAAATGATGGTCTGATGGTAATAAAACACTTTTAAACACCTAAAAACGTATTTTGAGATAAATCATTCCCTACTCCATCACAGTACCAGCCAGGTGTACCTAATTAAGTGAATATTTCATTACAACAGTAAGAAAAACCAGCATTACCTGCAAACATATACAAAAAAAAATGAACCCGAGAACACAAATCACAAGAACAAACGTCAGTTAATTGCTTAACCGGAAACACACGAACATGTCCAACGTCCCTAAAACGCACACTTATCGTTTTCTTAAACGATAAAAAAAGAAACGGTCATCGGGCACGTGATATTCTTAACCACAAAAAAAACGACGCACCTCCCTCGGGCCGCCGTGTCCTCGAGCGCCGCGGCACGTCCTCCAGGGACACACACTATCAGCACGAGTCTCACACACCGCTCGTCTCGAGTTTGGTTCGTGTTCGCGCTCCGCGTCGTCCGGGAAACGCGGGCCCGAGTTTAACGATTCAGCCAGAACGTGAACAAACTACAGCGTCTCGTTACTGCAGTTTAATTTCACAGCGTTAGGACTTCATGCGAAATTGTCGTTTCTTTTCTTTCAGGGTTCATATTTCAGCTTTCGATCCACCCGTTTGTCGAGTATATCGCAAATGTATTTAAACTTAGTGGAACAAACTAGTTCTCTACGTTATTTCTGCAAATAATGTTTATTAACCGGCTTTAAAAAAAACATGGAAATTCGCAAAACTGCATTCCAAGTGAACTAAATGAACAATATAATACAGAAAAACTGTTTTAGGATAGACTGAAAATGTAAACTATGATTTATTTCTACTTTTTATACTTTTTTTTCTTTTTTGTCCAAGCACTGTTGGAACTGGAATATTTTTTCATGGATAATCAGCACCTGACTATATAAGGCATGAAATGAATTGGTTTGGATTGGAAGGGAACGAAATCCCACCCTAAAGGGTTTAGTTTCATAGCCCAGCAGCCAGTGATTCTGGGAGAAGTTCTGGACCAGTGTGGTCCGCAACCTGATGAAGTGCTTATGGATGATGGATGAATGGATGGATGAACAGGTCTGATGCGTAACTCGAGAGGAAAAGTGATGTTATGACCTGACTGACATCACCAGTGGTATCGCGGTCACTGATGCTTCATGTAGAGATTCTTCATTATTTCCCATGCAAATCGGCCAGGAGATAAGCACCCCGGGTCAGACCCACACAGTCTCCCAGAGGTGTGAAAGCATCTGCGGAAATACCACAGCACTTAAAGTGTATGGGATCACACTCATCTCGAAAGGTTAGACCGTGGGAGGAGAGCCTGGGTTCAAGCTGGGGGTACTCTACACGGGAAATAGTACGGGTATGGAAATCTGCTCATGGCCGCCAGATAACCAGTGAACGGGGAAACGGAGCTTCGACGCCACAGGTTACGTCCTGGCAGTAATGAATAGTCGCCAGGCTGCAGAGTGGATACACATCTGTGCCACGCTGATGAATTTGTCTGTATCGACGGCAGCTACCCTTGAAAGTCTCAGAATGTCAAGCTTTGTTTTGGATAATTCATCCAACCAAATGCCAGCGCAAAATATTTTCATAACATTTTCTTTACTGGATGCCACAGTGGGCTTCTTTACATAGGGCAAGCAGTAACAGATAAAGGCTGAATGGTTGGATGGTTGTCTTTATTTACAAAAATAATAATGACAATTTCCTTATTTATATAGCACCAGTCATACAAATTTAAAGCACAACATGCTTTAAAAAGAGAAACTGCTTTAGAAAGAGAAAATAAAAAGTGCAAATCAGATTTGTGTTTATATGTGTATGTGCTGATGTGATATAAAAATCCTGTATACTCCAGTTTTCTACATACATCCAGGACCAATAGTTTAAAGATGGTCTAATGTAAGGCACATGTTCCCATTTGTTAAAAGCAGATAAAAATGGGGCATCACCTCAAAGCATCAACATTTGTGATGGTCTGGTACAGAGAACTGTTGCAAGCAGCATAATTTGAATTTGCCCAAGTCCACAACTATATTTAGCACCTATTTACCCAGCTGATGGAATGTGGGGCTGATTTTTTTCCACTTACCCAGTGCAGGAGAATTTTTGGCATTTGCTTCTTAATGGTAAATCATCTTATGAGTCGATTTCCAGGAACGCATCACCCCCCCCCAAATCTGAGCAGGGAGATACTGGGACATCACTGAACTGAGAATTAAATTGAACAGAATCAAAATTAAATTGAATCGAATTGAATTGCACACCTACAAAAATATATGGAGAGACTATCCATGACCCATGATGGGGCAAAGGGGGTTTCTGCTTTCAAAGTAAGTTCATAATATTAACTTTTTCATGGATAATCAGCACTTGACTATAACAGGCAATTGAACTGAACTGAACTGAACTGAACTGAATTGAAATAAGTAAAATAATGAATAAGGTACATGATTGGTTTCCTTGACATCTGAGTGTGATAAAGGGTATTTAGGATGGTGGAGCACTTATCTTAAACACAACATCTTTCATTTGTCAGAGCATTAACTACAAAATATATGAGCGTTCAAAACGTAAAGGACTAAATGAGTAACCTCAAGTTCCAAACACACACACTTGTTTTCTCTTATCGAGATGGACTTCACTGCTACCTTATCTTTCTCAACAAACAACAGGCATTTTTGTAGAACATCCAGTTTTATTATAGTGCATATCCTGTTGTGATAATAGTTACAGTCCTCTTATTTTAAACACTGTGTGCCACTGTGGCACATACTGCTTCTTGCCATCATGTCTGTTTCTGTCCATAAATAAAGCAGAGGGACATTTCAGAAGATGAAACCCACGCAGCTCTATTTTGGCTGTGCAGCTCACTTGACTTTATAAACAGACATCCTTTTAAAGAGGGATAATGATGTGTTTCTAGCTTAAGAAACAGAAGGTGTAATATCTATTTCCACCTTACATCACGCTAGTGCCAGTGCTGGTTGGTTGTATAACTGAAGAGTAAACAATAAAGCTGCAGTAATGTCCACAACACAGAATTACCTGCTGTCAGGTAAGTTATAATGGTACCGCTTGTCCTGTGTTAAATAACACTGTCTTCATTATTATGACTTAGATGAACATCTGATCACATTTCAGGATCCATTCAAGCAGAAATCCCTGCATTTCCAAAGGCTTCACAGACTTGTTTGAACGACTGGCAGAAACCTGTCTGGGTTCCTGTTAGCAGCAGCAAAAACAGTTTTGTGAGCAGTCAGCTGAGCAAAGTTGGCTACACATGACTGGGCTAAAGTGGGGGGTGGAAACATGACAAATATTATCCTTCATGCTGCTCTGTCACATGTCAAAAATTGTGAGGAATTTTAGTTGTGAATTCTGTTCATTTTATTGGCAGGTTTCTAGCAACTTTTAAATAACCAGTGAAATAATCTGTGATTAAGCCAATGATCTGTCCTGTAAATTCTCTCTAAAAGCTTTTCGTACTACAGTTCTTTTCAGCTTTTCTACACTTTATTGAGGCTTTCCTGTTGTCAACTGTACCCACATCCTCTGCTTGCATCTTTCTATGCCGTTCATATCCTGCTCTTATTTTAAATCAGATATTTTCTGAGGGGGGCAAAAATGTAATAAATCATACACAGGATTCACAAAAACTGCCTTTGCAGCCCAATGTTACATCTTCCTGGGTAAGTATTACCACTTTATTGGGGCCTTAAACACAAGGCTTCTATGCACCAGTGTGGAGGAAATTCTACTTGCTCTGCACAACAAACATCAGCTGATAAAGCACAAAAACTGTTTGCTCACTTGTTACTCAACAGCTGTGCAGAGTTCACAAGAAAATGCCTTCAGCATGTATACATATGAGCATGTGTGTAATAAACCTCTGTTAGTCATCCTAAATGGGAAGTGTGTTGTTTCTGAAATTATTCAGATAAGCATAGTAGTAGTAAATCAGCTGGTTAGCAGCAGTCAAATTGGTTTTGTGAGTTACTACACTTTTATGTGACAAGTGAACAATAATCTCCATTATGTTGCACATATGTCCATCCATTTATAGTTCACTGCAACCACAATATTTTTAGAATTAGGTAATAAGGTCTGAACTACACACTGAATGCCATGGTGCTGATTTGGTGCGGCACAATCCCCAATTTAAGCACGGTTTATGTATCACACAGCTATCCCTTGATATCCATAATGTCTGTAACCGAAATTTTGTTTTTGAAAATTTACCCCCAAAATTCACATCTGAACTGAAAACCCACTTTTCTGATCTGTATCCAGAAAAATTTCAAAGGGCATATTGTGTAGACATTTATTGTGTGAATTTTGTGAAATAAAAGTTATTGCAGAGAAGTGTCTTTCAGGAATTTGGGATGTATCACTTAATTGAATAAATGAGAAACTATGGTGCAATTAGCAGTAAAAGTTACACAGATGGTTTTTCTGATATAATCACTGGAAAGTGCACAGTTAAAAAGTGGCTCACAATCCCTTCTTCGGTTCATTACTCACATTCGGGAGAACCAATACCCCTGTGCAGTAACTGTGATCCAGAAGTTTTCAGCACCAAACTCCCATGGGATTTGTGCTGTTTAAACATGTTGTTCATTACTATTGTCATGTTTCCCACATTATTATGTGAAAATGCCTTCTAAGGAACTAGAAGAAGCTTATGATGAAACTCTTAGTGGACAGTTATATAGGTGTTTAAAAGTGTTTTAGTGATATTTTGGTAACATTTTTGGGGGCTTTGGAATGTGCTCAGAGGGCATTATTATTTTTCTCAAATAGGCTTCCACTATCTGCAAATTTGATGACCTGTTTTCAGGAAGGCATTAGATTTAGATAATAAGAAATAGCTTTACTGTATTAATGTTTCAGCTAATGTTTTCTTTAGCTCACTTTGTCAAGAACCCATCTACTGATGTACTTTGTATAGTTGAAATTGTCTTATTTTGCTTGTAATTTATTTAATATACTCACGGGTCTTTGACAATTCTTGTCTTTCTGTCCTTTACTAGGAAGGCTTCCCAACTACTGTCTCTCTTTCTGAAACATTGCATTTGTGAAATGAGGAGAAAGATACTATTTTTATTCTTTCCTATGAGGCCACAGTGCTATGTCAGAGGACTGTTCCCTTCAGTGTCTAAATTCGGCAGAAACACTTGGGTCAGCTGCTAGAAATACTGTCCCAGCCCACACAGTACATCTCTAATAAGTATGTTTAAACACAGAAGCTCAACCACATTTTCGTTGTTTATAAACCTGTTTTCATAAGCTAACTTTGGGTTGTTTTTGAATTCCAATTAAATATATTTTTTCTTCCAAATTTAAGCAGCCCATAAATAAGCCTTTCAGACATACTATTCTGTTACTGTTTTTTCATTATGTTTTTATTTAGCTGATGCTTTTCTCCAATGTGCCCTCCAGTGTTGACCATTTTACAATGGTTTTACCTATTTTTACAGCTGCGTGATTTTTTACTGGAATAAAGTACCATGGAAAGTACCTTGTTTAAGGGTAATACAGCAGGAGGTTGGAGGCAAGTCCAGAGGCAGCTCCTCTAAACACTTCACGATGGGCCTCCTAACACGATTGCTTTGCAGCAGTTACAATGAGAAAAATAGTAACAAGTACCACTGATAATACCTGATCCATCCATTTATAGTTCACTGCAACCACAATATTTTTAGAATTAGGTAATAAGGTCTGAAGTACACACTGAATGCCACGGTGCTGATTTGGTGCAGCACAACCCCCAATTCAGACCTAACAAATACACAACAACAGACTCTGGGAAATGACAGTGTTCACATGGGAAAGCTATTCAGGTGAGGTTTAAAAAAAAGGACCAAAACAAACATTACAACACTGATCTGGTCCACAGGGAGTGTTTTTTACCGCACAGCGTCTTAAATTTATAAGAATGGTTTAATTATGAAATGCCAACATTCTGCCATGTATTTGTGTTTTGGAAAACTTAGTCTGAGTGTGTGAGTCACAAACTAGGAGCTCGACAGAGAGCAGCAGGCTGTTTATCGTCTGCGTGGCCGTGGTCCCTGGGTGATTTCTGAGATACCCACTTGTTTTGGAAGGATCATTAATGGGTGTGGATATGGTCCTAATATGAACCGTTCTTCTATGTGTGTAAATTTAAATCAGTGAAACCACTCATGCCTTTTCTTTTCTTTACTTCCTTTGCAGTCTGGTAGGAATTGAGAAAATTACTAACAAAGAGCATTTTTATTTACTTGCTTGGATGATATTTTTAACATTTTAAACAGCTCACACAACTTGTAGTTCTGCAGCAGGACAGAGTGTGTGAGTGTGCAGAAACCACTCAGGTACCTCAACTTGAAGGTACAACAGAAGGATTCCAGCTAAGACTTGAATGTGAAACACTTGACTCATGACAAAAGACCACCTGCTTGCTTTACTCGTAGCTTTTCCAAGCTGAGACCAAACCAGCTCCAGCTTGTCCCAACTTACAGCAACGGCTTTGCTTAAAAGCTTAAAGGAGACTTTTCTGTGTGGCAACAGACTTTCCAAAGGCTCTATGGACAGTTGATGGATGGATGAGGGACCGATGTTTGGTGTTTTTGTGCTCTGTTTAATAAGCGGGTGTTTGCCAAGCCTCAATACTCTGGTTTCACTTTAGGAACAACTCGTCAAAATGTATTCTAACCTGTAATTCAGTACCGTGTTTATTATTCCACTGCCTGTACTCAGAAATACTCCTTATTATGAGTGTTTCATACTGTAACAATGCTCTCTTTTAGTTCAATTTCCAGTTAAAGAGCAACTGCTTCTTTTTCTTTTTGTGCATGCAAACATAAAAATATAATTGTTCAACACATGCATGCAGAATGTCAATATTTGCACAAAAGGTTATGGTCCCTTCCCTTCACACGCATTAGCCGGGTGCTAAAATAAGATGGGTGTTACCATATTGATTATGGAAAGTCAACACTGGCAAGGCTTCTTAATTATCATATGATTATTGCAAATGCATATAATATATATATGTATTTGGACACCCAAAATGATTGTTTTCTCTGAGCTAATGAGGAATATACACGCATGATGTTGCATGTGTGCTGTTTTAAGTTTCATTTCATTTAGTTTAATTATGAGATCATTTATGCAGTGACTGGAATGACTTGCACAGCTCAGGCTCAGATGATGAGGATGGCAACGTCAGGAATGCAGGTGCGAGCCTGACAAGCTATTCCTGACCCCTGTGATCTACCTTCTAGCAAGGCAGCAGAACATGCTTAACTTATCAGGGTCCAGGCACCACCTCTTTAGTATTCAGGCCATGTATACAAGCATTTTGGCGGTTGTTCCTGATTGTGTGATCCAGTAGTTCTTTCTCTTCAACTCCCTGACGTGCTGCAAAGCAGTCGAGGTACCAGGATCACCCAAGATATAAGTCTGTATATGAGTGGAAACATTTAACATCCTTTGTTGAGTTATGGTCAAATACGAGGCTGTTTTTTGCACTTATGAATAAGAAGAGCCAAACATCGGGAGAATTTTCTTATTTTTTCATTTAAGTAACACCCAAAATGGCCAAAAGACACTGGAACCGCACCCACTTCCCATAATGTCCCATAATTTTATGATAAGCAATACTTTCCACGTTTGATCTCCAAATTATGAGATTTCACCTTTGGAGCCGATTTCCAGGAACATGCTTAAATAGGGGGATCCCTGTATAATCTTTTGCTACGGTAACTTGCCTTTTCTGTAAGAAATAATCATTTGGTCACTTAACTGACATCCTACTAAATACACAAACAGCAGCTACTAGGATCTATTCACCTCCTTGAAATTTTTCTACATTTCTCTGAGTTACAGCATGCAACTATGACTGGTACTGAGAATTTTTGCCAGTCATGCACACAAAGTACTGTAATAAAACAATATTTCTGTAAATTACTTTAAAATTAAAAGCAGAAAATAAAAGAATGCATAAGTATTCATCCCCTTACTGCTGTAACATGTATCACAAGTAAATATAAATAAGTCGAGCCATTCCATTACCCTAGACACAAGCCAGTCACACAATACATCAATTGTGCGTTGGAACACATTTCATCTCTGTAAGACCTTTCAACATATCAATTTTTGAAAGATGATATACATTTGCGTAAAGGCCAAGAGTTTGTTTACTGTTTCCTCTTTGCACCATTGATTAAAAATCCACGATCAGCATCTGCAGCTGTTTTTTCATTCCTCTCATCAATGGTTTGATTCACAAAGCCCAGCAGTGTTGGCACATGGCTTTCATTCTTCAGCTCCATGACCATATATGTCTGGACCATAACTCCTCCCGAGTGACTTATCAGCTGTTTGGAATTGCAACTACTGTACATATTCTACTGAAACTAGGAACACACAGTATGCAAAGGTATGGAATGTGAATGGGTTCAGAAGGCAAAACAGCTGAGATGCTTATTCTCTCAGTACATTGAGTCAAGAGACACAAGTGCAGTAAATAAAACCCAGGTAAGAGATACCGGTTAATCTAAGTCTTCCAAACTGCTTCCTTCCCACAAGGTGTTGTGGTCATAGGCAGTGAAATAAGACCCCATGACCATTACCAGTACGCTACGAAATACGATCAACCAGCTTCATGTCTGTCGAAATGAGAAGTGTTGTCGTTCAGACAGGGGATTTCACTGAATTCCCAATCAGCTCATTAGTAAACCAAATAAATTTGCTGCAAAGAACTTCTGAGAAACAACGGAAGACTGGCCTAAAAAAAGTCTACTTTTCCACACTGATAAACATCACGGTTCCACCCACATGTTTCTATTCTGAACTGAAGGCACAATCATGGCTTCTCTTTCACTGTTTGAATTACTGCAGGGGTCTTGAACTTTTGCAAAAACCCTTTAGAAATACTTTTCTTCCCAACAATACTTTTTTTATCTTGTATTAATATTTTCTTTGTCTTGGATTTGCCTCAGCACTTGGTTTCTATATCAAAGAAACATATACAGTAAAAGCCCACGATAAGATGAATTCGATATCATGCGATAGGCGATTGTCTCCTGTCCTCCGGTTCCCTTTTTCAAACATCTTCAGACAGTGATAAATGTGCAAGATTTACTGAAGATGACGTACATTTGTTTAAAAGTTTCTATCAGTCTTATTAATATTGTACTGACAGCAAGGAACCTAAGGCTCTCCCATAATGCACTGCTGCTGCAAACAGTTAGTGGCAAACAGTTGCAGGGAGTTACAGGGGGATTTTTCACCTTCTCTGTGTTTGAGAGCTTTGGTGTGGTATGTTCTGAGAGTGCTGGTGTTTATACTTTTCAAGGAGAAACTGAGCCTATATTCCCACAGTCTGATCTGCTGAGCTGTCTTTTCCCTCCACCACCTGCTGCATAGTGGAAGAGTGTTCCTACAGTGCTATTATGATATTACTGTATATTATACCGGTCACGTTTAACTTTTGTTTCTAATAATCTGTCAATTTCCTGCACATCTAACAATGGAACTTTTTTCTTTTCACCCAGTAACTCGAAAGCCCACTGACAAAGATTCCTTTCTTGGAATAAGGGGAGCCCACCTATTCCATCATAGCTGGGTTTTACTGATTATGTATTTGTGAAGTGAATGACCAGATCCACAGATGGATCACAAAGTGTTTGCTGTTTATGTACGGAGAACATGCAAGCCGATATTTTTGCACCTGCTTCACAAATGTGGAAAGGAACATTTTCCTTCTCCTGCTGTATTGTGAATGTTTGCTTTATGTTCAGATGAATATGTCCAGTGTTTTCAGCTGCGGAGCCAGTCAGGTGACTCTGACATTAAGCCATTAGTTTGCAGACCTGATCTGCTGCAATACTTTAGGGATCAGTTGTGTCAGTGCAGTCAAACTGTCCTATCATTATGGTCCTGAATAGGAAGAAACACCTGTGATTGAAGTAGGTGAGACTCAGCAGTACTCATTTGTCACACTTATAAACTACTCTGTGTTCCTCTTTAGAGACTTTTTCTTGTGCACTGGCACTTCCCATAATCTCCCGGTGCTGTTTTCTGCCCCCTGTTGTCCAGACTCTCCCAACAAAAGACTGTAATTGTAGTAAATGGACAATATTCATAACAGCCTCGCAACTACATTTCATTACCCAGGATACACTGAGTTACCTTGCGAGTCAGCTTATGCTGCTTTCCAACCCCTTGTTTGAAATGTGTATCTGCTTTGATAAAGAAATATATACTGTGAACAGCAGCAACATGTCCTAGTGTCCTTTATTTACTGCAGAAATTCAAATTTAATACTAATAGTTTGCTGACAATGATTGAAATGCAGCTGCCAGGCTGACAAGGGGTCACTCGGCACTTATTTTCCCACTTAAAGCACTGGAGAGGCCAATACTGTACAGCAGCACAAACTGTATTTTTAGGTATCTCTGGTTTAAAAGACTGAGAACAGTGACATCATCATTTTTTGTCCCTTTTGTTCTTTTCTGTGCAATTTGGACTTTTGTTTTCCTCTCTTCAGCTACCAGCTGGCTTTCTCTATGGTAAACTGTATCTAATTAAAACTACATCTGTGTAAAGTATAACCTTTGACCATTTCTAGTGATTTTGTTCAGTGCTCTGTGTCACCCTGGTGAGAAGAATGCTGTGTATAGATGCATAGAGACTGGTTTAAAAGCTGTGTGGTCTGAGTGCCAATTGTGGTGTTGAGTGGAACTCAAACCTGTGCCACCTAGAGCAACTGCCGCAACCATCCTGCGTTTGTGACAATTCTGCTGGCAGGTAGAAGGCTATGAGGTAATGTGGACCTGACACATGACACTTTCCCACGCATTTCTCAAATGCTGGAGCTGGGCGGGCTTTTGAGCCACACCGTGGGAAAAGACGCTCTGCTGACGTGATGAAGGTAAATAGTAACATGGTTTCAAAAGTGACGCTATTATGGATTTTTGCTGATTTACTGAATGACGTTATGGCTGAGTTTTAAGAATCCAAACTGAAAAACTGTGAAAAATCATGCTGTCAATAAAAAGGAATGACTCCTTTATTCTCTTGGGTGTAAGAGACAACAACAGGGAAAAAAAACTTATTCTGTGATCTAAGGCAATTATAAACGTAATAAAACTGGGTGTATTTTAAAAACCATATTCACTAATGTAGTAAATAAGTTAATTATTGACAGCTGTAAGCAATATGCGAGCATTGCTGCCTTCCAGCACTTTACTGATTTAAGAGTTTAGTTAATGTGTAGAAAATGCTGTTGCAGATCCAGAGCTTCTGTGAGCTGATGGTGGCAGAAAATAAACCAAATGAATAGAAACCAAGAGAATACAGGAAAAATCTTCATACAGCAGATGCTTTTCTCCAAAGTGACTCTGAGTCATTATTGTGTAGTATTTAGTTGACACCTTTATCTAACATGAGTTACAGAGTGGGACATACTAAACTCTCTACCTTTTTTTCACCTTTTTGTCTATACACCAACACAGTGTAACACACTCACTTTGCATTTAGAGTCACCAATACACTTCCAAACACATATCTTTGGATTGTGGGAGGAAACCCTATAGAGTATGGAGGATGAGAAGTGCCATGCTGAAAAAAACACTAACAACCAATGAAATGACTAATGAAAGTCCCACAGATGCAATCCAAGTACTGGTTACTGACCAATGAGATTCAATAAAAAATGTTTCAGTACCACTTGCACTCAGAAGCACAATTTAAATGTGAACATGCCAAAAAAAATCTGACCGTTAAACTAGAGACAGCTGATAAAACCATGCAAATGAGAGCGTTTAGATTTGCATATAAATGTTATGCAAACAAGTGTGCTGATTCAAAGACTAACTCCTTCATTTGCATGCAAATTTATTCTTTTTACATAGATATATAATTTGTTTATCTATGTGTTGATCATCTTGAGTATTGTTTATTGTTTTTCATTTTGTTCCATTGTTAATAAAACAATGGTCTGAAGGTCAAAGCCACCAGGCTCTGAAACAGCTTCCTACCACAGACTGTCAGGCTGTTGAACTTCCATATCTCAGATCCCATCACCACCACTGACAGTCTGTACACAAGCAATATATTTATATTATGTTGCACTGACATTGCATACACACACACTTATGTCCCGTTATCATTTTAAATATTTTTCATCTTTATCTTTAATTAACCCATATCTATATTATCTTTTTATTTCTCCCTCCCTATTCTGTGCACTGTGGACCCGAGGAACGTCATTTTGTTCTCTCTTGTATATCTGCTGTATAAAAGTGTACAACAGTAAAAGGTTCTTTTTCTTGAACCATTTTTCAACTTAGTTTTTCGGTTCAATTTGTTCTACTGATTAATGCGTAACTCCTTTTTTTAATGCGGTGCTCCACTCGTCCTCCATACCAACATGGGGTGACCACACAGACAACACACGTTGAAAGGGGATCAAACCCACATCCAACCACACGTCCAGGTGCTATGTGACACCAGTGCTACCTGTTGTGCCTCTCAGCCACAAGGTGGTAGATTGAGTGAAAAAGCCTGTAAAATTACACACACTAAACACCCAGTAGCTCCATCACAGCATCTTCATTCACTCATAGCCATTGAGACCTACAGCAGATTGCCTGAAAAAGGAGACAGATGGAGGGTTTAAGGTGTCAGTGTGCAGGGGTGATTTCCAGCGGTTGATTTCTGCTTTTCTGTAGGAAAGCACCGAGTGCGATGCAGAAAAGCCACTTGGCACTATCTCACACCTTTTCTGTTTACGTCCTGGGGGAACAACTAAACTGGCTGCGTTCGACTTCCTTGTTGGCTGGTAGTGAGAGCAAGACAGCAGTGGTCCAGGCGACAGCTGGCAAGGCCGTGATCACATGTTGGTGTTATCAGTAAACACTCCAGTATAACATTTATTATTGCAGATAATAAAATTTTGGAGATTGACAGAAAAATATGAAGGTAGTTCTGGGAAAAACAAACCAGGCAGGGTGGTTCATATTTAGCAGAGGATCTGAGCACCAAAACTGTTTTCTCTGCTGGAGCACAGCGAAGCACATCACTGACATCTAGCCTGGGATTCCTGAACACAAAACAATCACTCCCCCACACACACACAACCCTAACCCTGCCCCCACACAGCACTGTGAACTTAGCTCAAGTCCCTCCTCCAAACCATCTGACTCAATTTCAAGGTGGTACATGCCCACACACACAAATACACACACACAGACATAAACAAACACACCTTAAAGAGATTTAATGCTGAATTTCAAGTGAATACAATAAATAATGTAGCCCAGCAAACAAAACCCACAGATATGAATAACCAAAAAAAAACAGGTGGAAGATGGAGGGATGTGACAGATGTAGATAAAGTCACTATCACTTTCATTAAATTCCTTTATGCGTGAAAACATCACTTTCACCTTTTCTCAAACATTACATCACTGACCTATTTAACCCTGAAAGATGGTCATGAATCACACTTGCTGTTGGTATCTGCAAGTATCAGCACTTTCTTGTCTCTGAACTCTTGAATCCCAGAGAGTGTGATACACATTGGAGAATCTACCCTGGGGTAGACACACACACACACACACACACCAGGCTCTTGGTCTCATTACGCTTGAGAATGTGGCTCAGACTGTGTGGAGTTTGTATGTTTCCTCCCATAGTCCAAAGACATGTGTTTGCGTGTGGATTGGCGTCTCTAAATTACCTGCAGTGTGTGACGGTGTGCGATGACCTTTCTAGGAATGAACTGTCTCACACCCTATAAATCCAGCAGACTCCAGACCACCATGACTCTACATTGGACAGGCAGTTATGATAATAAACGGATGACAGAATTTACCCCTTGGAGTCAAAATGTCGGGGTACTATAGTCTCTATCCACCTCCCGAGGGCGGCGAGACTGTAGGAACGTTAGCTACGTGTTTCTCCATATGGATCTACCCCCACACAAACATTCCAGTAGGACATAGACTCAGCTGTGTGGAGTTAAATATCTGTGATTGTAGACATATTTTTATCCCTGCTTACTGTGTAACCGAAGGTACACCTTACCAGGTCATACAAGTCTCTGTGGTGGAGTAGTGAGAGGCCACAAATGTCAAAAAAAAAGAACTCTGTCAACATGGATTAACGCTGGGTGTGTCAGGAGCGTGTCCTTAAGAAAGCTGGAGTCTGACTGGGTGTTACAGCAGGTGTGCAGTGTGAAAGGGGCTGCGGTTTCTTGCTCGCTGAACATGTTGAAGATGTTGCCGCCGCCACTGCTACTCCACAAGGAATTTCCTACCCTGTGGGACACTGGCGATAGCTCCACCTGCGCCCACAGAAGCCCAGCCCTCCCTTCACCTGTTCCCACCTGCCAAATTCACGGTTAAATGTTGATTTTAACTGCATACCTTCTCAGAAAAACGGTTAAGGGTGAGCAGGTGAGTATTTATTCTTTTTTCCATTTTGCTTTAGTTGCATAGCAAAAATCACCATGTGATTGACTGGCATCTCGTCCAGGGTGCAGTAGAGTATTTCCAGGATAGACTCTGGACCACCACAACCTTTTGACTTGGATAAAGTGGTTAAGGACAGTGGACAGATGGTATACATTTAAATCCTGGCAAGTATGTGGAATCTTTATGTTCTCCCAATGTTTGTGCTGGTTTCCTCCTACAGTCCAAAGCCATGTGTTTCAGGTGGACCGGCCACTCAATACTCTCCTTACTGAGTGTGTATGTGTGTGTGAAATTGCAGGTGATGAGCTGGCGACCACTGCGACCCTAAACTGCACAACTGGTTATTGATATTGGCTGGATAAATGAAGACATAGTTATTTTGTACCCCCACAGGGCTCAGTGATCACAGGTTCAAATCCCATCTCTTGCTGTAGTATTCCTGAGCAAGGTACTTGGTGTTAGTTGCTAGAGTACCTATTACCCAGGCAGCACTATGTAAGGTATGGCCAACACATTTTGATCCAAAGTGACTTACAAAACTGGATACACTACTTACAGTCACTCACTCTCACTTAGAGCGACCAATTATCCTGAACCACACAACGCCGGACTGTGGGAGGGAACAGGAGCAAATGGAGGAAAATCATACAGACACAGGGGGAACATGCAAACTCCACACACATTGAGTCAGGCATAAAACCAAAGCTGAGCAGCCCAGGTGGTGTAAGGCTGCAGCACTACCCACTGGACTCAGATTTGTGGTGACAACACCCTAAACTGCACTGCTGTCACATCACATAGGTATTAGCTTAGCATAGGGACTGACTCCTATCTCCCACTGTTTCAGTTTGCATGGGCACTTCAATTTTTCCTCATTCATGAAAGTACTTGAACCCAAATCTGCTTGTAACGCCCCGGTGCTGTGACACAGCTGATCTACCCACTACACCATGAGAAATGCCCTGCTGAGGACCACAACAACAAGAACTCTACCATCTACTCCCACCTGTCTTAGTGTTATCTGTTGGTCCTCACAACAGATCTTCAGGCTCTACATCTCAGGGATTTTCCACTGAGTCTTAAAAGTACCACCTGCCAGTGCTGTTATTGAGCACCCAGTGAATTCATTGTCCTCTTTGTGTCTGCCAGCCCCACTGTGTCGCCATCACAGTGCTGCTCACGGTGCGCAGCTGAACGCCACCTGCACAAATACTCATCTTTTCACCTGCAGCCCAGTTGTGTGACATGACGACACACTGACGTTTGTACTGTACGGGCAGATCTAGCTTATCTACACGCCGTGTGTATCTACAAAGCCTCGCATGATCTGTGTGCACATACAACAGCCCCCCAACACAAATGGCATGTTTCTACACCAAACAAACGTCGAACTCTTAATCTGTATTCATTTTAACTTGGCTGACAGTCTCAAAGCCTTTTAGGCCATGGTTGTCTTTTATAAAAAAAAGATACCCACTACTGAGTAAGAGCTGTGGGCAGCACCTTCCTCCCAACCAAGAGAAAGGTGAAGAGCATCCCTTTTGGGTCTGGATGTGGGAGCATGAACTTTCCCGGGATGCTGGGGGTGTGGATCTGCTTGGGCCGTTTTGGGTCAGGCGGGGGTCAGGCACGCAGTGTGGTCAAAACATAGTAATGTCTGCAGGAACATGCTTTATCCTGCTCGAAAGACGCTGGGTCAGCAAGTAGTGGGGCCTGGCGACAGAAACGAAACCCAGATCTCGCCACAGACATAACAAACTCTTCGCGCCTGCAGTGGGTGTGTCTCTTTTACCACTAATTAGGGAGAGAACCCCAACGATTCAACATCTGTCTGGTACTTAGTGTTTGTTGTAAAATCCATCACAGTTACTGTAACTGGGGGCAAAACGTAGACACACGTTAAGAGTCACATACTAAAACAGATGATAAGTAGGCGGCCAGAGAGGCTCCTGGGGAACTGTAATAACAGCAGATCAAATGTGTGTAAGTGAGTGCTGTGTGTATGCGTGTGTGTGTAGTGAGGCTGTTTGAGCCACACCTATTTCAGGTTGGTCTGATTGTGTGTAAATAGATATTTACTCAAAACCAGCTGCATAACTTAGCTACACAGCAGTGTTACCAATCCTTCATCACCCCTTACTTTCTGAAAGCTGCTGAATGGACCTGTGACTATTAAACATACCCTTTTTTCTCTTATTTGCTCCCAGTGTATTATGTAAAAACAATCACAATGATAACTTGTATTATTTTATTTAGATTTAACCCTTTCAAACTTGTTGATGCCTCTTGGCATCATGCATCAAAATGCATCGAAGCGGAAAAATGTCTGAACTGGTTTTAATAATTTTGCATCAGGTAGACAAGGTAATGTTTACTTCTGTAGCAGATTGACATTATTCATAACAGCCTCATAACTACATTTCATTACCCAGGGTACACTAGGTTACCGTGCAAGTCAGCTCATGCTGACTTATGGCTGTTCATTCAAAATTTGTTAAATACTTCTGACCGTTTAAAGCCAACCTGCCAATAAGAGGAAAGCTGGCACTGATTTTTCATTATTCATTTGAATGCACCTCATCTTATTTGTACCTTACGCTGTACTGAGCTCTGCCAGCCCTTCCTGTGGGTTGTATGTGCTGCAGATTTCATTTGACCCCTTACAGGGGAAACTCGGCTCCGTTCCCCTGATATCTCTGCATTCCAAGCCCATTATATAAGCTGAGCTTCAGGGAGGACATTGCGTGCCTTTTCTTTCCCCTTCTTTTTCTCTCACCCGAGTTTCTGCTTTGAAAGGGCGCCTTTCACATGATCCTGCCACGCTCAGCACGCAAACGTCCCTCAGCTGGTTCACACAGCACAAGAGCTGCAGTGGTAACGGGTTATGTGTAAAGAAGACCTGCAAAACCGAGACTGAGGTTATATTTCAGGAGGTACAGTCCAGTAGCTGTGATCAACCGTCCTACAGCTACTTCCAGGCTAGTTTATTATAACATATTGTTATATCATCTTCGGCTCATGTTTCCATACAAGTTTTTTTTTTTTTTTTTTAAATAAAGTTGGACAATCGAGAAGTGAGACAGACCGAGATTAAAGGTAACTGAAATAGGATCCTTCCATATTAAAAAAAAACAAAAACAAAAGTTTGCACTGGTGTGTGAGAAATGCCCTCTGGGGATCCACGCATGAAGGCTGAACACCCCCCCCCCCCGGTTTGAGGCTTTTTATGTTTAAAACAAAAAACGTATTTTATAATTCAGGCACTTCAGTCCTCAAGCATTTGAAATTCATTTCTCCATGTAAACACAAACACAGAAGCGAGACTTGCTGAGGCAGTTAAACTGCAGTTTTCCACTGACAGCTGCCTCTGGGGGGGTTGTGACCCTTGTACAAGCTTCAGACAAACTAAATTGCTTTAAAGACATTAGGAGATAGCAGGAGGTGTAATTCAGTATGGAAAACTAAATGTCAGGTTGCTCAGTTCTGTGTCCCACATCATCTCATAATAAAAACCCCCATAAACAATCTGTGTATTTAAGATGAGCAACAACAGTGATGTAAAATAGAAAGTACACCCTCTTTCTTTTCATGGTTCAATATATCAGGGCCATTTAAAAAAAAAAAAAACTCAATAATACTTTTCTGTAGGAGTTCATCAGTCTCACATTGTTTTGGAGGAATTTCCACCACTCCTTCTTGCATCACTGGTTCAGTTCATTGATGTTTGAGGCCATTTATTAACACAACTATCTGAAGCTCCCTCTGCAATTTTTCCATCCTTTTATTTTTCACATACGTACTGTTTCTTTCAAGATCGTATTAAAGGTGAAAACGGTGTGGCATGACCAGTCTTAATTTCAGTCTTTACATTAAGAAAATCTGACATTTCAGGGTGTGTAGACTTTAGATATCTGCTGCATGTGTTTGTGCATATTTGCTATAAGTGACTTCTGCTGTCTATCAGTTTCTGTATAGTCATCACGGTTGCACTCTGTCAATAGACTAAGTTGCTGTGATAAAGGGTCTGTTTTGAACTGATACACACGTGGTGCAGTCTGTGGAAGTACTATCACATTTATTCATTTTGCTGTGTGTTTCTCCCAAGTGACTTAAAAATGTAAAGTTACTTAGTGATTTACCTATTTATACAGCTTGGTAGTTTTTACTGGAGTAATACAGGGTAGAGTACAGTATCTTGCTCAGAAGCACGACAGCTCAAGGAAGGATTCAAACTTGTGACCTCCAGCTCTAAAGCAGCTTTAAGCACTACAACCTCTGCTGCACTAGAGAAGGAAGTACAACTCTGGCAGCATCCAGGCTACAAATCCATATTCTTCAACCAGTATTCTGTAACCTGCTGGACATAACATTCATAGCAACAGTTGACGCTGCTTTATACTCACTTGCTGTCTGATCTGTAAAAACTTTACCATCATACACTTTATTTCTGAATCAGAAATAAACCTGACATATAAAAGAATATTACAATAATAAAAACAACAGCTGCTGACATTTAGGTGTGTGGGCACATGCTCTTTCATTTTCACTTAGTCAGTGAGACAGATCAGGGTGGGCTAGTGACGATGAAGGCAGAATAGGAACATCAAAACAGAGCTCTGCCAGAATTGACACATCCTTCTCTCCCTCAGTGGTACAGTATTATGTATGACTGCTGATACTGTGTTAACAGCTTCAGCCACTATGTTATATTTCTACATTTATCAAGACTTCCATTTAACTGTATATAGTATTCTTAAAACTCCCTTATATATCTAATATTTTAATATAGATTAGACTCCTCAGATTTTCCCATAAAAGCACATATTGCCCAGGTTGCCCATGTGGTGCTTGACATTTTTACCAGTGATGTCTATAACACACACACACACACACAATATGCATTCAGTTACTATATGAATATTAATACTGTTGTAATATTTCTGAAAACTGTAGCAACAGGTCTCTTCAACATATGTAACATAGCTGGACTGTTGCTGCTCCAGTAACTTTGTGATGGGGGGCTTCCCCAGTGTGGAATGAGGCAGGTTTTTGTGTTCAGCAACAAAAGGAAGAGTTAGTGAAATCCCCAGGTAATGGCCCATTGTATCACTTCTCCTTTTACAGGGCGTGATGAACACAGCTTTCTCTCAGCATGTTTCCAGTAATAATGAAAACAACAATAATAATACTAATAAATCCAGGCCACCCTGACCAGGAAAAGTGGTTAAGAACAATGGATGGATGGACAGACAATTAATAAGTAATAATAATAACAAACAACAATAATAAGGCACTAGACACAAGCTGACGGTACGGGAATCTCCGTTGATGGTTAAGTTCCCCAAAGGGACTAGCAGTAATTTAAAAAAATCCCCTCTGGATATTTTCTACAATAAATACTCCACAGTCATTTTCATAATTTACACAGATCAGTGAAAAGCATCATCTTTCAGTGTAAGGATGGAACTGGGGATTTTCATACGGGCCCCTTATAGTTTCCTCATTACAACAAACCTAATAAATGTACAAAAAAGCAGCTTTTAACTGGAGCCGCTGTAAAAGATGACTGGCAGACACTGATGTGTGTGACAAATGCAGCAGAATGGCACTTCATACAGGAAACAGTTTGCGCCACAGTGTCAGACAGTTTGCCTGGCTGTTTGTGAAATGGCTGACCACGTGGCCCAGTGCGCAGGCTGCTGCCCTGATGTGAATTTTCAAGAACCTCTCACTCATAACAGGAAATTTAGAATGGCCATGTAATGTGAAACACATGTCTTTGGACTGTGGGAAGAGAACATGCAAATGCCACACAGACTGAGCCAGATTTGATCCCACACTTGACTGGCCCACACTGTGAGGCAGCAGCACTACCCACTACACTGTGCCACCCGTAAACTTGTTATATTAACTACTGTATCCCACTTCAGTACATTTTCATTGTTGCTATTGCTGGTGAAACAATTCTGTGCTGTTGAGCCAATGATTTTGAAACTCTGGACTAAATATTGCAGTTTGTTCCCATCTGAGGCCTGGCAACAACACAACCACCCAGCAACTCCCCAATCAGTTTACACTCAGTTGGTCACTCTCACGAGGGTGTAAACCACAGGATGTAAACTGCGGTCTACCCTGGACAGACTGCCAGCCCGCTACTGAGCCTCGTATGCAACAGATCAGACAAAACAATGAGATCTCAAAATTCAGTGCGTGAATGTAGGCAGTTATGTTACAAAAAAAAAAAAACACCAAAATAACATGTGTTGTTATGCATCACAATGATAACGTTTTACATGTGCCAATTGTTTTCAGTGTGTACTTCAATTATATAACTCATTCGTTCGTTCATTCATTCACAGTACTAGCTGAGTGCAGAACTGAGATTTTGATAATTTGGCTCAGGCTTGTATACAAGTTTATTTCAAAATGAGTACTAACAGGGAACAGTTGATGTGGTAGTTAGAACTGTGACCTTGAATGGAAACAACCTGAGTTTGTTGCCTCCCCATAAAATAAAGGTTAACAAGGGAGTTCTTTTACTGAACTGAACTTTACTTATAGGTCCACCTTGTGGTCAAAATATGTACTGCATAAAGGGGTGTCAGGAAGACTACTTTTCTTAACGTTAAATTTCTCTTAATCCATTTAGTTATTTCATGCATAACAATAAAGCACTGCTATCATTCAAATATTAATTTACATCTCATACTTAAAACAGTTTACAATTCTTACAGCTACTTTAGAACTTTCTATATGCATTAAAAATAGACCTATTGACTCACCATGTTTGAGTGCTGTACCTTATTACCTTTACTAAACTATGCATTTGGAAGTTAAATAAGCTATTTTCTATATTTTACTCATCTGTATTTAATGCATGAATTTATCATCAGATAGATTAGTAACTGTATGCTTCCATAATTACTGATTATGGAAGTGATGATGTGATGATGACAATAGAGAGCAAAGGGAGTACAACTTCTGTGCATTCTCTCTTGGCACATAATTATACTTTTTGTTCTCCGTCATGCCCCCCCCACACAACAGGGTGTTCCTTATGTTTTGAAGCTGGATGTCACAACCCTTGTGTGGCGTAAGGCCCCATGTGGTCAAACAGGTTCAATCAGGCTTTGTGAGTTGAGTACCCAAGCAGTGACCTGCTGTTGTACCCTTTGAACTTTTTGTACGGTGAGAATGATTGAGAGGCAGCTCAACTTGACGTTGACACTAGAAAACACTGACCACCTCCCACTGTATCATTACCGCTGAGATTCTACCAATTTTCTTTTCATCTGTTTATTAGATATTCAACACCTTACCAATTTATTTATGTCTATTTAACTACTGACTCATTTATATCCTACCTCAGTTTATCTGTGTTGTCCTGTGCCATCATGCTGTCCATTTAGTGTACTGTACACTGCGGTCCAGGACAAAATGCATTTCATTCTCTCTGGTACATCTGTACAAGGCAAAATGACAAAGTGAACCTAGAGGGATGGGAACACACACAGGAAATAAGCAAACATTAAGTGCAAATTTCTATATGATTTAAGTGACGTGCATTTTTTGTTTTTTAATAAACCCTAGCTGAAGTAGGGGCGAAAATCTGAGTCTGATATGGGTCATCTTGATGTCCAACATAATTACACCTTTTCAGGGAAAACAGAAGTGATATTTAAGAAAACAGATGTGCATTAAGGAAGGGTAAAAGCTGCAGTATTTCAGTATTCAAACAGGATGATTTCTCTTCAATACAAACTCACTGTCTCTCTCAAAAGACAGCAAAGCAGTGGACTAAACCACCACATACATAAACCACAAAACAAATAGTATGAGCTAACACAATCACAAACTGGGGAATCGACAAGTTTCACAATTCAGTTTGGACCTCAACACGGAGCCAAATTCTCCTGCACATCAGACACCTTTATTGGGGCAATTTCCTGTTTTATAGCCTGACCAGAAGTATGTGAATGACCCTTCAATTAAAAGGACTGATTCTCTAAAACAACAAGCACCACTAGGGCAGCTGATGCTGCATCCCGTGGATCTTTCCGTTGCTGTCATTCCGCAAACATGTAACAGAAGATCAACATCAATTGATCATTTTAATAATTGAGTATCAATTATCCCCACAAATATTCCAGCAACTAGATTAATAAAACATAAAAGTTTTGCTTACCAGAAAAAGAAAATATAAAAGTTAAATTAAACAGAATATAAAGAATATGAAAAAAAATTATGGAAAACCTTAAAATTAACAACTATGTTTCATTTTATGAAAATCAACATTTTTATCATTTAAATGGCATATTTACATGAAACAAAATATAACCTAAAGTGTAAACTAAACCTGTTTAGCCATTAAGGTTCATTAGCTACTTTGACTTTCAAAGAAAACATATTTACTGAAGTTAAATAAATAAATAAGAATATATTTAAATTTGCTTTCCAAGGTAAATTCAAAAACTGCTGCATAATTAGAAGCGGGGGATATCAACATTATGGAGCACAACAGCAATCTTCTGTTCACTTTTCTGCAGCAGATTTTAATAAAACAAGTCAGTCAAGGAATCGCTTCAGCCCTACTCTTCACCACAAGCACATCTTCCTAGATGCTGGCAAACAAAAATCTCTTATCAAACAGTATGTTTCTTCTCGATAACAAGGAAGACTTGAATAAACGGCTCATTTGTCTGTTTTCCTCAGAGAGGAATTTCTTGGTCACGAGTAAAAACGTGCTTCCAAACAGTAAACACTGCAATATGACCTTGAGAACGGCTGCTGACCAGAGCCACCATTTAGACCACAGCGCTAAGAGCACTGCCTCAGACAGTTCAAACACAAAACAGTTTATTGAACATATTTTCAAAAGCACTTTATTTCTTATAGTGTAAAAAGAGGTAACAGGCATGTTTACCTGCGCAAGTTTCTTTTATACACATTTGTTTGCAATGTTAACTCTCCTCATTGAAAAGTTCTAAGGTCTCTATAAAAAAGCCCAGACAGTGGCTGAGGAACACTTACATATGAGATAATACAGTCCCCGAGCTGAGTTATGATGAGCTGCCTGAAGCCGTGTTCTGGTACAAGGCAAGCAGCTCCTTCAGGTGCTCCAGACAGCAAACAGAAGAACCCCCAGAGTGGCTCACAGTCCTAGCTTCAGGCAGCAACATTCATGAAGGCGGCTGAGTCTCTGCACAACTTGCTGTTTGCTGGGGCAAAACGCCAGGAAACAGCTGTTGTGGCTGATTCTGGGAGAGTGAAGGAAGGAGGTCAACATTTCTCCTGGACTACATTATCTGCACTGGGGAGCAGAGGAGCAGGTTGGTCCTCGTCTGAGTCAAATTCCACATTCTCGTCTTTTATCCAGTTCCCACTGCTGTCCTGCAGCCATCCTGAGCTGAGGGACAGACAAAACAGGAAAACAAAACATTATGCACTTGTCCCCTATACAAGAGGATGGAATGCAGTCATTATGGATGCTGATCTATGAACTGTTTCTATTTACACACTTTTTCATTTACCAAAAATGTTACCTTAAATACTGTGTTATGGGGGTAATTCAGAAAGTAAAGGCAATTTCAGCTTTTTTATGAACAAAGTGGAATGTACATAAGTTATATTATTTTTCAATATCCTCTGCCTGCAACTCTACACACTTTTTCTAGTGGTGCAAAAGCTTCTTCCATCATGGAAGTGGCAGGCATATGTTAAGCCGGTAGAGGTAGGTGCCAGAGGCTTTGTTGCAAAAACTACTACTTCGTTGTTGGGTGGGTTTGGAGCTAGAGGACGTAGGCTAAGGGAAGCGGTGAAGGAGTTGTCGCAAGTAGCTGAGAGGGCTAGTCAATGGCTGTGGCTGAGGAGAGCTCAACTAGAGTGGGGAAAAGTGGGATAGGGGTATTGAATGTGTTACAGGCTGTGGGATAGGTATTGGGGGCTACGTGGACCTTTGACCTAGTAGGCTTGGGGGGGGTGGGTCTGGGACGCCAGGCCTCACTGCTGAGCCTTCCGGATGTGTTGTGGGCTTAAGTCAGCGAAACACCAATGAATGATGGTGCCTACCTGATGACCCCAGTGAAGAGCTTACAAGGTAGTGTGCTAGGGTGGTGGGATTGGGTGGGTAGGTCGGTAAATTGGTATGGTAGGGCCCTATGCTTCATCCCAGGGGGTAAGCGCAGGATACCTGTCATCTTTTCCTGTATATTCGTAATTACTAGTGGTCCACAAGCTTCTTCCATCATGGAAGAAGGTTTTTGGTTGTTCCTGAATACACATCTGCACTGCATTCCTTTATATCAATACATCACCACTTCCAGTGTGTGCCCCATAATGCCTCTTTAACCAAAGACATGAGAACTGCACAGCATGAGGTTGGGACTGTAAGGTAGTACAATTATGACAATCACACTGTGCTAACATTCGAAGGTGAATTTCAGCTGGTTTGAACCCTTCTGCCGAAAGAAATCTCATCACGGCCTGTTAAAACATGGCATAGTTGGAAAGTGGAGCAAATCGGAAACCTGGCCTCCATTGTACTTGATTGCTTTTGCATCATTTCTTGGCACTGACCACATTTCTAAGACCATTCTCACATTTCTCCAGCTAAAAGGAGTTACCTTTTCAGTTTGAGGTAGTGCTCCAGCTCACGACGCCTTTCTACTGTTAAAGAATCTGCCTCTGAGGTTGAAGCGTGGTGGGCCTTTCCTCTGCCTGTTTTCTTCCTCTTCTCAGGGAGCTGCTGCCTTTGTTGGATACCTGTAGTAGCGCAGACCACACTGAGAAGAGTTCTTACACCATATGCACCCCAGAATCACCGTGCTATCAATAAGGTATTGTGAAGTCATCCATTCAGAAAGCTGGTACCTATCTTGGTGTTTTGATGAAGTGCAGCTGTTTCTGTACTCAACCCCGCAGTTGCCTCTCCAGATGAATTCTGGTACCACGAAGGGCTTTTACAAGGAGGGGCAATACTTGTTGATGCCTTGTCAGACTTGGTGCTTTTATTGTGATTGAAGGAGAAAAGATAAACTGTCTTAAAATGTGATTTACTTCATAAAAAAAACGAAGTCATCTGAACAGGAAGACACTCAATACTATTTCTGTACAGAATATAATCCATATTTAGCGTAACAGCAAAAAGGAGAATCAGGGGTTAAAAAAAACATTTCACTTACCTGTAAAATGCATACTCCTAGAAACCCATAAAATGTTTCATATAAGAACATTATGAAAGGTTAAAACGATCAAATCTGTTTCCGTTTAGGTTCAGGAAATGAGTAGATGTTTTAAGACTATGTAAATGCAATAACAATGTTATTTTTCTGTTAAAAACCCCAAAATTTAAAAAAAAAAAAAAAACTACCTGGTCTTCTTGTGACAACTGCTATAGGGTGTTGATTTCAGCAGGACGTGATGGGTAATTTTTCTGGTTTCCGTGAGTAGAGGAGAAAACTTTTCCTGCAAAACAGGAGAAGTGAAGAAAATTCAGATAACTGTTGAAAACAATAAAAAACCACCTAAACAGTGTGCACACAAATTTCAAAACATATGTGTATACTGTTGCTTCATGAAGCATCTTCAGCAGAAGCGTATGGTCTATTGTAGATTCTGCCGCCTTCATGACACCAACAAGTTAAACTGTACTTACGTGCTTTACAGATAGATCATTACATGAAAGTTTGGGACCTTTTCAGCACGTCTATTTACCTGACAGTTTTATATAACAGTTTCACTAACACTCATCCACTGAAGACATGTCACAGGGGCAAGTTTCATTAATTTATAAAACAAAATCACTGCAGTACTAAAAAGCTGCTGTTTACCTGTCTGCAATCCTCAGCCTGGATGTATTCCTGATGTCGATGTTTCTCAACTTCATTCTGAAACCTTTCTTTTTTTCCATAAAACCACTTCAACCCTAAAGTGGGGAGATGTGTTTGGTTTACAACAGACTTTTATTATCTGTTACTACTCAAGCTGCTGCTTACAAAAGTGACAGTAAGTGAGAATAAATACAAGATGTGATCCAGGGGGTTCCGTTCACCTTCAAGGTGCCTTTTTCCCTGGCGGTGAAGTGCCAACATGTCCACAGTGTCAAACACAGGCCGGTAGGAACACACCAGGCAAGTGTACCTGCAAACAAAACACCACCAAACATCCCCTCTTAAACCACCTTTAAAAATAGTTTCATCACACAAAGCAAAATTTTTGCCATTTAATTCGTTTACCTTCCATTTTTCATCAAAGCAGCTTCATCCTCAGGAATAAAGTTGGACAGAAGATCTGCAACGCGCCGCTTCTGTAACAGTTTAATAGGATATTATACAACAGGACAGGAACCTTTATTAATCACTGCAAAGAAATTTACACACAACAGCAACTTAACTCAAGTCACGTAACAACAAGGTGCAGTTATACCTCAATAAGCTAAAATAACATATACGAACAAAAATAAATTAGTTACACTAGACTACTACTACTACTACTACTAATAATAATAATAATAACAATAAATGTGGTTAACAACAATGAAACCGAAACAAATTTTCCAAACACAGCACAGTTAACTGCAGCTACAGCACAAGCAGCTGAGAGGAAAAACCAAATAACGGGCTAACAGGTAAGTTTCGGCGTATGGGGACTGCGCAGGTACATTATTCCTACGAACCTTAAGGATGTTCAATTGACTTGAGTCATCTCCTTCCCTCTTAAACGACATTTTCACGTCAAAAAGTGAACCTAGTTACTAAACGTCACTGACACCGGAAGTGTTTTTGGGAAACTAGGAATCATGGGATTTGAGTTCTGCAAGTCACGTGATTGCGTATTGCACTATGGGTATTTTTAAGATGAAAACCTTTCATCTACCTAAAAATAGCCTGCACACCACAGGTACTTTGTTCGTAAAATATAAATATGCTTTACGACATTAATGCCTGCATTATTAAAAACAGGAATGATTTATAGATGAAACTGTTTTGACTTCGTCAGTATCGTAAAACTGCATTTCCCATATTTCAGGAGTTGTCCTGCGCAGTTCACTTCCTGTGGAGGGTGGTGTCAAGGGGATCAAAACATTTTTATTAGTCAAACTGTGTGTAGGATACAAGAAATCGAAAGAGTTGTTTCGGCGGAAGATGTTTAAACTTAAAATCATCAGTGTGAATAGCCAGCGAATTAAAGGTAACGAGCGGGAGCCTCGCTGGCCTCTTATGTCTAATCATAATTGTAGTGACAATATTAATTTTTTCAGTTTGATATTCGAACTCAGACTTCTACCATCAGAGTTAAAAAATAAATAGTATATTTGGTGTATTTTCACTGAACGCTGTGTTTCTTGTGACTAATTAAGAGCAGCAGTTTGTAGCTCCTTATAAGGAACTGTATTCACCTGTACGATTGCAGACAGCGGTTAATTTAATTTGTTACTTTATTTGTTTATTACTTTGCCTAGTTTACTCTTAAAAAGTCGGTTTTCGCCAAAATGAGATCAGACTGGTGTAGATGTCCTCTTATATTTCCTCAAAGCGGAATTATATATTATATTATATAACGCATCATCATCTAGATATCTAAATAAACAGATTACCCCATTTCGAATAAATGAACGATAAATTCTCCGGGAAACTTCGTAAGTCAGTTTTACAACTAAATCAAAGTAAGTAAATGATTAAATCAAGGGCTGTCTGTAGTGTTATTCACACATGAAGTTGTAAAAAAAAAAAAAAACGTTTTTTATCTTGTCTTATCTATCGGATAATAACATTTGACGGTCTTTATTCCATTTTCATCAACATGTCCAGTGTGGCGGTGCAGGAGGCAGGTTTGTTTGATCTATTAGGAACTTGAAACCATATTAAGACTTTAGAAAATAGTCAAGTAAAAGCAAAAAGAAATGTGCGTGTGAACATTTTTAACTAAAACTTTGCAACAGGACCCCACAGTGGGATGGAGTCTCTCTCTTTCTCTCTCTGTTACACTTTACTTATGTTCCTCATTACACACTAATCTCCAGTTTCCACACAATCTAATTTCCAAACCTTGAAACCCTGAATGACTGTGGCTCTCTGCTAACCAGCAGGTGCTGTTGTATGTGTATCTATTCAGGATGCCGGTAGCTGTGTCCTGGTGCTGACGCTGGACCCATGTCGGCCGAGCGGGCTCCTCTCCCTGCCCAGGACAAGTCTCGCTTCGCGGGTGCCCGGGCCAGGTCCTACGGTAGTCTGGTGAACTCCTCTGTGTCTCCGCTAAGACAGAGGCGCATCGAGCACCAGGTGCAACCAGGAGAGACGCTGCAGGGTCTGGCGCTAAAGTATGGTGTGTCTGTGAGTGCAAAATACCTTTCATTTGCCATCTTACCCAGCTGCTCTTCACCAATATGTAGCAGTTATTTAATAATTTCAATACTACAGTAGATTGTGGGTATATAAAGGGGTAAAAAACCTGTTTTGTAGTTATTATAAATTTTACTTTACCCAAAATATTTACTAATTGAGAAGTTTAGTGCAGTTTTGACATGAGCATCTAAGTTGGCTTATATTGAACTGAACTAGCAGGACAGGGAATGCAGGAACTGTCTCCTAGTCAGCTGTGTTACCAGCTGTAGCATTTTTTAAATATACTGGACTGGAGGTGGCGCAGTGGTTGAGGACACAGACTGGTTATCTGAAGGTTGCTGGCTCTAGTCCCATTATAGAGTCAGTAAAGTTTCCAGGTTCATGAAAGGATGAATACTTTAAGTTACTTTGGACAAAGATACAGGCTAATTAATAAGTTAACAGCAATAACATATGATAGCCTCCATTTAACATTAAAACTGTTGCTTACATCCCCAAAAGAGTCAAGTCATAGGTTAATATAATAATTTAAGATTTATTGACTGAACTGTCATTTTTACTTTCTTTGAACATCACTATAATGAGTTTCCCCCTTTTTTTAAAGATGGAACAAATTAAAAGAGCCAACAGGCTGTATACCAATGACTCCATATTCCTGAAGACATCTCTTTGGATCCCTGTGCAGACAGACTTTCATAGCTTTGACAATGGAGTCTTTGGAGAAGATGGTGCAGGTCTGTTTGCTGTTGAAAAGGAGCAGGAGGACCATGGTGAAAACATTGAGCCAGTTATCGGTAAAGACGAAGGGCAAGCAGGTAAAGGAGGGGCCCTGTCTGACCTTTCGCCCATGGACTTCTTAAAAAGGATGGATGGTATGATCAGCCAGTCCAAACTAGCAGCTGCTAAGAAGATCCAAGAGGGAGACAAAGGGTACGTTGGCAAGATGCTCATCTTTGTGGTTTTCTTTCTACATTATGATTTTCTTTCAATATCTCACTGATTTCACTTGCATCCTCAGTAGCATTAGCTGGTATACAATTTTCTGCATTGCTTGTCTTTTTTTTTTTTTTTGAGAAAATATCAGTTAAGTAATGTAGAACCTGGAAATGAACACCAGTGAAATGTTCACTTTGCAATATTTGTCATACTAAAGCCAACTCCATTTGTAACTCATGTTACAAATATGAGTGATGCATTTTTTGAAGACAAAAACATTTGTAGCTATTTGTTTTTAATTGCATTTTCTTCATTGCTTAATTTTCCAAAACTCTGAATAAGAGGTTGCGGACATTATGGATTATTTTACTTTCTGTCATTTTAAAGTAAGCTTAGCTTTAACATTGCTTCATGTTAATAAAAGATAATTAAATAAGCTGGTGGAGTGAATAAACTGGAGTCCCTGTATGGTATGAGCAGGTGATGGAAACAGAATAAATAGTTTTTCAGAGAATTTTAATTAATTCATACAAAACCTGCAGAACTTGACCTGTGAATAAATCAAGGGCACTATTTAGCTTTAATTGACTGTGGGATAATGGGTGGATTTACGATCAACAATCAGTTATGGACATACTTCTGCTCCTTACTGTGTTTGTAAGATGAGGTGCAAGTGTTTATTTTAACTAGAAGGTCCCCAAAGCGTTTGTGAATGATTTGTAGCTGTGGGCAAATATTTTTTTGGTCACCGAAACTTGTAAACAAAAATAAAATTATTTTGAAATCTGGCTCTGAAAAAAAAGCCAAAATGATGGCTAAGAGAAAAAGGAAGGTAATTTCTTTCCACAATTTCATTTCTTAAAGTCTGTCTTTAATTTTTTTTCCCCGATTTTTTTTTTTTTTTTTTTTTTTTTTTTTTTTTTTTTTTTTTTTTTTTTNTTTTTTTTTTTTTTTTTTTTTTTTTTTTTTTTTCCAGTTTCTTCACTGCCTGCAGCATCTGTGTTCATGTTGTGTGATTTTCACTGCAGTGTTTTATTGTTTGACTCACTGGAGTCGTACAAACTGTAGAGGATGAGCGTAACTCAATAGGAAGTGGTTGCTTAAGAATATTTGATGTTTTTTTATTTATTTTTTTTTTTTTAAACCAAGTAGCTGCTTTTTAAGAGTTTGATTCTCACCTGTTTGTCTTTGCAGATTTACCTGTGCTGAAGAGTTTGGGCCTCATAATACCTCATTACAAAAGCCTGTGGAGATGCGGAATCCCTCCTCCTCCTCCTTCTGGGTGGGAAACCAGCGGGCTGTGCTCGGAGCTGTTCCTCTGACTGTCACCAAACGCACTAAGAAACTGAGGGACAGAGAGGATGAGATCTTTGAGCTGTGATGTCACAGATACTGCACTGAAACTGCTTTCTGCTCAGGTGGTAGGAGGTTTGCCTGCTGTGGTTTTTACTGACACAACATCCAGTCAGTTGGGACAATTCAGTGACCCTGTGTGCCATACAAGTGCATTTATACTTCTGCTGTAGACATTTTTGGCTAGCATTAAATGTGATCAGTAAGTTGCACACTAGAGAAATATTAATGTATGCATTATTTATTAATGGTCTGACCTGCTCAGAAACCCAGTGCTGGAAGAGTGGTTGTGTTTTGAACCTGTTCTCAGCCTTGACACACATTCAGGTTTCAATGAATGTGTGTTTAGCAAAACAAGTGCAAATATTCGGGCATAAAAAAAGAATTTATAAAATGTGAGTTGTGAACCTATACTACTGGTAGTTATTGATGATCATAAATGTATAAAATATTCATACCACTTAACTAATGACATGGTAAAAGTGTGTGTCCTGATGTTAGATGCAACTGGGGGGTGTTAACTGAATCTGTGGTATTTTTATCCTTTTCTGTATTTTATCCCAGAATGTCTTCCACTCTTTATATTCTTAAATTTGGTGGTAACTGCAGCAGAGGATGGAAAATACCCCGGATTCATTAACAAGGCCTGTCTGGTTAAATGCTGTGAGAAACTGTTTATGGTTAGCAATGTTTGTGATGTTTGATTGTTGGACATGTAACTGCTGTACTAAGCTTTAATTTAGCTCGAGTGTCAAAATGTTAGTACATTTGCAGGGAAAAGTGTTACTGTTTTTAATAGTATGTCTTCACTCAGTTGGGTCTTAACAGATGTTCACAGCTGGAGGGGGCACTGTGGTGTCTGCTGGCTGCTCTGATGCTGATTTTATTTTACCTCTGCTGGCAAACCACCAATCTTCTGAAAATGACCACATTATGTTGACCATGGTTCACATAGCTGAGAAAATTAAGCTTTTTTGCCTTTATCCACAAATGTCACCTTGAAAACAAGCACATTGAATGGTTGTATAATGTTGTTACGGCTGCTTTTTTTTGCAATCTTCTCCAGACCTCATTGATCAGATGCTACCCTTCATTTAGAAACACTTCTGATACCTCTGCGTTTAGAGGATTTTTGTCCAACACAAATAGTAGTATTGATTTATGCTCAGCATTAAAATCCTGGTTGAGTAAAATTCCATTCCTTACACATTTGAAAAGTATTTTGCTTCCTTTTTTAACTGTGAAATGGATAACAGGATGAAGTAATGTGGGAAATATATGCAAAATATGTAAACATGGGGTTTGTTTTTGAATGGGTATTAAAATAAAAATCCAAATATGTGATGTTTTATGTGGCTAAATATTTTGAACCCCTGGGATAGGGTTTTCCTGTATCTCATGAGGAAGTGCTGCAACCTGCATGTGAAATGTGGCTGCTCCTCCACCTTTTAATGACACCAGTGTGAACAGATTAAAAAAAAAAAACACAAATGGACATTTAATCAAGTTTTATATTACTTTGGCACCAGGTCCTCTGATAAAATATCCATTTTTATGAATGAGTACCAATCATAAGCTGCTTTACATAAAAGCATAGCTTATAACAACCAGGAAAATTTGGATCGATCCCTTCTCTTTGACACTGTCTGACTAAGCATTGTGGCATGTGAAGGACACGCTGCACCTCGAGGAGCTCACTAGCAGCCTGTGAGCCGCTGACTCAGAGGCGCTCCAGCAAAGGGTGGGTGTGTTTTCCTTTGTTAGGTTTACAGGAGTGAGATTGACTGCCACACCTTGTACTTGAAACCCAGTGGCACCTGGAAGGACGAGTCTTTGGTAGTTTTATTAGTTCTATGTCAGCTGCTCTGTTGAAATGAAGTACAGTAGTGTACAGATTGCAATTGTGAAAGAACCCAGAAAGGCTAAAGTCACATAAACTGTAAAGGATGACACTGGAAGAGGAAAGAAGACTGGTTTTCAGAATGCCTTCATATTTTGTCATATTTGGTTGAAGCTTTAGTTTCATAGCTTTAATTATACTGACTGAAATGACCTTTGTATAATTTCTTTTTTGCAGCTCTCTCTCTCTCTCTCTCTCTCTATATANTGTACAGATTGCAATTGTGAAAGAACCCAGAAAGGCTAAAGTCACATAAACTGTAAAGGATGACACTGGAAGAGGAAAGAAGACTGGTTTTCAGAATGCCTTCATATTTTGTCATATTTGGTTGAAGCTTTAGTTTCATAGCTTTAATTATACTGACTGAAATGACCTTTGTATAATTTCTTTTTTGCAGCTCTCTCTCTCTATATATATATATATATATATATATATACATACAATATTCAACTGACCGTTTCTTACCTTGAATTTTAAACCAAATTAATGCAATCAGGATAAAGAATTGTTACCAATGTGTATTTTATTTCCATTTATACAAAAGCTCAAAATTTGTGAGCAGTTGTGATTAAAAAACACTGCTCACGGAGACATTAATTTAAGTTTTTGTTACTCAGTATAGTGGTACTCAACAGAGTACTGTGATGTTTACAGTAGATATACACATTGAACTTTGTATGATATATACTGTATATACAGAGGGTCCTCACAATTGGCACCAGAGGAATGTTCCCAATTTTTTCTGTTCATGAATTCAAATTTACTTCTGACCATAAAACAGTAAAGTAAAAGCTTAACAGTGCTGACTGTCCATTTCTTTTTGGATGGTTAAGTTTTGTAAAACCTCCTCAAAGAAATATAAATTACAAACAGTATATAGGACTTTCTTTTAATATTTGTTTTAACTCATGGCTGAAGTAAAATTAATATTGTTTTAAAATGACTGAAATTACTTCACAGACTCTTGTTCAAATCTCGTTTTTGACTGATTCATCGCTTAAGGATGCAGAACATTTGTCATCAGCTGACATTTTATTATTGTCTCCATGGTAACAGCACCGGTGCTATTAGCTTCATCAGCGTTGACAACACCGAACACCAACTGGAAACACTGGAATTGGTGAAGAAGCCCAAGTGCCTATACTGGTGCACTTTACTGCCATCTAAAGGCTCAGGTGGTGAACATGCGTTGCTCTGTTATAAACAGAAATTTAAACAAATTAGTCAATAAAAAAATGCAAATATAAAAATAAATTATTATTAATATTGCTGTCAAAAATGAGCAACTCATCTGTTTGTGATATGAGGAGCCAATATATGCATATTTGTCTTGGAATAGAGGACATTAAGCATGCAGTACTAAGATAAAACACAAGATGACAGTGATGTGTTGTGATTGGCCCAACATCCCTGGTTTATATCCCACTGTAGTCATTATTATTAATAATGTCAGGATTTAATTGCTCAAACACTGAATAATAATGTCAGCCATTGTGTTGAGTGTTTTCTGTGCAAACACCTTTTCGAAATGTCGATTTCCTGTTTTAAGGACATTTAACTCATGACCTTTGGTCGAGAAACTGTTCATTTGAAGAAATAGAAGTTGTATGTATTGCCTTGAGAATATGCAGGCAAAACCTGAGCAGGTGATGCAGAACTGGGCTTTCCTATTTTCCTGCTTGTGGTGAGAATTCTCATTTTTTGCAAAAAAGAATGTTCCAGCGTCACAGCTAGATGGACTGATAGACCAATTTCACACAACCTTCACACATTCCAACAAGAGCTGTGGCTTCATTTTTTAAAAGCAACAAGTTAAACAGAATTCCTTGCACTGAGAAAAATGTAGTTCAGGGAAGATTTGACTGCTGGGCAAATGTGACCAGTTACTGTTTTATTTTTTGTTTAGTTTATGTGCTTTATTTAATCGTCCTTGTCCTCCCCTCACAGTTACCCTGTGGAGATCTTCACCAGCATCCCTGTGGTCAGTTTCTCTGAGGGGCAGTCGGATCATAGCTTTTCCTCCTCCACCAGTTTGTTGAGGCCAGTGCAGATCTTGCTGAGGTTGGAGCGAAACGGCCCATCTGGGGAGTAGAGGGTGGCCAGCAGCTCCGGGTCAGAATAGTGGTTGAAGACGTGGTTGATGCGCCCGTGGGATTTTGGGGTGAGGTGCTTGTCCACCAACTTGAGCAGCATGTCCCGGCACTCGATAAGGATTTCTGACATCACAGCCTTGTCAAAGGTGAAGTCCACCTTGATCAGAAGGAGGGAAAAGAGAGTCATTTTGTCATATTCTGGAAAAAGGTGCACAGTGGCAAAGGCACAACAAAGTCTAAAAATCAATTTTTCATTTTTCTTGTGCAGATTTTGAAAAAAATGCACATATTTTACATTTTTAACCACAGCAAGTGAAGGCAGCTTGTAAAAAATGTAGCAGTAACAGCTGAAAAATATGAAAAGTGAGTCAAATAAAAGGAAAGAGAAATGATGATTCCATAGGTGGAGTTCAGACATAAACACTGGTGTGAAAAGGAATTTGTATGGGTTCCTTCTCTGCTACTTTCTATTAACTTGAAACGTATATCACTGTACACTCGCACCTCATCTTATGACCACAACTGGGACGGGAAGTCAATTTGTAAGGCGGAATTGGTAGGATTGTGTCACAATCAATAAAAGCTTAATAATACAGTTAAATTCTCTAATTTTCTCAGTCAAGTTAAAGTTTAAATCACGAGGTAAAGACACATTTAAAAATTTTCTGTAATTATTTTAGTTATTTTTAATTATTCTCTTACCATCAATAGCTTGCATTGCACTGTGTTTCTCTATCCCGAGAACATGGAGTGTGAGGGAGGGAACAGGAACCAGCAAGCATGTTTATTAACATGCACTTTTATTAACATTAACTAGTAACATGTAAAGGAAAAAAAGGAAAAAAAAACTAATAAGTTACATTATATTTAAGTCTAATTTGAAATGAGTAAACTAAGAAATGCAAAATATATTGTGTGTTATACTTTGCATGCTGGAGATTGTGCCACGCTGCTTAATGTTTCTTAATGTGTTACCTCTGTACTTCAGGCTTCACAGGAGAGCAAAACAGTGCAGTACAGAAAGGCCAGTGAATTGCTGAAAATAATTAAATGTATTTGACCTCAAAATTCCAAAAGGTTTTCATTGGTCACGAGGGAGTGACTGATTTATCACATAACCATGTTTGTCAGAATCTGGACCCTTAACTCTAACCATCAAAAAAGTGTAATAATAGACACATGCTTATTTGCTGGGTAGTTTTTGTAAACATTTTGCAAATAGTAATAATAAGTAAAAATAAATGCATTAAAAAACTAAATAAAAAATGATTTAGATTTAAAAAACTAAGCCCTCCTCGCATCCTCATATTTCCTCTTTCACTCCCCTCTTCTTACTCCTACATTTCTGAGTGTTTTACTGCCAACTATTTGCAAAAAATGGTCAAAAGATCAAAAATTCAGAATTCAAATGTTTGTAACACAAGGTGCAGGTGTGATATAAAAAATACAGCTTTAAATTATAAGCCTTTAATAGTGATTTTTTGATTTTAGTTGCTTGAGTTTCTTGTAATACAGTGGACTTATCTGAAGCTCTTCTCAAAGGGTCAAAAAAATGCTCCTATCTCATTCATGCTATAATGTTAATGTCTTCATTCCTTTGAGTTTCTGGAGAAACACTAACCATCTTTTCAGCCTGCTCCTGTAGGAGACAACTGGATCTTTAGTTCACTGTGGGGAATCATGACCTCTAGGATTGAACAAGGTTATGGGTACCTCATAGAAGCTGATGGCAGTCATAGCGCCCTGGTGCAGCTTCTTTCTGAAGTCCTGGGCGAGGCTGAGCTCCTCGGTGTTGAAGCGGTTGTGGCGGTACAGTACGCTGATCTTCACTGCCACCTTGATGAGGTCCTTCACCACCTTCTGGGCCTCCACGCGGTTTCCCGTGTACTCCTTGGAAACCCTGTAGAGCTCGTCCAGAATTTCACTGCTGGTGTCGTCAATGAACACCTGCACCATGGACTTGCTTGCCATGTGGCTGAGAATCTTCTTCTGGGCCTTCATGGCCATATCCTTTGAACTGAAGGACTCCATTGTGCCTTTGGGGGTGGAAAAGAGAGAACTGAGTTGGCAAATTAAACTTAGTCCTCACAATAAGGCTGTGAATGACATGTTCATGGCTTCCGAGGAGCACAGTACAGACACACTTTTCACATTTGCTTTCATGAAATGTGTGTTAACATCAAAATCAATAATAATAATAACAACAACAATTACTTTATTTACATAACACCTTTTATGTAAGGTTTACAGCTCAAGGTGCTTCACAAAAAGAAAAGTAGATCCTAATGAAAAAATAATAAGAAAATCTGACGATCCATCTAAGGAACCATCCTTGAGATAAAAATAATGTTAAAAATAGAAATGACAAAATGCATATTTTGAGGAGCTTCTTAAAAGTATCCACAGGACTGGCCTCCCTAATATAAAGTGGTGTTTCATTCCATAATTTTGGTGCAGAAATCTGCTTCTCCAGTCATGAGTAACTTCTGCGATGTGTAATATGCAGGTTTGCCTTCATGAAATATGCATTATTAACACCACCACCAATAATAAAAGCAATAATAATACCAGCAAGAACATTATGTAGCACCTTTTATAAAAGTTTTGCAGGGCCCTTTTAAAAAAGAAAAAGAAAAAATCCTAAATTAAAAATGTAAAATAATAAAGAAATCTGACAGTGTAGAGAGGCAGGTTCTTCTGAGATAAAAATAACTTTGACATGTTTTTTGAAAGTAAAGTTTCAAATATATATATGTTTTGGGGAGCTTTTTAAAGGTATCTATAGAACATGCCTCTCGAATATGTAGCAGAATTTTGTTCCATAATTTTGGGGCTTAGTGATAGACAGCTGCTCTCCAGTCATGTGTAACTGTATGACTGGAATATATTCACAGACATTCTATTATGTGCTCTGGTACCAGTCTATTTAAGGCTTTGTAAAGTAGTAAAGCAATAAATTCAAATGCTCATTATATGTGAACAATGCAATTTAAGGCTAAAGTTAAATTATTATAGTTGTACAAGACAGAATAAAATGTAGTTTCTGCTGGACTGCAATGCACGGTACTGATAACATGACAACACATGACAACACCGAGTTGAGGTAGAATATAAATAAGTTGGTAATGGATATAGAATAATGGAAAATGGATAAAAGAAGATGACTATAAAAATAAATAAGCAAGGAATTAGGGCAAAGTGAGTAGTGATGGTGGGAATGATGCAGTGGGGGTTGGTGGTCAGTCAATGTTGTCTAGAATTCAGATGTGTGAAAGCCTGCAAGAAAAGGCTGTAAACATTCAGTAAATGTAGTAAACAAAGGTACAATATGAACACTACTGCTGGTACTGGGCATGTTGGAGGTGCAAATGAATGCAGAGGTGAATCAGCCCTGAACTGAAACAAGGGTCAACTATCCCTTTACATTCAACTGGATTTGCACCCTTCAGAAGAATAATTTTGATAATATGTTGTGCGTTTAAAATGTCGCTGTTGGTGCTACACTGAACCAGAGAATAAATTTGCTTTTATTTGAATGCTAAGCAGAATTTGCGCTTTTTATTGTTTGATGACAGCAGGCCGGAGTGCCTGAAAAATAATAGCACCGCTTTACTGGGTATTTAGACACAGTAAAATCACCACTGTGTGGTTGTACAGTGTTTGCAAGGGTGGGGTGGCGAGAGAGGAGGGGGTCATGGTTGTTGATGTTTTGTTTAGATTACAGATATTTTGGACGTTCTTTAAGGGCACGGCCAAGAGGAAAGAAAGTATGAATCAGCCCACACTGTTTGTTTGCCTTCGCGAATGAAGTTGCTGTGGGGAGAAGCTGGACAGAAGTGTGAGCGCCTGAGTGTCACGTGCAAAGAACTTTCACGAAACGGCCAGACTGCTGAGTGCAATTCTGCTTTGTTTACTCTGTTTCACAACCGTACATAAATGAATTTTTCTCGAATAAAAGCACCAAGTAAAAACAAAAGTCATGATTTATTATGAATCACACAAGTAATGCAATGTCCAAAATGGCAAAACATTACTTTATAAGGAGGGTAACAGATGTTTTACAGAGGAAATCACAACAAATTGGATGAAAAGAGATCTTCTGAGAAGACGGAGGAATGAAATTACTGGTATACAGTATTCCTAGAAATAACTTTTAGAAAGGTGTAATGTAAAAAATATGCTTAATTCAGTCCTTCTGAAGGATCCAAGTGTATTAACTGAATGCTGAGCCAAATGTGACAACTATCTTGTTGAACTTTTTGTCTTTCATGGTTTTAGGAAGAAACCCACACAGGCACAGGAAGAAGGCACAGACTCCACACAGACTGAGCAGGATATGAACCCACACCTGACAGCCCAGGTGATGTGCAGCTACAGCGCTACCCACCAAGCCACCTGGGGTCAGTTGTGTGGTGACAAAACCATAAACTGGACTGTTGTCACATCACACGACCGTCGTCTTAGCACAGGGACTACTACCATTCACTGTTTGCACTGACCCTTTATTTATCTATTTATTTACTGTATATATCATTTTATTTTTATTATTTATCTGTTTCTGTTTGCTCACCTGTTCTTCCACTCATCCATTATTGTCCTGGGTGGTCATGCTATCTGTTCAGTGCACTGTGGCCCAGGAGAAACATTTCATTCTCATATCTAAATTTGTATAAGTGCAAGGTGACAATAAAGTGAACGTTGGGCTTCCTAATAACTGTCGGTGTGAATACTAAGTGAAATACATCGTCTTCTCAGAAATTTAGTTTCACATTAAGGAAACACCCCAGAGTGTCACTCTACTTGGTAATGTACATCTTTCAAAAATAAATCCTAAGATCTATTTTTACAGCATCACACCCTCACATTCACAGACTTCATTACACATTTGTTCTTTTACTCATCGTCTCTCAGACGATTTCCTGTCCTTCTACCCCCTCATATATATTCCAGCAAAGAGTTACAGACACATATAAGCATCAGATGTTAAATCAGGGACACATTGTGTTTCATGTGCAAGCAGGCACAAAACTGCCAGTTGCATAAAACAGTATTTCCTCTGGCCTACATGCAAAGGCGCATACCTTGCAGACACAAAATCGCACAAATTCTTAATGCACTTACGTACCCTTGGCTCTCTGATGCTGGCATGACCTTACACGCCCTTTGCAAACATGGCCCTGTTGTGACAGAGGCGCACACACAGGTTAGGTCACTGCCAGACAATCTCAATTTTATACAAGCAACCAGTAGATACACACACTTAGTAGCAAGTTTCAGTCTCAGCCACTTTATTAGGAACACATGGTCAATAGCAGACTCTTTTGACCCTAGAACATCTTGGATTAAGCAACAAGGTCCTGGACATGTTTCCACAGGGTTCTTTCTTTGGTGGTTTGTCAGTTTTTTTGTTTCTGCAGATTTTTTGATGCTACATTCATTCTGTTAACATCACATTTCAGCTCTTCTCAAAGATGCTCTGTTGGCCTGAGAGGTGGGACAGTACAGGCTACTGTAGTAAAGTAAGGTAAAGTACTGTCATGACTGAGGGACTGTAGTGTGTAAAAGTCCCACAAGGTCAGGTGTGTCTGAAATTCTGGAATTAGAGTGACTGGCACTGGTGATCAAGTCGCGTCGAAAGCCACTTAGACCTTGTCCACTTGTAAACTTGACTTGTCCACTTTAAAGGTCATTCAGACCTAGACGAGTCATAGCCAAACATCAGTTACACCCCAAACCACCTGTCGCCAACCTCAAGCAGCACAATGGTTGTGCCAAGTCCTGTTTTTGTTTTCCTGTATCTGAGAGACGCTGTGAAAGACCTGAGGGATGAGACATGAAAAGATGCTCCACAGGGGCTACAGCTAAACACCAAAGTCTCAGATGAGTTGGGGAAGAACATACTCATTATAGGAGAAATGACACACGTTGAGTAAACAGCACAAATTGTGTCCCTACACATTGTCAAGGAGGAGCAAAATAGTTCAATTGATAAGGGTCACCGCCAGAGGTAAGAAACCGTTTAGGTGTCGTAAGGTTTTTGTTCTCAGTGGTTGGCAGCATCTGCCAAAGGGAAGATGTTTCTGATTACTGAGGATTAAAAAAATACAAGTTTCACATGTTGTGTAACAGCTATTTAAGAGGTATTGCACACATACTCTTTGGAACTAGTGTAACCAGTACTATACACACTTAGGGTTGGGATGATGTAAACAGTACATCTCCAACACTCACACATATCCAGACTGTTGGTTCCAAAGGGATGTAGGAAGAACAGGATCCAGCGTTACTATAAAATTAGGAAAGTGCATTCACAGTATCCAGAATTACATTCAGCATTAAATTACAGTAGATGGCAAATAAGTTCACATCATTACTACTTAATTATATCTGGTGAATATCTGTCACAACGCTACATACATAATTCGCCAATTAACATCCAATAATACAGCCTCTGTGTGCTGCTGCTGCTGACTTTTGCCGTCTCATTCAACAGACATTTTCGGGTTAGCTTAATTAACATATTAATAATCATACCATTGCAAACTTTCAAGCAAAATTAAATATATAATTGAACACTCCTGAGGAGCACTTGTAAGCAAGTTAAAAATACTTCTGATGAATAATACCTTAATAGTGGTTTAATAATACAGGCTGTCATGTTTTTTTACCTAAAAATGCAATCACTAAATGCAAATGATATTTCTGTTTACATACTCCATGTGCTTAATGAAAATGCTTAATAACTTAGTAATAAGTTAAAAATAAGTAATAAGTTTAGTTGCAGTTTATACACTGTCACTTCTGAATGTGAGTGAACTTTGCCATCTTTCAAGGCAGGACAAAACTCAGCAGTCAACTCTGATTGGTCAGGAATCAACAACGTCCAATGAAATACACAGATTAAGTCAGCTGTCAGTGAAAAAGTGTTGTGAGTGATTTAAATGGTTTTGAAGAGAAACTGAAATAATGAAAAATATGTGAAAGTAACAGGAAAAAGGAGACAAGTGCAACCGAGTAAAACAAATTTTTCACTACAAATCTACTCAAATAAAATTAGAATGTAAAAAAACTGTCCAGAAGTCCTCTAGAAAGTAACACAGTAAGTAACTTGTTACTACCCACCTCTGGTTATAACTCTTTTATCAGCTTATTAAAAAGCCACAAATTAACAGTTATAAAAACTACATTTCTTTTTTAAAGCTGCCCAACAGAGAGCACTTGCAGAAGATTAAAACTTGTTTTGCTGGCAGAATGTTGGGTTAGAATTTAGTCTTCCAACTTTCTGACTTTAAAAAGTGCTTGACTCAGGTTTCCACAGATTGATATCCAGTCTTATAAATTGGTGAAATTATAAGCAAGTAATTTAAATGATAATATTGTGTTGATGGAGTCACTTGATAATTTCTTTTTTAATATTTTATTAAACTCAAAACTATTTGTCCACATTTACATTAGGTTTATTCATGTATCAGATACTTTTCTCCAAAGCGACGTACAACTTACACTAAAATCAAATAACATGCATAACTGTGTGTAGGATTATCAGCCAATGATTTTTAAATATAAGGCAGTAATGAACAGCAGCCAGAAAAGGTAGCATGATATTAAAGGCACTTCTTCTGCATCAGTCATATGGTTAAACTGTTCAATTTGAACCTCAACCGTGCAAAAAATGAACAGCAGTTCTGACCATTTGTGATTAAATATAAGCTGGACTTATATTTAAAATACAATAAAGCGTTTGCAGAGTCTATAATCACTCGCCGAGCATCTTCTAGACTTTCTATTTTAAAATGCATGGTGGTCATTCTGCTGTGGCGTCTTGAAAGCCTTTTGCAACTTTCATTTCTTTATTTTCACATTGTGAGAAACTTCCATCTCCCTGCTCAGCACTGTACTAAATGACAGAAAGTCTTGACACTTTTAACAGCTTTAGACTTGGTGATATGTTAAGCATGTTGTTCAATTTGTTTAAAAATCAACTGTTATTGTTTTGTTTTTTTCCAGTTAGTACTTTGCATGTAAACATGTAAACTTAATTTCATTTCCTGGTAACGGATTGCTTTCAAGACTTGCTGACTTGGTTGCTGTGATGTTGGTTGGCCATGGTTAGAAGCTGTGAGCTTCACTTAGAACCACCTGCCTGCTCAGACAGGTATGTGTCAGTGAATTGTGGGTTGAATAACTCCAACAAGTTTCTACAAGCTGTTCCTCCCGAGTTCCCTCTGAAAACAGATTCCACAAAGAAAGAGCTTTCATTTCCATGCCTAAGAGTCCTCCAGACCTCAGACAGGCATCCCTCCAAGCCTCTCTCACAAAACAATAGTGGCAGAATGAGCTTCACCTGAGGTGTTCCCACCTTGCCCAGGTGAACCTTTCTCCAAAAAGCCCTTCAGGCCACATCAACTTATGTTTTACTGCTGATCTCTTGTTTTGTTTTATAAATCTATGGAGCTTTTGTTACTGTGCACTACTTAAAGTGCATGCAGATACCATTATCTTGTGCAGTTTGCACAGTGACATATGCCTGAGCCTCTGAAGTAATGTGAGAATCTGGATTTCTCCTTTGTGCTTTTCTTCTGAAAAGATCAAACTGAAGGCCTTTAAAGGGTTTAAGGAGTTAAACATCCATTAAATTTACTTTTAAATTTACCATAGGATTGGGATTAGGGGTTACATTTTTAACACCTTGTTCTAGTTCAAGAGGTTCATTTAAAATTTTTAATGTTACAGACTGGCCACTTTATTAGGCACACATGGCTGATGGCTGGCCACACAGTGACTCTGTAACCCCCATACAGCATCTTTTCACGTCTCATCCCTCAGGTCTTTCACAGCGTCTCTCAGATACAGGAAAAAAACAAAACCAGGACTTGGCACAGCTGACTGCTTCAACCACTGTGGTGCTTGAAGTTGGCGACAGGTGGTTTGGGGTGCAACTGATGTTTGACTCATCTAGGTCTGAATGATCTTTAAAGTGGACAAGTCAAGTGAACAAGTGATCAAGGTCTAAGTGGCTTTCGACACGACTTGATCACGAGTGCCAGTCACTCTGATTCCAGCATTTCAGACACAGCCGACCTTGTGGGACTTTTACACACTACAGTCCCTCAGACATGACAGTACTTTACCTTACTTCACTACAGTAGCCTGTACTGTCCCACATCTCAGACCAATAGAGGGATGTGATGTTGACAGAAAGATTGTGACATCAAAACATTTGCAAAAACAACAAAGCTGACAAACCACCAAGAACAAAGAGCCGTATGGAAACATGTCCAGCAGTTTGTCACTGAATCCCTGTTGTTCTGGGGTCAAAAGAGGATCCTACTGACCAGGTGTACCTAATAAAGTGTCTGCTGAGTGTATTTACTGTATATAAAAGTATTATGTAAAAAGGGTGTGACAAACAGCTAAATATCTGTTTAAGCCCCAGAGAACTTCAATTTGGTTCATTTGCAGTAACCCTGGTGTAAAACTAGAGAGCTCTGATAACTAAGCTGAAGTTTAAATTGTAGTTTGCTCAGGCGATTGTGTAACAAGCATTGGATTTGTTCACCAGAGAAGAATGAAGTAGCAGGGCACAGCTGTGCTTTTGGAAGTGGCTGGGAGCAGAGATGCAAGGGATTGTTCCTCCCTGTCTACCTAAGGGACCTTTTTCAACATCCAGCCATTGCACAAGAGAACTGCAGTCAAAGGTAACTTGTACAGCAGCCAATCCTGTCGTGGAACTGAATTTTTAAACTTGTTTTCAAAATCCCTTCTGCAGACTTACAACTAATTTACATAATATATGATCACTATGTTAGAAATGCTGTTTGAATAACGTAGCTTTATAAAACACACAAGATGAGGGAATTTGGCCTCTTATAAAGCCACCTTCTTGCTTCTGTCTGGATGTTAAATGTGATCCAGGTCTGATCACTCACAGACCTGCTGTGTGTCCCCAATGTGTACAGCTGAAAGGATAGATGCCTTGATAAAACACTTAGATGCTCTGGGACATGTTTTCATATTGATTTTCCATCTCTCCCATCTATCTGAAGCTGGACTGAGGGCCAGCATCGTGATCGAGTGGAAAACAGATCATGCAGAGGTCACTGATGTGGGAAAATGAGGATAGCAGATTTTGACCGGTTCATCTGAGACTTACATCAGACAAGAGCAGTTTCCTGACATTTGTCTGATCTAAGGCAGAATCCTGGACTCTGATTTATTAGTATAAACCCTAATTCATGCTTGTTGGAATTAGTCAAACTTTAAGTCACAATATCAGCATATTCTGTACCCACATAGTGCCACACAAATGGGAGATTATCTGTGCTTTACCAAGACAGTATGTTGAATTCAGTTTCCTTTTCCACCTCCATTAGATGCTGTTATTAGAAGAAGTCGTACCTCCGTCATGGGATACGACCACAATCAATAATAATGTGCTGCATTGTTCCAAATGTATGAAAACTGATTGATTCCTAATCTTACCGACTCCTATGGAATGTTGCTTGTCTAATAAGCAAACATACTATATGAAATCCTGTGCTTATTTGGATACCGCAAAATACCGTGTTTATCACAAGGAAACCCCTTAACGCTGTTTTCTCCTGAAAAATGACAGAATCACAGAGTTTGTTTCAGATCCTCAAGGACAATAGCTGTAAGCTTGTAAATTCAGAGGTATTTTAAGTGTGGGCTGGATAAAACATGGCGTTGTTTTCTTAACCCGTCAGTTGCACCTAATTTGCAGTGTTTGTTCAACTGGGTGAGATGGTCCTGCCAGGGTGGAAGGGAGCTGTGATAAAGAGGAAAGATTAGCAGATTATGTGTGTTGAGGTAAATATTTAACATACCAGGGATGACAGCTGGTAGCCTGGGGTGGCCAGACCTAGTCTATCTAGATTTCTGTGTTGAGAGCATCCTGTTATGAGCACCTAGGCTGGAAATAATTCTCTGTAGAAAATCTGTGCGCGTTTAGGGTTGTTTATCTTGGTGCGAAGCCAAATCGGAAATTGTACATTTACACTTTGAATCAATCAAACCACTTGCTGGCTTCTTTAAAATGTGCTACACAGGTAGGATGGACCTAAACAAAAACACCAAACGTGTGAGCTTCATAACAGAAGTTCCACACTGCATACGTGGGGGAAACAGGTAAAACCGTCAGGACCTGACTTGGCGCATCACACATGCAGTGTAATAAACCACAGAGACACAAACACATACATAGCTGTACATTTCCTGAAACATGGCCTAGAAGCCCTGCAGGTCACAAGACTCCAATCAAAACTATACCCAAGAAGAAATGAGAGAAAAAAAGAAAAAAGAGTGGATCAAACAAATCTGGCATCAACTAACAGCATAAAAAAACACAAAAGACAGGTGGGCACCTATTGGGTAGTCAGTTCACCCAGATTTGTTGAGGGGGCCTCTACCTTAACCTGACCTTAACCCCTTACCTGATCATGTTATTCCACCTATGTGGAGCCTATAAAAGGAGAATCCTTCAGAAGATAGGAATTTTCTGGCTTCTGCTGCCGTTGTTCCACACAAAGGCTAGCTATTCATACGAAAAAGTTTGAGCGCATGGACAGATGTCACAGCAGGTTGTCCCCAGCACTGCTCTGCATCACTTTTTCAAACTGGCAGGTGATGGATAAGACTGGAAAAAACTATTGGTTGATTTTTAGAAAGCCCTTATTTTTTTGGAAAAGAAATCTCTCTGTCTCTCTCGTCTCTGTCTCTCTCTCTCACACACACACACACACACACACACACACACACACACACACACGCCATGCGTGTGTCCCCATTTAAAAAGGAAGTGACAATTCGATCAGTTAGGCAAATTTGCAGTGCAAAGCACAACCGCAAACGCCGTGTTTCTGCCTGACTAAAAACGACACCCATCAGTTTCAAATTAAAATATGTGAGTATGATCAAACAAAAGCTGCTATAGTGCAAAATTGTTACACAAAACATGGATATATAGACATAATTCATGCATGCTGCAGCAACCCACAACCACACAATATAATTGAATTCATGTTTTTAAAATTTTTTTAAAGCACCATGCAAAGAAACATCATTTGCGTTCATGTTCCACATGCTGCCAGCTTCAGAAGGGCAACCTGCTGCAGAAATCTTACTCAAAGCAGAGCCGTGTTACCCACCCGCCCGACTCATCTCCTACCAAACATGCTGAAAAAGCCCCTTCCTCTGTTCTTCAACCATGTGCTTTTTGTTTGTTTCCTGCCCTCAAACAACCTTCCACATGCAATATTTTAAACACCAAACCAAGTCCACAAATTACATGGAAAGGTCTTTAAGTGAGAAGACAGATGTGCTTGGCATTACAGATGTTCTTCTGAGTGTGAACAGGGGTAAAGTAAGGGCCTTCCCATCATCACTAGGTCTGGACCACACACTGGCTACATGTAGAAAGTGAAGCTCTAGAGCTCCTTACCTGCGTCTGTGGATCCAACACCCTCTTCCACGTCAGGCTCCTGGCTCCCCTCTGCGCCCGTGACAGGTGTGCAGCATTCAGTTACCGTGGTATTCGCACTTCTCCTTTTGTGAGGTGAAAAGGAACCCAAACCCCCTCGTGCCGGCGTGATCTCCTTTCCTCCACACGGCTCAAGACCTTCTGAGAGTTGAACTTCCTTGAGGAACTAATTGTTGAAGGCACGCCCCTGAATGTGAGCCTCTCTCTCTCCCACACGTGCCCTTTCTCCCTTCCCCCTATTCTATCTAACTCCGTGTGTGTTTGCTGACGCGGTGAATTGCCTCTGCCTGTCCTGACAAGTGCGGTGCCTACAAAGAATTTAGCAATAATCCAGTGGAGCAGCTCTGTGAAAGAGACACGGCTTAACCCATTTTTGTAAAGGCTGCTGTAGGAATGTGGAGACTGTCAGCATGCTGGGGTAGGGAGTCAGTCAGTTTTAATTTGCAATTTGCATGCACAGCTCAGTGCTGGTTCATTTAGACCCCTAGATTTACTTATTTATTGATCTATCTATTATCATCAACTTCTGTGTCCTGCTCAGAGTCAAAGTGGTCCAGACCCCATCCAGGAATCCCCGGGCTGCAGGCTATGAAAATGCACCCTAGGTGGGACACCAGTTCATTGCAGGGTGACCACACACACTGCAGATAATTTAGAGTGACTGGCTGTTTAACCTGAAACACATTTTTGGACTGTGGGAGGAAACCAAAGCACTCAGAGGAAACTCTCACACAGACAACGCAACATGTGGACTCCACATAGACTGAGCTGGGTCCAAACCCACAGCCCAACAACCCAGGTCCCACTGTGCCCTCCTTACTTATTTACTACTAATCATTAGCTTATCCTGAGGAGGGTCACCATGGTCTAGAGCCTATCCTGCAAACAGAGGGCGCTAGACTAGAAAACTGCCCCGAGTGAGATGCCAGTCCACCGCACGGTAATTTCACACATCCATTCACAGTCACACACTGAAACTAAGTGACCAATCAACCTGAAACGGACATCTTTGGACTGTGGGAGGAAACCAGTGCAGCTGGAGGAAACCCACACAGACACAGGGAGAACATGCAAACTCCAAACATACTGAACTGGATTGGAACTCATGCCGACCACCCCAAGTGCTGTGAGGCAGCAGTGCTACTGGCTGCACCATCCAATCATACTATTATGTCGGTTTTAAATGACTACTTTTTAATAAAAACATACAAACATCCTGGGTTACTGGTACAGTAGTTGAGTGGGTTTTTATGTGTGCCTGTGTGACACCTGTAGCTCAACAGTTATTAAATGACATGGTTACATGCCAAAATGCAAGAACCTCACAGAAGTCTATGCAGTGGTATTGTGGGAAATGCCCTCAGAGCACCCTCTGGTCGCCCTGGTACAGACACTTTACAGTATCTCTAGTGCCCACGGACACAAAGAGTGCACAGATGTATAATGGAAACACATTCGGCTGCTCATGTTGGAGAAACAAAAGCAGGTGTGGCGCCTGTAAGACAAAAACGTCCTTTTTCCTCTTTGAGGGTGTCATGTTTATTTCCACTTGTGGTCTTCCAGCTGCACTTGGAGGAGTAAAAATTCAGATCAGCTGCAGACAGACAAGACATTACAGTAAAATACCTGGAAAGTGATACTAGTTTTATGTATTTTACATCAGTACCACCTCCACTGACCACCCAGCCACTATATCACCATCACCACTGATTCTTTCCATCAATCTTCTCTCTTCTCACTTGTTTGTTCATCAATTTATCTTATCTATTTATCTATCTGTCTCTGTATCTCCCCACCTCAGTCCATCTATGTTTTCCTGAGTAGAGTAGTCGTGCTGTCTGTTTACTGAACTCTGCACCGATGTTTAGGAGAAACTACATCTCATTCTCTTCTCTACGTCTGCAGAATAACAATAAAGTGAACTTCGAACCTTGAATTTTTGCATTTGGCCCTGTTGGAAATCTACAATCATTCACCGTATTTTAGAGGTTTCTTTGAATCTACTGACTGTGGTCACTGACCTTGTCATTTGTGTAACGCTGGTTTTCATTAAGTCCAACGTTTGAGAGCAAGTTCTATATCTAATGTTTCAGAAACTGAGCTTTGCAGTTCAGCTGGACTTTCCCGCTTTAGCAAAGTTAGAAGAGTGTAATGTAACATGTAATATGCAGGCATCTTATTTTTCTTTTTAATTCTCTTTTACACGTAAACTTACGCAGAAACTGTTTCGCGGATTATTCGCACATTATGTTTCTGTGTCACTTATTCATTTAGCTGACCGCTTTCGTCAAAGCGCCTTACAAGATATGAGGTACAAAGTTCACTTTATTGTCATTCTGCACTTATGCAGACATACAGGAGAGAAAGAGATGTAGTTTCTCCTGGACCTGGTGCACAGTACAGTAAATATGACCATACAGGACAACATAGCACTGAGGTAGAATGCAGATAAGTAAGTAAATAAATCGATAGATATAGATAAATAGATATGAAGCTTCCCACAATTACTTACCTGTTTATACAGCTGGGTCATTTTTACTGGAGCAATTCAAGGTAAGCAGCTCCAGCCACTATGCCACCTGCTGGCCTGATTCAGCAACATCAGTACATAAAACATGTGCAAGTCAGGCCTACATATCTTACAAATACAGCCAGACCTCCATTAGAGTTACTTCCTATAGTGCTGTTTAGCCCTTCAGTACTTTATGATAATTTACTACATTTTCAAAAATGTTGACAATTTTGATGCAACTTTCGTAACTTAATACATGTTATCCATAAAACAGACTGTTTTCTAGGTTTATTCACTGTTTTTAAAGCTATGAGTGATCCATTTTCTATTACACATTTGATGTGCAGTTTTTAAGCTCCATTTATGTAAGATACTGCATTAATGGTCCTTAAAGTGCCGTTTCACGGAGCTCCGTTTCTCAGCAGCACATCTGGTGTGGTAATCAATGCATTTCTGTGTTTGACTTCTTAAAGAAATGCTGTGAGTAGGTGTCTGCTGTATCAAACATCCATGTGGACCACAACAGCAACAGCCCATCCCTGTTGAGGTATTTGTGGAATGGGCCTCTGCCATTTCCAAACAGTTGGCTTTAACTGTAATAATTTTGCTAAAAAAAAAGGTGAAAAACTGGAGTGAAGACACCACCATGGGAGTTTATGCAAAAGAAGAACTGACTGCATCATTTTGCTGCTGTTATTTTTATCGTTCGACTCTCTGCGACCGAGAAAAGAGGCGCAGCTGTTCGGTGAGGCTGGTCACCTTGGCAACAGACAGGAAGTGCAGTTTAAGTGGTTTCTTGATCGCTTCCACTTTATCACCTAATAGCATCTTCTGCGGAAATGACTGCAGGGGGGAATGCTGGGAGGCAGAGGGAGGGTGGGAGGCAACTGCACTCTGACCCTTAACTAGTTGCTGTGTTCCCTGAGACTAACATTCCACAATTTCTTACAGAAGTTAAGCGGCAGCTCAGACACTTGTCAGCAGAAACCCCTACCTGGTGGCCTTTCTGCATCTTACCTAGAATGATCCAGAAGTCACAAGTGTTCAACCTCCACTTGAACCATTCATTTTACCTGCTGCGTTGGACCAACAGAGGCACAATGAGGTCAGTCTCTTCATGTTAGTGCTTGAGCTTCATTTTCACCGGTAGTAGGAAACTGATCCCAGATGATGCTGTATTTTCCTTTTAGAGCAACTCTGCTACCTCAGCTGTGGTTTTTGTAAACATGTGCTTCCTGCTGAGATGTCTGTCACCTGTCTGTGGTGTTAACGTGTTTTCTCCGTTCCACTTTGTCTGGCTTCTGCAAAGTTGCTCTCAACTGATTCAGGCAGAACCTGGTAAAAAAACTGAGTTTCGACCAAGCAGCTTTCAATGATTCATGAGGTCAAAGTTGAAAGCAATCAACAGCATTTAGGATGCATGTCACAACTGAGGTTTTTATTGGGTCTCACACACACGCGCACACACACACACACACACACACACACACACACACACAAATACAGAGCATTGAAAACATTAGTGACTTGTTTTCAGGCAGTTCTCAGCTAATTTGTCATAGGTATAGGTGGAACTAACAACTTAGGGTTAAGGTGAGCATCAGGTGACCTTTATACCACCCCTAAACTTAAAGCTAACCCTAAACCTAAGTTGCAGATACACCAGTCTTGTCTATCCTGACATCAGTTCCCATCACATCCAGTTTCATTGGAGGGATCAAACACCTTTTTGCTAGCGATAGCTCCTGAACCACCACATGGTACTGAGAAACACAGAGAAAACAATCTGTACAACTGCCTTTCAGTCTTCATCCCATGTGTTGTGTTGCTGCTCATTCTCATTTGCTGCAGTGCTTTTGAAAACACTACAGAAAATGCCATGTGTGATTCCCGCTTGGACATGTCCCAGTAATACTGTAATACCACAGTATATGTGCAACACCAAGGGGGGGGCAAAGTGGTGCCGACATCTCAGCCCCAGTCTCCATCGGGGTACCTTTCGTGGGTCTCACCAGTGAATGTTTAGGAAAGCACAGGCAACAGTTGAGCTGGATAAACTATCGCTGCATCTTAAAAATAGAATTTTTTTTTGCAACTATGCAAAGGCAGCATTTATTTCTGAATATTTTCCTGGAGAAGCTGATAATTTCCTTGCCAAACGGAGAAGTATCCCTGGCTGAGGACTGAAATCAGTTTCTATTTCTTCATGAGGACCCAGCCTAGTTTGCCAGCTAAAACACACAGTTAAAGAGGCTCAAGCAGTTTGAAAATAATCCCAAACTCAGCATTTGTATTGTTATAAATGCAGTTCTGGATGACCTCTTCATTTTAAAAATATCTTTTGTCCCTAAACAAATTTTTTTTGCATTTTATTTGAATTTTGTATTACGGCCATTAGCTCTTCACGCAAAATAGGTCCCACCTGTGTAAAGCTGTATTTGCTAATCCCCCCCACCTAACTAATACACCTAATAAGAAACATAACAACTTACTGAGGTCCTCTGAACAGCTTTGTTCAAAATATGAAAGCTGCTATAGTAACATGTTCCGATAACCATTTTCATTGTGTTTCACTGCTGCGATTTTTTCTGCTGTTGGATGGTGTGGTGGTGGCTCAGCTGGCGATTCTGTTGCCTGAAGCATCCAGGGTTGTGGGGGTTGGATGTGACCCTGGTTCTCCTTGTGCTCCATTTGCATGTTTCTGTTGTGCTCAGTTGTCTTCCCTCCAGACTCTGCAGGTGCCTCCCACTTTGCTTGCAGGCAAGAAGAACAAGTGGCTCTGAAGTGCTTTAATGTTGGGCCATGTGACTGGCCAGAGACTCTAACTTATGCCCCATACCTCTTTGGGGTCACCTCTGACCCCAGCTGCATGCCAGGCCTCCGATGGCAGATGTTTTGAAGATCTACATTGAAGACTTCCTCACAAGGGAAACTGCAATGAGCAGCATCAGGTGAGGAGAAGAAACATGTGTGCTTTGACTTGGAACAGCTTTCCAGGCTGAGAAATGTACAATAAATGAATCTTTCAGCATCAAACTGTAACCTGATTCACTATTTCCCTGGATTTAGTAAGAATTCCATCCCCTGCAGTGTCTTTATCACAATTTTCCTCAAACACGTTGACTGCTGTGCAATAATGCCTGTGCTGGATTAAACTGAATGATTTATTCTTAAACACTAATGTACACACTGTGGAGCTGGTTTTAAATTGTATTTTGTTATGCCCACATGATTCATATAAAACAAAACAGCAGCAGGATGAGGCCACGAAAAACGCATTTATACCACATGATTTGGAGGAAGTCTGCTGAGTGTTCATGTCATACATTTTATGGGTGGTCACTTAAACACTGAAAAGCCACCAAATGTAAATAAATAATGCAGGACGGAGAAAACTACGCCCTAAAACTCCTCAGTGGATGAAAAAGGAAATCATTCCCCTTTAGTTAACTCTTGAAACAATAACTTTTCTTAACATCAATGATCTGATGCTGTTTTTGCTTTATGAACTTTGTTTTATATTGGTTACCCAGAAGGAATTACATAAACTCTAGGAAAGCCAGTGAAGAGTTAGAACAAGCAGGTTGTCCAGAATTCAGTGGTGAATGTTCCAGAAGGTGACGAGCTGTCCAGCACCTACTGTCCGGCCCAAATATCAAATATCAGAGTGCAAAAGATTAGCTATCAGCGATTAAATTAGTAACCACAATGTTAAAGTTAATACTGAATTAGCGTCTTAGGAACAAAGAAAAAAAGCCCACAAAAATAAAAACTAGCTTGTGACAGACCTGTATCCTTCAGCACAGCAATACACAACTTTAGAGACCATTTTTCTTCAGATCTCCCACATACTGGTAATAAGAGGCCTCCAAAAGAAGGTAGGAGATCTCCCCCAACCTTAGCCCCACCCTGGCCCTGCCCTCACCTTGACCTCAAAATAAAAAACTGGCAAATTTTGAACCATTTTTCTCATCTCAAACTACAAATTATGAAGGAACTACCACACATGAGGCAGCCATTTCCAGAACAGCACGCACGAGGGTCTCTGATGCTGCTGTCATCACCAGGTGCAGCCCGGCAGTTCTGCTTCCAGAAACCATCCTTCCCTGGCCTGCAGATGGCAGCAGAGCCACTTTCCTTCACGTTCCCTCTGTTGTGCTTCCTCTTTGTCTGGTGCTTGTCTACAGAGTCTGTTTCAGTTTGTCTTTTGTACCCTGAAGGGTGGTGGGGCAGAAGGTGCTGGTTTCATTTTTCTTTGGCACTTCATTGTTAGTACGATAATAGTTTGGAGGACCTGTTTTACTTAACTGAATCTGAAGTTGTTTAAATTGCTTATATTATGATTAAAAATCTTAATCCCTTGTATTACGATGTTGTGTAGTGGACACCCACCCCTCACAAAATGGGGTTTCTTCCTTCTACTAAATAACCTGTTAGGCAAATTATGGGTTCAAATAACAACCATTTTTTCCAAAAAAATCTGTTCATCCACGGAAAGTATTATTTCTAGTATGCTGCAATATATTTTTTCTTTTAGTTTATCCTTCTCTGCCCTTGCCACCCTAGCACTTGCCCGATCTTTCTTTCTCAATCATTTTTTGGGAGACATTTTGCTCAGGATATAAACAGATGTTTATAACAAACAAAAATAAAGTTCAGGGGATCACTGCCTGTATCCCCACTCTGTGAAGCCTGTGGACACATCAGATGTTAGATGATCATTTATCTGCAAGATTAAGAGTTTAATCTACATATTAATATGGGTAATAAGCAATACAATATTAACACTCATAATAACTAAACATAAATTAATAATAAAAATAGTAATAATTTAACTAGTACTAGTACTACTATTACATTCATCTGCATTGTCCAAAATTACATTTTATTCTTTCATACATCAGTATAAGTGCTGATTGACAGTATGGAGAATCTTGAACCTGGAACATACTAGAAATTGCCAGAAGACAGTATGAGCTGGTGGGCAGTGGTGCTCCTTGACAGACAGCTCAGTTTCTGAACATTTTTGTTTGTTCTGAGTTGTGCATCATTTTTGGAGAAAAGCATTGTTACAGGTGACCGGTCCATGGGGTGGGAAGCAACAGCGGGGTTGTTCACATGGGGACAGAGCAGCACCAGGAACCATTTCCATCACAGGATCACAGACAGAAGAGGGGCTGGCAGCTGCACCCCCTAGTGAGCCAGGATGCTTCGTGCACTTGCCTGCACATTCTGCATCCCCCTAGCAGGCATATGAACAAAATTAAACTGAATTTTGAATTATTATTTCTGGCAAAGCTATGAAAAATAGCTTCCAGATTAATTTTTGCTGGATTTGCTGTGACGGTAACATATGAATTTCATTGTAGCGAATAATTTAAATGAAGTTACACTCCTCTGAGGCAAACATCCCACCACTGGGCTCTTACTAATATGTGCAGGGTCTCATATTATCCTAGAAACTTGTAGGTAATTATTCTAAGAGCTGAGCCTTGCAGATGCCTTTTCTCAGGGAGGAAAAACGGAGAAATGGCGTTTAGAACTGACATCAAAATTTATAAAATTTAGATGTGTGAGTTTATAATTTTCCTTTAGCTCTCTGGGCATGGAATAGCTCAGCATACATCCTTTAATTGTTTCATAAATTGGATTTTAAAAAAATATTGAATTCCCTCAAATATAAATAAAATCTTGTAAATTAAATTCATGCATAATAGTTTTTTTTAAATTTCCCAGATACAGTGTCCTAATTTCCTTTTAAAGCATGAATTTTTACCAAAGCCACCCTTCAGTTTCATCAATTATTGTAATTATCTGTATTCATTTATGAACCACTGGCAAGAACTTTGTTTTTAATTAGTTTTAAACTTAACTAATTAAAGCTATACACCATAGCCGGCTCTGTGTTCAGAAGTAAATTTTTCTGCTGAAAAAGGCAGCTATTTTTATATGGATGAGTCAGTATTATATAATTGATTGATACGGTGAATTGTTCGCCTATAATTTACCTTCACATTGCAATCAATATTGTGTGGAAACATGAATGATCTCAATTTTAATAAAATAACATTCATTTTCCATGCTTACATGCTGCACTCTGAAATCAGCACAGCCCTGCTGAACATATTCGAACAACTGCGTCAATAAAGTTGAGAGTTTACTTTGGCCTCTGCTGAAATTATATATATATATATATATATATGTGTGTGTGTGTGTGTGTGTGTGTATGTTTATATATATATAAACTTTAAACATAAAGGATGACGGATATATTCCAATTAATTCACTGTTCCCACTGTCCAACTATTTCTATATTAAACAGTATAGTGAGCTTGAATGTTTATTTTACTTAGCGATAGATGACAGATAGATAGATAGACAGATAGATAGATAGACTCACTGAATGAAAGTCACTAGGGGTCACTGTTGTATAACTACAGTTAGAGGTTCATTCGTATACAAACGTCACCCAGGATTGGTCACTTTTTTTGTTATTTGCTGAGTTTATGTAACCAAATCATTGTGTGTTTGCTGGAGATGTTGGAGATGCATTTTACTACCTAAAGGAGTTCTGTTACTTTTGTTAATGACAACATGGATTATGAATAACTTATTATTGAATCTAAAAGCTATTGTTACTGATAGTGCATGAAAACAAGCCAAAAATGTTCACATGACCTCATATTAGGCATCGCAGCCACACTCATTCATCAAAAACTGTCATTTTCACCAGATTTATTGCACTTTGGCATCTGCAAATTCAGTAATGGAAAAAGGCAGTTGGGGAAGGAATAGAATATACAGTGCAAGTCCCTCTGTGTCTCTAAGATGCAAAACACTGCAAACTTTAAAGGAAAGTTGAATAAACAAACTGCTCTGAATCGTGTTTAAGAGAATAGTTTTCATTCCAGCGTTTTTATTTTTAGGTGTTAGTGACAGATCAGTCAATATGATAGAGTACAATTAATAGCAAGAGTAGTAACATTATTTTTCATGTATGATAATGTCTAAGAGAGTTATTGGATAAAGCCCATGGGTCAGGGTATGAGGGCTACTTATTGTTTAATATTCATCTGTATTACTTACAAATCTATTCAGGGCTCAGCAAACACCTTCAGGAGACGTGGGATTTCACTGTGCTGCTTTTATGGTGACAAGGAACAATTTCCTCAGGCTTGAAATCCTGTGAGCAATTTCTAAAAGAGCCAGAAGTGAGATATCAAGGTAAAGTGAATGAATGCTTGAAAGGTAATTATTTTTTATGTTCTATTTTAATACTAAGAGCAATATGTTCGCAGCTGTTGACAGTAATTCCATATGGGAGCTGAGCAGGAAATGTGTCTCACTGTGTAGTTTGTGCTGTAGTGTATTTCTGAAGAGACATATGGGAACTCCACAAAGTTGGGTGATTAAAGATTTTGATGATAAAGGCACTTAATTGTAGTTATATCTGAAAAAGCTCACTGCAGAGTTATTTTTTACCCTCTGTATTTTGGCTGTCTGGCAAGCAGCACATTTCTTTTTTCTTATTATGTTCTTATTAAATTATATAAAGTATGATCAAGCCCCTCTGTCTCATCTCCATTGTGCACCCAGTATCTTTCACTCGTGACTTTAGCGAATAACACTTCACATTTCCAGCTTCAAGTTTAACTTTATTGTTAATCGATAGTGATATGGATGTAGAAGAGAAAAATGTAGTTTCTTCTGGATCGCGGTGCTCAGTACAGTAAACAGCCAACATAACAACAAAGGTCAACAGAGAAACACTGAAATAGAACATAGATAAATTGGTGAATAAAAGGATGGACATGGATAAATAAATGGACAATAAGAGCGGATGAGTGCAGACAAAGTTAGTGGTGGTGGTAGTGATTAGTCCCTATGATGTCCACATTTCAGCAGCCTGGGAGGTTGCAGGGAAAAACTACTGTTTCACTTTTCAAGACTTTAGGTATGACTAGTAAAACCACTGACTTTATTATTGTATATATTATGGGAAAGAACAAGTAAAGTGCTAGAATAGCAAAGGTTGGGTCTCTTTAAGAAATATACAAAAGACCATTCAGAAGTAATTTTGTTATTCTCAGTGCTGTCTAATATTGCATTTCTGTACTAAGATACTGACAATTAATTACCATTTTTGTGTCTAAATTTTAAATACGTTTACCTATGAGTTCATGACATGTGCAATGACCTGTCAGGACAAGTGGAAGACAATGACATTTACGTCACAGGTCTTTGTGGTTTTTGACATTTCACCGCTCTGTTTGTGGGATAATAAGCATTTAGTGTGTTTTACACTGGCAAAGCGCCCAAATCTGTTTTCTCTTTTTAATGTCTGACATGTTTTGATGGTTTTGATTTTGCCTAATAAGGTCACAAACAGCTGACTGTGTGTGCCAGACTGCTGACAACATGACAGAGTTCTGCTGTGAATGGCAGCCTATTGAAGATAAAATGTCATTCTGTGCAGAACATACTTGTTTAGCGTAACTTACCAAAAGCACATTGGTTGTGTTTCTTCCAAAGCGAATGTCTGGTTCCTGATTCTCCGTTCCCATCCACCCTATCTTATCATCTCATTGCCCTGCACTCATACCCCCCACCCTGCAGTCTAGCAGCTAGGATGGTTGTGGACATTACAGTGTGAGACCTATTAGTTGAATTAATGTGGAACACAAAACAATGTTCAATGATGGGCTATTGCCACATGACATGCAGCAGCTCCAATAAAATCCTGTTACTGGACACATGCTTTGCACTCTGGATTTTACAGCCACCAGGAGCTTTGTGGAAGCGACAGCAGCACTTAATGCAGCCAGAGCGCATGTGGTTCACCAGACGTGTCCGTTCACAATAGCATGTGGCTTTGTTCAGGTTTATTTCATTAGCTTACTTAATAGCATTAGCTGGATTTGGCAACACAGCCTGGAAGGAACAAAGACAAAAAAAAAATCCCTGTAGGTTGTGATTAAAATGAATAACTGATCCTGCAATCTGCTGAACAAAGGCTGCAGGTAGCGACGTTTGAGAAAATGTCTTATATGGTATAAAAGTATAATATGAAGAAAACATAGAAATTAGGTGCTATAACCTTTGTGTATGCCAGGTTATATATGCAAAATAGTCAACTGTGTTAATAAAAACCATTCAGCCCAGTTGATCCAAGTTATACAAACAGCGTAAGATGATCTGGGGTAATTTTTGACTGTAATATTTTGTGCATATTTGTGTGCATGAACTTTTCATCCTTCTGTGTTCACTCAGGCTTGAAGGCAGCATGAATATGGACCACCGTGTTATGCATGGCAAAAACTGCACTTGGGTCATTGTTTTCGGACAGCTGTTTAAGTTGTGTTTTACCTAATTAAATTAGCTGGACTTCAGAAATGTCCTGTTTATTTTTGAAAACAATTTCTACTATAGCAAGCAGTGATGAAAAATCCTTGAAAACAAGCCAAACAAGGCAGTTATGAATGAGCCAAGTTTTTAAAAGTACTTAGTAATGGGCACAGATGTAACAAGGGGAGGGATGGGCCTGTCTGCCCCTCCAGTATTTGTGTATAATATTTTATTTGAATGTGGCGTGATGTGTCTCTGTGAACTTTTGTTTTGCCAATGTTTCCATAGCTGGTAAGGGGTTCCGCAGCGGAAAAGTACTTTGCTCTGCAGGGGGTAGTGAAGACAGCCCAGTCCATCACTGGAATTTCACTGCCCACCATCCAGGGCAAGTACAACTAGTGGTGTGTTAGGAAGGCTTGTACCTTCATTGCAGACACCTACACCATCTATTATCTGTACTGCTGTCTGGAAGATCTTATTTCAGCTTTCTGGTGAACACCACGCTTAGGAACAGCTTTTTCCCCTGCAGGTTGCTGATCTTCAACAGATCACCACCTCCACCGCTGACCACCCACTAACTAAAGCCTCTTCAGTCATGAACTCACTTATTTTTGATGTGTTGATGTTTAATAACATTTTAATAACTTTAAGAACTTCTAATGCTGCATGGCCAAGACAGAGAACCTTTCATCACAAGGAGGTAGGACCTTGGTGTGAATGGCAGTCTGCTTCATGGTTTCAACTCTACCTGCCTGTTTAGAATTGGTTAGTTGGTCTGGTGGTTTACTACTGTAGTATTCTCAGCCATCAGCTTGCAGTGGCCATAGCTTCTGACAAGTGCCAATGGCCACTTTCTGTAACAGCTCTCAAGTGTTTGTTATATATCCATGCAGCAGGAAAACACCCCTGAAATTTACACTGGAACTTTACTGAACATCCTGAAGATATTGAATTTACACTGACTCCCAGTAAGATGCATATGAAAGTGGACAAAGGCTTGTCAATGAGTTTTCCTCCGTGCTGAGGGTGCCAAGAAAGACTCATGTTAAACAAAGTAACTGCTGCTGAAGGTCTGTCAGGCAAGAAGTGGTGCCTCCCTCCATAAGCTGTGCTACAGCACACCTCGTGACTCCTGACGCACTGAGTGTTTAATTCCTGCTCACCAGTGTGTGCCTCAGAAACGGACCACTTGTTGAAGAAAATCTCAGGTTGCCGGGCTTCCTCGCCGTACCCGGGCACTGCAGGGTAAGGTTTCCCAGCATAATAGAGATGTCTTTTTCCCCAGTCCTGCTGTCACAGCCTCTGCTATCAGCGCTCTGCAGACCCCCTATTGGCAACAGTGGCGTCAGACACGCGGCTGTTTACTGTTACCACAGTAAAAATCTCCCTTAAAAATATGAACATATCTATGACATAATTGTAATACTCATGCAATTAATAATGCTTATGTCTGTGTGCCTTTTTAATTCACTTTTAAACACACAACCTCGGTGAGTACATACAAAGATGTATCTGGATAGAACATTAATTCTTTCAAAGTCCTATTACAGTTGCAGAATGGTGACATTTTAATTTAGCTGACAACACTTAGGTCTAATGGTCTCGGTCATTTGAATACCTTAAACACCCGGTGAAACAATGCAGTCGGCCAGAAAGACCGCAGTTACAGCCTAGCTTTCTAAACCAAAGGCTAGCAGTCAACAGGCTGTGTGTTGTTTGTTTTGACTGAAATAATTTTCTAAATTGTATCCTGGGACTCAGCCTTCATGCTGTGTTGTGTACAGTTTGAGTGTTTCGGGTCAAACTTTCAGTAAAGCTGCTCATGGCACTGTAATGTGTGAGAAGAGCAGTAGGAAGCGTAAGGGTCGGAGCCAGTGCCTTAAACCCAAAGGAGATGGGTTCAAAGCCCTGCTCCCATTGCAGTTCTTTTGAGCAATATACTCATCCTGAATTACTGCTGTAAGAATTACCTGTAAAAATAGGTAAATGTTTATAAATCCTATAACACTGAGTTGCTTTGGAGAAAAGCATCAGTTATTATTAATCAGAAGTAGACCACTAATAATGAGTTTTCTGAGAAACAACCCATGAGCTGAAAAACTTAAGAAATACACTCCTCCCCATTATAAAGTCTGCCAGTTTCTGGTTTTCAGCGTATTCAGTCATTTACACATCTTTACAATTGTCAGTCCAGATTTTTCATCACATCTACCACATACAGTCAAGGCCCCTGATGTGTAGTCTGGTGCGATAAAGTGAGAATGCCTCTAAAAATTGCTCAGCTGTGGGAGAGAAACTATGAGATGCAATAATTGTGGTTTGGGGTCTGGCACTCTAAAGATGCAAGATGCCGGATGCAAAAATGCAAAAATAAGTGAAGGTTTATTAAAAAAATTAATTTAGTTAAAAAAATTTGATAACTTAAAGAAAGCTAACATCCTTTACTGGGTAGAGAACAAATGAAGTGAAAAAAAGAGGCTTATACAGTTTGCTGCAGGAATTTTGCAGCTTAAATTCCAGTAAATGCAATGACGCTGTGCAAACGTGTTCACACACGGCGAGTCACCAGAACTCCTCCTCCATTCAAACTTTCACTTAAGATAAAATTGTTGCAGTGTACAGTTTATTACAATGCATGCATTAGTTTTATTATTTATTTATTGATTTTTTAACATTTATTTTAAATTTTTATTTTTGAGTTTTTAATTAATTTTTTTTTTAAATTTCACAGTAGCTATGGATAAAAATTTGTTATAGCAAAGTGTCTATACCCATATTCATTTTCAAGAGTCATAAAGGTGAAAATTCAGACATAGAGAGTTTGGAAACAAAGTGACTGCTGTAATTCAATTATTTAAATGTGTCATATAACCCTTCTCTTCTTCCAGCTAATTCACGCACATTACCACAGTAGGTTTATCCTTCTGGTACCATACTTCCCTTCTACACAACTTTTTCCTTACGCTTCATTTCAGGTGATTTTGGGGTAAACTTGGGATGGGCTTGGAACAAATTGGAAATTCACCCATGAAAAACAATGGAATAAGTCATTTCATTATCCAGTCATTCAATATGTAGTCAACCTGGAGAAATGAATTACAACTGGGTAACAGGACAAATGTAATGAGGTAATAAGTAAATCAAGGAAGTTCAACCTTCAACATGAAGCACCAGTTACTCCAGATTTTCCAAATTTCTTTACAGCACAAGCTCAGAAACGCAATTAATTGGGTTCAGTCAAGACAATGGGCTGAATCAAATGGTTTTGAGAGGAGCTGGAGCAGACACCTCTTGGTTGCACATGGCGGATACTCACTTGTATGTTTCCTAAGGGCAGGTCTAATGTGACTGCAGTGCAGTTGTGTCCCTAAACTGTTTAATTCATCTTTAATATCTATGGACTAATTATATAGCACTTAGCATTTAATCATTTCAGTGATGGAGAATAATAAATCACCCCGAGGCCTGTTGATGTCTCCTTCCCCAAATGTGTCAGCTGCACGCAGCTCTTACTGCCCCAGCATGCAATTCGAAATCATCATATTTGCTTGTTCTATATCTCTCACATCTACTTAGCTAAGCAGAAAGCAAACTGTTGTATGTTTATCTCTGTAGGAGCAACTGGATAGAGATGTTGTTCAAAATCACATAATGGAAAACAGTCCTTTGTATTCTTGCCATGGAAGCCACATATATTACAGCAATGCAAATGGTGGATGCTATGCATTGCTGTTATCATATGTCGCAGCTGAATATTGTATTTCACACAGCTGTGTCCAGGATGGGTCTCTGTACAACGACGGGCCGCATTTTGATTATTTCAGAATCCCGCAGTGCTCCTCCTTGCCGTTTCGTCTTTGCATATAGCATTGCTCCTTCTGATGGATAACGGTGCGGCGGTGCATTATTGAAGCTTCACCTCATTTGACCTCCCTCAATACCATACCACACTGTGTTTCCGAAGGGCCCATCCTGCACCTGCACCCACCCCCCCAACTATTTGCATTAGTTTAATTGGATCGACCACAGTGTTTTCAAAGGATGGCAGGACACAGTTCATTTTTCTTTACAGCAATTCATCTGTGTTAAGCTAATAACCCCTGTCCAATGGCCATTCCTTTTTCAGTTCGTGCCAACATGCCATCTAGCTGCGGGCTTGAGAAACGGGCTCCTAGTGGGACAGAGGGGAAAAACCATAAAACCGCAACAATAGCAATCATAAAAAAGAAGGAAAAACAGACTGCGAGCGGAAGGAAAGTCAGAGCCCGGTGCATAAATATTCCATTAGCTCTGCAGACCTCTATAACAATCTGTTTACACATTCCGGCTGCTGGTTTTCAAATGAAACTTTCCCAAAAGGAGACTTTTTCCCCCCAGTCGTACTCGTTTCCCTTTCTGTCCTTCGGTCTATCAAGTGACACTAATCTCATTTCAGCACTGCTTGTGAATGCTATCGTGTTATTATATGTACTGAATCTATACCATTTAGTCCTCTTTCTCAACCCGTTCGTATCTACACTGTAGATCTTCACTATGGCAGTTCCGTGGGGGGTCTGAACTGGATGTGACGATAGCCACTTCACCAAAGATCAGAGGATCGCTGAATAAACACTTCCAACAGCAATAAAGTGAATTACACTCTTGCTTGTTTTGAAATTGATTCTTAATTTGAGTGTAAAAATAACGTGAGCTGTTGGGCAGGATACAATATAATAGCTACAGGGTGGATTTGTTGTGGTAGCTGCTTACTTGCAGGGCAATTCTGTTTTGGGGGGAACTACTGTGAGGAATTGCTGTTTTCATATGCTTGTTTTTAAAAGCACATGATAAAAAACCAGCTGGACTCATGTAAAGGTGCTGTAGCCATCAAAGTGCTGGACTAGTACATGTACTAAATGTAGTCTGGACCGAAGAAGTTACGTTATCAGTGAGGCTTGGTTGACATCTCCAATAGGAAGGTGATTGCACGTCACTACATACATTCTGACTGTTTTGATGACTTTTCTCCATCATGAAGGTTATGAGTGAAAGACTCAAAAGACCAGGCTGCAAGAAGTCAAACTTTAATCTTCATCAGCATCTTTGTCAGCATAGCGACACACCAGTTAACATGCCAACACGTGCTCTGGAGGCCAGCTGTTAAACACAGGGGGTGGTGTCTACTGGTATGGACATCCATCTTGTGGGAGTCATTAGGTCTGATGGTTGCACATAGTGACCAAGCAACATGAGGCAATTTTACAGAACCAGGTGCCCCTACATAACACTGTTCCCTCATGATGGTTACATATTCCAGGATGATAAAACCCCTGGGTCTCTCTGATGAAGTCAAACATCTTCCATGCCCTCCCCAGCCACCACTTGCAAACATCACTTTATGGGATGTTCTGGAGCACAGAAGTAGAGGTCCACCTCCTTCATCTCTCAGACCTGAAGGCTTTTTTTCTTCAAGATTGGTGTAATATCCCCCTGCACACAATTCAGGACTCATATGACAGCATTTCAAGAAAAAGTGAAAATGTTCTAAAGCCAAAGGGTGGCCTGGCCCTGCTCTTTATCAGGTTCTTGACATTCATATATTATTTTGTGCTTCTGTTATTTTGCATGAGAGATGATGCTGTATGACATTTATAAGGACAGCTAACACACCCACACACACACACACACACACACACACACACACACCCTGCCTGCAGCCTTCACACACCAGGCTGATGACGCCCCGTGTTGCATTAAACCTATGCCCACAGGACAGGGTCAAAAATGACACTTCGTTGCTTTTGGAATGGAGAGTCACTGTCGAGCGACCCTAGATGCGATAACTCAATTTTTTTAGCGGCAGAGCATTAGTGAAATTGCTGTACTTGTGAAAAAGTTAGCAGTAGAACCAACCAGGTGACTGTTATGAAGATTTCATTAAATTCACTGAGGTCTCTGTGTAGAAGCCATTAATAACCTTGTCTATTCTGTTATTGCTTTAGGAACACCACAGAGTGAAGGACTATAAATAGCTTTTATGGGCTCAGTCCTTGGTCCACTTTTCATTAAACTCATTGGGAAAGAAGGGCTCAGAAAGTGAAAAAATTTGCATTGCAGATGCAACTGGTCGATCTGGGAAACTGAGCAACGTGATCCTGAACTGCAGCGTGGAAACACTAGACCATTTGAAAGAGGATTATTTTGGGTTTCCGACGTACTGAGGCTGTCATCCGGCTCATCTAGAGCTCGAATTTTTCATATTGCTTGCTATGAAAAGCAACATGGATCAGATAAAACATACAGTCGTGGAAGTTACTTGGCATAGTAATTGTCAAATGTGCAGTTTATGAGGCCGCAGTGATTTTGTGAGTGACAAGAGAAGGGGAGTTGTCTGAATTCTGCACATAGGAAGGGTCACGGCTGGGTTAAAAGTGATGTCTGTGTGCATGTGTTGAAAGGATACCGCTATAACCTTGTTAGGACTGAACCGTGCTGCTGCATATAAAACGCAGAGCCGCCCAAGCGGAGTGAATGGGCTTATGGGAGAGGGGATGAAATGAACCCGTAGTGACCTCTAGCTCCAGCCCGTTCCGTCGTGCTTACTGTGCACTAGAATATTCCGCTTCCCGTCCAGAGGTATGCAGACAGTGACAGACGGCTAGAATGGAGTCATGGTGACGGAGCAGGATCATTCAGTTGAAGGTTGTTTTTCTGAACAGGAAGAAACATCCCACTGACCGCTTTGCGCCACAAGGCGACTGTGACTTTACCATCTGAAATGGTGGCTGGAAAAAAACAAAACTGTGGGGAGGAACGAAGGAGCAGACAGTGATAAAGTAACATTTAAATATCTGCCAGCTTCAGCAAGTAGGGATAGATGCTGTGCAGTGGCTGCAGCCTTTATTGTTTAATCCGGCGGCTGTCAGACTGGCATGCATCGAGATGAAGGTGCGACCTCGCCCCAACGCGGTGGTTCACAGAAAAAAAAACCCAACTCATGTTTTATCGGAAAACGGCTGGAAGGGAGTGAGCATTTTAAAAAAAAGTTGTATTTTTCCTTTGAAAGGTTGAAACGGCGAAACCCTGTGTTCTGTGTTCCTTTAAACGCCATGTGTTCGTGCTGCGCAAACACCTTCCAGGCAATAAGCTCCTCTTCTAACTCCAAGTATACAAAAGGTGGTTTGGGCCATTAAACCTTAGTGTCTTTGGCAGTGTTTCCGGCGGATGTGTAGGAAGAGCCCTAAATGATTTTGTCAATATTTATTTTGGTTTTATTACATTGAAGGAAAACTCACGTCACAAGAGATATTTTTACAAAAGGGATATTTTATGACAAGTTGGATGGATGACTGTAATAAATAACAAGACAGAACGACACTTTCCAGAGCAGAAAACAAATGTTTCCTTGTTTGATTGAAAAAAAAAAGCCTAATAGTCAGAGTATGACACATCCTGGTTTCAGTACAGGTGTCAAGGTCTGTTGTTTTGTTATTACTTCATGAGAGGAAAAAGTATTATAGGATTCCTTGGAAAAGTCCTTTTGAAGGCAGACTTCATACCCACTATGCTACGCAGCTAGGCCTACACTATGTAGATATAGAGGTACCAAAGTAAGTCCTTCACTTGGAGCTGAAAACAGATCCGTTTCCCTGTTGAAGGCAGACTTTATACCCACTATGCCTAAAAGCCAGGCTTACACTATGTGGACATAGAGCTACTTAAGTCCATTGCTTGGAGCGAAACCCAGATAAGTTTTCCTTATGGCTATGACGGAGAATCGAACCCCACTCTTCCACATACAAGGCAGGCTCCGTATCTACTATGCTACACAGCCCAACCCACACAACGTAGACATAGAGTTACCTAAGTAATTCCTTAACTTGGAGCTGAACCCAGATCAGTTTTCCTTATGAAGGCAGCTATTATACCCACTATGCTACAAAGCCAGGGCTACACAAGGTAGACATAAAGGTACCTAAGTAAGTCTTTGACTTGTAGCTGAACCCAGATCACGTTTCTTTTGGCCGTGACTGAGAATTAAACCCCACTCTCCTGAATGCAAGTCGCACTCCATATCCACTACGCTACACATCCAGGCGTACATAATGTAGACATAGAGGTACCTAAGTAAGTCTTTCACTTGGAGATAACCTGATCTGGGTTTTCTTTCAGCCCTGAATGAGAATTAAACCCCACTCTGCTGCACACAAGGCTGACTCCTTACCCACTATGCTATAAAGCCAGGCGTACACAAAGTAGACAAAAAGGTACGCAAGTAAGTCATTCACTTGGAGATGAACCCAGACCAGTTTTCCATTGGCCATGACTGAGAACTGAACCTGACTTTCCTGCATATAAGGTGGACTCCATACCCATTATCATGCAAAGCCAGGCCTACACAATGTAGACGTTGAGATACTTAAGTAAGTCCTTCACTTGGAGCAAAACCCAGATCAGTTTTCCTTTTAAAGACACACTTTATACCCACCATTTTACAGGTCAGGTCTACACAACGTAGACTTAGAGGTACCTAAGTAAGTCCTTCACTTGGTCCAGAACCCCGATCAGTTTTTTTTTGAAGACACAGTTTTTACCCACCATGTTATGAAGCCAGACCTACACAATGTAGACATTGACGTAACTAAGTAAGTCCTTCACTTGGAGCTGAACCCAGATCAATTTTCCTGATGAAGGCACCTATTATACCCTCTACGTTACAAAGCCAGGGCTACACAAGGTAGACATAGACGTATCTAAGTGAGTCATTCACTTGGAGCTGAACCCAGATCAATTTTCCTGATGAAGGCACCTATTATACCCTCTATGTTACAAAGCCAGGGCTACACAAGGTAGACATAGACGTATCTAAGTGAGTCATTCACTTGGAGCTGAACCCAGATCAGGTTTCTTTCAGCCGTGACTGAGAATTTAACCCCACTCTCCTGAATGCAAGTCGCGCTCCATATCCACTATGCTACACATCCAGGCGTACATAATGTAGATATAGAGGTACCTAAGTAAGTCTTTCATTTGGAGGTAAACCCAGATCAGGTTTTTGTCAGCCCCGACTGAGAATTGAACCCCACTCTGCTGCATGTAAAGTGGACTCCTTACCCATTTTCGAGCAAAGCCAGGCTGACACAACGTAGACATTGACATACCTGCGTAAGTTTTTCACTTGGAGCTGGACCCAGATCAGTTTTCCTTTTGAAGACACACTGTATACCCACCAATGTTACAAAGCCAGGCCTACACTATGTAGACATAGAGGTACCTAAGTAATTTGTTCACTTAGAGTTAAACCCAGATCAAGTTTTTTTTGGCCATGACTGAGAATTAAACCCCACTCTTCTGAATGCAAGTCGGACTCCATATCCACTATGCTACACTTCCAGGCTTACACAAGGTAGACATAGACTTACCTAAGTAAGTAATTCATTTGGAGGTGAACCCAGATTAGTTTTCCTTTTGAAGGCAGCTATTATACCCACTATGCTACAAAGCCAAGGCTACACAATGTTGACAAGAAGATACCTAAGTAAGTCATTCACCTGGAGCTGAATCCAGATCAGTTTTTTTTTGGCCGTGACTGAGAATCAAAACCAACTCTCCTGCATGAAAAGCAGACTTTTGACCCATTCTGCTACTAAGCCAGGCCTACACATTGTAGACATAGAAATACCGAGTAAGTACTTCACTTGGAGCCAGACCCAGATCAGCTTTCCTTTAGCTGTTACTGAGAATCAAATCCCACTCACCTGCATGAAAGGCAGAGTCTATACCCACTATGCTACACAGTCAGGCCTACACTATGTAGACATAGACGTACCTAAGTTCTTCACTTGAAGCTGAACCCCGATCAGTTTTCCTTTTGGCCATGACTAGAATCGAACTGCACTCTCCTGCATACATCGTTGACTCTTTACCAACTATGCAACACAGCCAAGCCTAAAATATGTGGACATAGAGGTACATAACTAATCCCTTCAGTTGGAGCTGAACCCAGACCAGTTTTCCTTTTGGCTGTCACTGAGAATCAAATTCTACTTTCCTGCATGCAATGCGGACTTCTTACCCACTGTGCTTCAGTGCCCAACCCACACAATGTAGACATAGAGGTACTTAAGTAAGTCATTCACTTGGAGCTGAACCCAGATCAGTTGTTCTTTTGTAGGCAGACTTAATACCCACTATGCTACACAGCCAGGCCTACACTATGTAGACATAGAGGTACCTCAGTTAGTATTTCACTTGGAGCTGAACCCAGATCGCTTTTCCTTATGGCACTGACTGAGATCGAACTCCACTCTCCTGTATGTAAGGCGGATTCTTTACCCACTATGATACAAAACCAGGCCTATACCAGGTAGACATACAGGTACCTAAGTCCTTCACTTGGAGCTGAACTCAGATCATTTTTGCTTTTTAAGGCAGACTTAATACCCTGTATGCTACACAGCCAGGTCTACACTATGTAGACATAGAGGTACCTAAGTTAGTGCTTCACTTGGAGTTGAACCCAGGTTAGTTTTCTTTTTGAATGAGTTTAGTCCAGACTTGGGCATGACTGAGAATCAAACCCCACTCTCCTGCATACTACCCAGTCAGGCCTAATTACAAGTATTAAACTATATCTTTGTGTTACATCTATCTATCTATCTATCTATCTATCTGTTTATCTATTTATCTATCAGTCTGTCTGCCTGCTTGCCTGCTTGTCTCTCTGTCTGTCTGTTTGTCTATCTATCAATCAGTATTATTAACATTATTGATAATTGCATTTTGATGTCAGAACATCAATGGTAGAGATCTGAATAGAAAGAGGGACATCTTGTGACTCATTCAGACATTTTGAAATCTCAGATAAGTTGGATTTTCACCAGTGATGACCTCCATAAAGCATCTGTATTTGTCTAACAGAATTACCAGAATTGAACAGATTCATTTCAGGCCTCTAAATATGAAAAAATAAAGCTTTTCCCCTCATTCATTCCTGCTGCCAAGCTGATACTGAGGTGAGGCATATTTCACATTTTTTTATGAGTTTAACCTCCGTGGACTCAGAGACCATTTGCATAAGTAGCTGCACATGAGCTTCTGGAATGAAGCATTTTCATTTCCAAATTCAGCTGTCGCACATACAAGCAATTATGCAATTTATTGTGTTGTTACGGGCTGAAGCATTTGTTTTTTTGTCATGAGGCATCTGCTGGAGCCCTTGCATTTGACGCGAGATCTTTATTCGTAGCAAAACCTCTTGTGTAAGTTTGAAAATGTAGTCATGTAAAAGCCATGGTCTTTGTCAGGTTGGAGGGAGTAGAAGTATCTGCCATAACCGAACGTTTATCAGCGGCATCTTAAGTAGGAAGCTGATATTGTGCAAAACCATCACCTATTCTCTGTTCTTTCTTTTCATCTCTCGGCCTCTCTCCCAGCCTTGGGCTCGCTGTGTGTGGCGTGGGTGTGTGTCGAGGAGATGGTGTGGAGATGTTGCATGCCTCTACATGCCTGGATATAGAGGCTGTTCAGTTTGCCTGAGCCCCCCCCCCAGGAAACAGAACTGAAGGCTGAGAGGAGACCAGGTGTGGGTCAAGCAGGAGTGGTTGGGTGAGCAGATCTATAACAATCCATTTTATACATTTCTATATATATTTATCATTTCCTCCATTGACTCTAACAATCCTGGATTCCTGGGCAGTAGTTACACCTCCCACTGTCTTACCTACTTTTCCCCTTGTTCCTGCATATTTACTAACCTTAAATCTATGGGTTATGAAAAGGTTCAGCTTCTAACATTGCGAGGTTATTCTGAGTAATTTAGGAATAATTTCATTCGACATATTTTTTCCTTTTGTGGTATGTCTCATGCAGGGGTTTGCTGGGTAAGCCAAGACTGGGCTGCCAGACGTTGACTAAGATTAAAGCAAGAAGCCACCTCCAGTTCTGTTTGAATATCTGGGATGTGCCTGCAAGACATGGACTGCTAATGTGTCACTGGCTCCCGTTTTTTACAGCAAAGTCCACATATCCTGCTGTTTTTTTTTTTGCACGTAGCCTCCCTTCGTTTTCCCCATAATGCAGGCTTTCATTTACAAGGCAAAGAAATCAGTTCAGCTCACTACCCCTCTGTCTTCCATGGAGACAAAAGTGATTATCGGCTGAGTTTAATCATCATCAGGTGGGGGTTAAGGACTGGGTGTGGAAGCAGGATGGTTAAAGCACAACCCCCAGTTTGGCTTTTGGTGTTGGGGTTGTGATCCTAGTTGCCAATCAAGTGACAGATGGCCCTCTGCTATTGAACCGCTTACACTTAAATGACTCATTTCCAGTTTTGACACCAGGTGAATCCAGAAGCAGCGATCTGGTCCCCCTCTTCGCTTTGCAGGGCATCCAATGCAGCCAGTCCTTTGGCACAATGATTTGTGTCCATTTATAAAATTTGAAAGTATTCTTATCTAAGAGGGTGGCTGTTCCTGTGAAAAAGGTTATCTGTGGTCACAGGAAGCCATCATTTTTAGGGACAACCTTTTGCACTGTATTCTGTTTTCTGCAAGGTAACGGCATGTTGCGTAATTGTGAGCCCGCAGATCTGCTGCACTGGCCATGCGGTGCTGTTTATCTAAGGGTTTTCCCATGAGCTGTTGTCCTGCCATGTCAGTTAATGTCTTGACCTTATCAGCTGTATGATTTTAATTAATGAACATGGTAACATAATACAGTAAAACCCCGTCATGATGCGATTAGTGGGGTCCAAAGAGTTCAACTGCATAATATGAGTGATCACAGTATTGTGAGATTAATGGAAAACAGCGTTTTCCCAGTTAGTGTTTAACAAAACAAAAAATGTTTTCATTTATTAGATGTGTAGGAAATAAACCGATTATTGCAAACACATGACAAGCAGAATAAGTGCTGATAAGACTGCAAAGACCCTCTTTGACTGCCTTCTCAGTGTTATGGAAGGAAGGCTTGGGAAGCTGGACTGTAGGAACACAAGAGTTGTTTCTCAGCCATATTCTTACGCCCAGGCACTTATAGAACATGACAAAATACCTGCACCAAAGCTCTTGAACACCGAATGTAGAGAGGATCAACAATCCCCCTATAACTCCCCAAAATGGTTTGTCACAATTATTTATAATCATGCAGCAGCAGTGCACTATGGGAGAGTCACAGCTCTCCCCACCACTGCTATGGTACTAATAATCCTAATAGAAGCTTTTACCCAAACATTTGTCATCTTCAGCAAATCCTCCACAGTCATTGCTGTCAGAGGATGTTGGAGATTGGAAAGGGAGATGGAGGACAGGAGGCAGTTGTCAGTTGTGTTATATCCAAATTTGTCTAATCACTGGGTACGTTATCACAGGGTTTTACCAGAATGGTAAATTTGGTAATGACAACATGATGGTAAACTTCCCTGTCGGGGTTAATAAAAATATATCCTGTCTTATTTTAGTTCAGCTGTGTGTGAAACTGGTATTTGTGAACTATATAAACATAAAGGAATATTTTTGCATGGCTTGTACTGCATACCTAGCTATGCTCCACCTAGCACTTTTCACGTCCCTTCGTGTCACTGGCTAACTGCTCTGAGTAGGTATGAACCCAGGTAGGGTTCAATAATGGCCTCACCAATGGGCCTCCCCAGGGGAATCCTTTATACATCATTCCTCCTCACTCAGGCAGTAGTTTGAATTGCAGATTATTGTTTAAATAACATTAAAGTCACAGGGATTCTCAAAGAATCCCAAGAGGACATGCGAGCCAGACGTTCTATCACTCTCACAGAAAACAAAACTCAAAGAAGAGCCATAGTGGCTGCAGCTCCCTGGAATGATGGAGGTAAATGTGTCAAAGCACGATGACCTAAGATAAGGCTGATGAGTTTCAGGATGTGCATTTGTCCTTGAGCGAAATGTACTGACCTGCCTTTGGTTGTTTAGCGCTCCCGTTGTGCCCCCACCACCCCCTTGTGGAACTCGTATGTGCCATTCTGGGTAATTTCTGTTACACGCTCAAGGTTTGAGACCCCAGACTCTGGCTAAAATGTGGACCACATTGCTCGCCTCTGATCTAGAATCCTCCGACTTCGCAGGGCTGCAGCACGTCTTAATTTCCTAAGCTGCGGCCCATTAAATTCCATTTATTGCTCTTGCGGTCAAAGCAAGTATTTTCCTTTTGGTAATAAACTCAAATTGTAGGTCTACTGGAACACAGAATTATGCTGAATGGATAAGTGGCTTGAATCATTTCATGTTTTCTTTAAGAAAAGACTCAATATTTATACTATTGGAAATGAGATATAATATCATATGAGTGGTAAATAAGCCATTGTGTTTTATATGGTGGTTGTTTTTAGTTTTATATTTGATTTATACTTGTTGGTGGAACAGGTATTAAATTCATTCTCTTTTATGAGTTTGTTAAAATAAAATGTTTTACCAGATCAGTTTCAGAGAAAACAAAAGAGAACAAGCGCATTTTTGTTTTTTTTCCAGTTATGGCCAAACTAATTTAATCATTTATATCCATACTTCTGAGTTAAGATATAATGAAACTGTAAATGACTGTTTTACTACTTTTATCACTCTGAAACACGTTTTTAATGAGTTATACACTCCTGCAAACTGTACAAGAAGCTGGATGTTCTTGTTGAACTTTCCCCGCTGGTTTCCTGCTCTCACATGCTGTGTGTTCTCTGTTTCTTCCTTCAAATCCAAGGCTTCTAAATCCTTCTCTTCACATAGCATCCAGCAGTCCATTGGATTTTTGTGTTCCAGGACAGCTGGATCTTGTGAATATGCACATATGGTGACTTTTTCAGTGATCACCTGGTTTTTTGGTGAAAGTTTATAAAACCTTAGGAATTTCCTGGATTTCTTGGTGAAGAGCTCTTAAAATATCATCTGATGCTCATTTAAGTCATAATATTGAATAAAGAAAATCTTATTCAACAAACACACGTTCCATTTCTATATCTACACTGAACAAATGGTTTAAACAATGAAGGTCATTGATTTAAAATGTCTTTGAACGTTTAGGTTAATGATACCTTGGAAACAGGGTAGTCAAGTGTTCCAGTCAGTCTCATGTGTATCAGGCAACTCAGGTGTGAATTTCACCTGTTCGCCACTATATAAACCCCCATAATTTTGGGTACATGGGCTTTACAACAGAACTTTGTTGAAGTGCAATATGGCAAAATCAAACACGCGGTCACTTTAGAAGAAGAATTTTTGAAACTTGTAGGATTAGAAACTTACAAAAGGATAAAAAAATTCTTAGAAATCCATCGTCAGGCAGGCAGTTTACAAACAGAAGAAATTCAACAGTGCTGCTACTCTCCCTGGAAGTGGGGGTTCTACAAAGATGAGTGCAAGGTGATCCTCTATATTCCCCAAAGTGTCAGAGAATCCTAGGGTGACAGGGAAGGATCTGCATGCATCTCTTACACTTCACAATGTCTGTTCATAAGTTTACCATAAAAAACACTGATGGGGTGTTAGGTGTAGGTTATCACAGAGGAAACCACTGCTCACCTGTCCCCACAAAAACATGGTGTTTCAGCTTTGCTAAAGATATGGATGTTCCACAGCCTTACCGGAACAATGTTCTGTGGACAAATGAGACAAGCTTAAACTTTTTGTTAAATGTCCACAGTGTAGTATTTGGAGAAATTAAAACCCTTCATACCAACAACAAAACTTGTGGTGATACACAGTGGAGGGAGCATAATGTGTGGAGCTGCTTTGCTGCCCCATGGGCTGGATGGCTTGTAATCATTGAGGGGCCAATTAATTTTAAAGTTGTATCAGGAAAATCTACAACAGATCTAAAAGTCAAAGGAAGCCAATTCATGCAACATGACAACGATTGCAATTTCTATTGCAATGATGCAATAGAAAATCAACAAAAAGGCTCAAAAGAAATTCCGTATTTTGGCACAGCCATGTCAGACCCTGAGCCCAGCCCCACAGAAGCGCTGTGACATGATCTAAAGCCAGCTGTTCATTTAGGATTCATCCCCAGAGATATACATCAACTCAAAAAATTGTTTACAGTATAGAGGAATAGGCCAAAATACCTCCTAAACTCTGTACAGATCTGATCAGTATCTGCATGGAAGTTCCCAAAATTTGCCTTTAATGATCTCAATTATTTAAATGTTTAGACCACGTCTGATATGGAAATATTGCACAGTGTCGCCTCTCTTAGATGACATTGTGACATTTTAGTAACCGGTCATGCAGAAATGCAGGTAATTTCAAAGGGTTCATGAACATTTTCACAGCTATGTGCCCGATATCAACCAAGAACACGGCAGTGTAGAGAGGGGCTAGCAACTGGGTTTCTTCTACAACCCTGTATAACCACCTTCCTGAACACATCAGTACAAAATTTACAAATGATTTAAATCATTTTCCGTTACATCTTACCCCACAGCTTTATAAAGAACCTTATTAAACTGTGCAGTGCATAGCTGAACACATGCCATATTGTTTAGAAAATGTGGATTAGAAGCCACATCCAAACATACATTTACACTGACATTTATTGATTTTGCTCAGGCATTTCTCCAAAGCAACAGAACTCTCAGACCATCTAAAAGTGCATTTCACAACAGATGAAGACCTTAGATACAGATATTTGGCATTTTGCTGGTCCACAACACTTGCATGGAAATACAAAGATGATCATGGTGGATGGAGATGCAAATGGATGTGGCGTTAGAAGATCAACAAGGAAAGTGATGCATTTTGGAAAGTGATGCTGGGAGGGACTCAGCCTTTGCAAAGGAATTAGGGAACTCATTCTACCACACTGGAGTCAAAAATAACTAACAGAATTCTGGTAATTTCTGTGAGTGGGACCATCAAGCAACCAGAAGTGGCTGAGCACAGCACCCTTGCGGCATCAGGCACCACAGGCATCAGCATTGTCGTACTTCATTGCACTGCGACTATCTAGGTCTTGGGTATAGCGAGGGGTAGGAGTGACCACCCAGGGAGCAGTGATGCTCGAATTATGACACACTGAGTAATGGTGACTAACAATGAAGCTCAAATGGCTTTTCATCACTAAACTACTGAGATTCAGACAAAAATCAGCAAACACAAACAAAGTTAAAATCAGATCTTAAACAAATTTTCTTACTTAAACTCAATCCTGGAGCATCCAAAGGTCAAACTTGTGCTCATAAAAGTGTCACAATCTCTGTTTCACCCAATGGAAAAAAGAGTTTGGTACTTCAGTTTTTTTAAAGTCTTAATGTCACCAGTCGGATGCGCCTGGTACTCGTCGCCTCGCAATGACCACACAGCACATGCAGCTGTGGTTCCTGGTGGAGACCGGGTGGAGGTCTTCAGCACTGCTCCTTTGTACAGATCAGCAAGATTACTGATTGGGAAGAACTAATAAGTAAATAACCAATAAATATCAGTAATCAAACACAGTCAAATTGTTGACGGTTTCTTGTATCATTATTGGGGGTTGGTGGCTGTTGGTAAGAAGGACCCAGAAGAACTTCTTACTGTACCTGAGTTGAATAACCTGGTGGCTAAAAGAGCTCATGGTGATCACTTCATTTAGGGGATGTGAGCCAACATCCACGATGGACTGTAGCTTCCACCTCATCCTGCCCTCTGCTGGAGCCTCCACCGACTCAGGGCTCTGACACATAAGTCCTTTCTGTAACCTGTATGGGGAAGATTAGTTAAAACAACCTTCAGAAAATCCTTAGATTTCCATAAATTTTTCTCGTTAGCTATGAGAAGCATGCTATGCTAACACGCCTCAGGTGAATGACACAACTTGAACAGTCATTTAAACACCCAGCCACACTTGGGTTACAAATGCCATGTCTTCTCCACTGTGCCCAGCGATGGCCCAGCTTCTGGAGGTTCCTCATGACCAAGCTTGACAGCAAAAGCAACTGGATCAAGTTTAGCCAAACCAGCCCTGGGGCTCAGGTCCTACACGTTGGACAGAGAAGAGATGCTCTTTTCCGCAGAGCCTAGGGCAAACCAGGCTGTGTGTGTGTGTGAGTGTGTGTGTGTGTGTGTGTGTGTGTGTGTCGCAAAGGATCAGCTCACCAGAGGAAATTGCAGGCACACTGCAAACTCGACCAATAAAAACGGCCTAATAAGGGCACGTCAGCTTGTTACAGGCATTTGTGGCAGGTTTTACAGCAATCCCATTGCTTCTGTTTGCCTTGTTAACATTTTTTACATGTGGAAAATAGAAGAATATCATCGGCACCATGAGGGAAAAGCGACCCACAAAGCCCCTTCACCTCCACTTACAGGGAAACAGGCTGAAATAAGAACGGTGACACGTTTCGATTTTTCTTTGCTTTTCCAAAACCTGCTTGTTTACCCTGTTTATCTGCAAGACGTCAAGTTCCCAGAGACGCTTTGTCCAATGAGTTTGTCTCCCTGGTGTTTCTTTATCTTGTTTTCAAGGTTGTATTTGTCTCTAAGCCTTTTTAATATGACAGCGCCGTGAGCTTTGATGAATGCCGCGAGCGTTGCGTGAGTTCGCGGCCCTCATCCTCCCTTTCCCGCACACCAAAGCGAGGTTTTAAATCGCTAACTGGGTACGTACCGCTATTTCATGCTCTGACAAGAAACAGATTCCAGTGTTTCTGCAATTATCTGCAAATAATTTTTGCAGCAACGAAAAAAGGCCAGGCGCAAATTTACCGCCTTCACACAATCGTGCATTTCAAGGCTCTGAGTTTAAAGGCCCTAAAAAGTCAATTAAATATTTTAGCACAAAGTTGACTGGAAGACTTTGGATTCAGACCACAAAGACGTATCCTCTGCAGTACATAAATATATTAATTGAAGGACATGAAGATGAGTGGAAGAAAAACACATATTTAGTTTACTGGTTTCTCACAAACCAGCATGCGGTTATAGTTGGCATGGTGTTTTTTTCGCGGCGTGGTAATTAGTACTTTGCTTCGCGCTTAATCACGAGTGCATTGACAACTGGAACAGATACGACAAGCGACAGATTGAGGTGGCACTCTTAAGGATCCCCTTCTGTGGGATCCGTAACAAACGCTCATTTGCATGTGAATCCTAAATTATGAGTTTGTTGCGGCTCTTGAGTTGTTTTTCCTCTGGGTTATTTGATGAAAGGCCCGTGATTCTTTTTAGGCCGTTTCAAGGAAACATTTTTTAATAAGGCAATTAAAGCATCAATCCCGAGAGGCTGAACAGGGGGGAGAAGGTCAACAGTGGATGTTCACAGCATGTTCGTAGAAGTAAACTGTGGCAGTTGAGATCTCGGCTTTTCAACCAGGTCTCCTCACCCGTGAACTAATCAGACTGTTTGAACACTACATCTTAACTCCATCTAATTTCATTTTCGGCTTCCGTCTTTATCCTCGGATTTCGCTATTCAGCTCTTGTGTTCAGCGCCTCCAAATACTAAAATAGACATTTATATTTATGCAGATTTGATTTGCGCTATGAATTATGCATTCTTTTGCAGTATCAAATAAAAATTTGAACATTTTATTGAATCCTACAAACAGCATGGATGTGTCTAGAACATGTATTAAATCTCAAGTGGAGGTAATATTTTAGTGAATGAAGTTTAGGAGACGTGAACAAATGACCACGTGTTACCAGTAAAATATGCTGACAGGTGACAGAAACATGTTTAGTGGAACAAATACTGTCTGTGTTGTGCTGCCAGTGTTGGTTTTTTGCCTTTTTAAATTCATTACCCCGTTTTTTGACAAAGTCAGAGTCCTCTGACTCACCCGGCGTAACTAATCCCCGGGAATGTGTGCAAGATCCATAATCTCTGTGATTTAAATGAAAACCTTCACAGCATTTATTGGAGTGGTGCACTAACCATATGGAAATATTATGGGTAAGATTTGCAATGCTTTATTTGGTGTGTACTGTCATAATAATTTTGTTTTCAGAATCTTTTTTTAAAAGGTTTTACTCCTAAACTGCAGGAGAATTCCTCTTCTTCAACCACAATTGTTAATTTCCAAAAACTTTGCATTAATACACAGTAAATAGTAAATAATATTAATAATTTCCTAGATAAAGAGCTCCACCTCCCACCCCATTTTGGCCCGTGTCTAGAGATTACTCCCCTTTCCATCATCTCCACCAGCTCCTGAGCTTTATTTTTTTCCCCACTTAATAAAAAGCTGCAAAAATCTCGAGTGATGGAAATCCACCTCATGCTTTTGAGACGTTTCATTTTTGTCGTGTCATGTTCAATCATGCAAAAGCTGGACGACAAGAGCAGTACACCTCCTTCGGGGGGAAAGATGCTGGGTTTTGTTTCTTCAATCACTGCTGTAAAGTGGTAAAGCATAATTATACAGCTCATAGTTTAAATAATATTAAAGAAAACAACATAGCATGAATTCGCTACCCCCGTCAGCAATTTCCCTTTCTGCCCACAGAGGAAAAACTTGTACAGTATATAATCCCTCAGAAACATAGAAAATGCTGTCGGCGTCAGTAAATTCAGTTGTTACATTCTACAAATTAATCATTCTTTACAAGAAACACTAAACTTATTATATTAAAGTGCCTCTTTGTTCATAATTATAATTGCAGTTCCTGCGATAAAAGCAGATGAGGTTTCAAGCGTCAGATTATTTCCCCCTTGCATTGGAAACCATGTTTTACAGGGCAGGAAACTTTCAGATGGAATAAAGTCAGCCTTCTAACTGCTTTTATCTTGTTTCACATGACTCACGTTATTCTCAATCCACTTAGAGTTGGGAAATTTCAAAGCAGCAATGCAAGTTTCGTCCATTATATCCGTGCTGGACAGGAACATAAAAGAGGTAAGTCAGATATCATCACTGTGATTGTCTTTATTGCGAAGAGCAGCTGGAAGCTCATGATTTATTGAAAGACTTTGTTAGCACTGTATTTATTATTTCCATCCATAACCGCTGTCACTGACTCTGGGCCAAAACAGATGTCGATTGGATCAGGATTTTGGCAGCTGAAATGTCAGCTGATATTCAGTTCCACTTTGAACAACTCCCAAATTCTTTTCCACAATGGAATATGGGAACTCATCCTCTTTCCCACCTGTAGGTGGAAGGGTTCCAGCTCCAATGCAGCGGAATGAGTCCTGCTTCCCTCAGAGCTGCTGAATCCCTCAACATTCAAGAATGGACTCAAAATTTATCTCTTTCAATCTCACTGATGGCTCTAATGTTCAGCACATTATATTTTTAAGTTTAATTCTATGTGCATCTACAAGTTTACTGTCTGTTGGTAAAAATGGTGGCACTAGAATAATTGAGTGCAGGAATCAAATTTCTTTTGATTCAATTTGTTCAATTTGATTGTGTGTCGGTGGAATGCACTTTTGTGTGAATGTCACTCCAACGTTCCTAGGTGAGGGTAGAGCTGCCAGAGAAAGAGTTGGGTCAAGCACAACTGCAAGTGGAAGCGAAGGTTTTAATGCTCCTGTATTTACAATATTTACAGATCCTCAAGGTCAAATACATACCAAAACTCACAAGAGCTACAAGGTATTCACACCATATCTTACACACCTCCCTCACTGTGTTGCACTCATGATTTCCTTATATCATAAGCACCACCCTTTGTAGATCATAGTGTTTTTATAGGGATTATAATGGCCACACCTAAAGACACAGATCTGAAACACAAAAGTACAATGTAGACATTGATTTAACACATTAAACATCATCAGCTAATATCAAATAAGAATCATTTCCCAAATGCCAACACACATTGTTGCACATATTGCATTACCATGCAGTAATGGCGCCTTCTACAGGGCACTTCCCGTGAGGGCCTATATACCCGGTTTACAAGAATGGCGTCAGTTTGGCTGTACGAACACAGAAAGTAAGTGGTAGTTAGTGACACCAGGGACAATTCCAATGCATTGTGGGAGAAGCACAACAAAACGGACATGGTTACAGAAACCGAGTAAAATTTTACTCAAAGAGTCAAATAGTTTTTGGCTCTGGCAACATGCTGCGGAGAAAAGCATCTCCCAAACATGAAAATGCAAACATAGAAAAGCAGCGCTGATGATCATCGCAAACCTGACCTTTCGGCATGTGACACTTTGTAGGATTTTAGCATGGAAACGGGAGCTGGCCGGAGGAGGGGATGGATGCCGTCGCCTGGACTGCTGGGTGGTGAGATAAGCCCGTCCTGGTCATGGTGCCAGTTTGCGTCACCTTAGCCAGATGGCGCCATGCACCGGGACGGCTGTGTGCCACCTTCCCTTGCGAGCACCGGCCTGTTGCGGCCATCTGTGTGTGGCACTTGTCACTTTGGGATGCCATGCTCAGTTTTTTTCTTCCGCTCCATTTGCATCTAAATACGCTATTTCAGGCTTTTGAACCCAAGGTCTTGGCTTTCAGGGCCCCTGGTGCACAGACAGAAAGGAGCAACCAGGCCTCAGCTTCCTGGTACACAGATTCCACTGTGTTGGAAATTTTCCCCTTTGTTGGGTCGATGGGTTTTGTCTGGAACAGAAATGAGAAAACAAGCAAGTCTGGTTGAGAGAGGCCTGCCCCCGCACCTGGGTCTGAGATGCAAAACAGACGATTTAATTCAATTCAATTTATTTTTGTGAAGAGCTCTTCTCAGCAGTCTTCCAGGGAGTGACAGAAAGCAGCAGTTGCAGTAAATATAGAGTAAAGCAGCTGGCAGCTGAGGAGAAGACAACAAAAAACTTAACAACGGAGAGAGAGATAAACAAATCTCTGGGCGTCCAAGTGCCAGCAGCTGCCCTCCCCTCCTGCGTGTTCTAATGTGGAGACAGGGAAGCTGTGTGGATATGACTAATACAACAAAACTGTGAAGACTGAGCTATAGTCCCTGAAAGTTAAAATTGGCCTCCAGGTTCAAGGTTGCTGACTATGAATGCAAAGGAATATTTGATCACCATTTTTGTTGCTTTTTCTCAGATAACTCTATGATATCCAGCATTATTATAGTTCTTATGTTAAAGGGAAATGCATCTGATACATGTAATAAAGATGTATTATGATGTTTTGCATCATGGGTAGTATTTACAAATAGCAAAAAAAGCTATGAGGATGACTGGCTTGAATCTACCCAGTATGATTGCAGTGATTTATATTGCTCTATCACTATATATGGCCTCAGGGCACAAGACTAAAAGAATGAATTGGAACTTCAGTACATACTGAAAATACTGTAGTGCAAGCAAGTCCAGACTTGCAGGTCAGAAGTCACAGTGGTATCTCCCCAGCAGCCTGGTTCACTGCCCAGCATTCATCACGTAATAAAACTTCTTATTGCACTCAATCTCAAGTATGAGTAAGCAATTTTTTTAACCAAATTCTTGGGCTGTAGTGGAGGGCTTGAACTGCTAAAATCAAGTAATTTAAGTTGTGTATACACCTCTACAGGGCCAGGTCTGATTTAGAACAAAAATGAAAACAAAGAACTTATTATTTGTCATTAATGAAGTAATAAAAAAAAATTCTAAGTATTCCACATAGTGGTGCCCTCAAACTCCGTCATATTTGCAGGGAGTTTGCAGGTGATGTGTCGGTTGAGGAAATAAATTTGAGCAGGTGAGCTGAAAATCCGGGGAGGAAAAAGTGCTGCTCCGCTTCACTGTAGTTTACTTTGAGCAAAAGAACTGACTGAGCAGCAAAATGAGAAGAACCTGCAGGTGCACAGTCTATTCTTTTTACCTTGGTTCACCGTGGTAAAATTTAAGCACACAGATAAATATTTAGCTGCAGTAAAACCAGGCCCTGCTAGCTGAATGAATGTCGTAAGGCTGCTTTGACTCTGCTTTGGGTAAATGGAACCACAGATTTAAGAATCAGTAAGAATAAGATTATTCATACACTTTGAGTTAGTGATAAAAAAGAAAGATTTTTTTCAATGCTTCTTCCTTGTATTGCATTAATAATAAGATGCAAACACCAAAAAATCATGACGGATTGTATGCTCGGATTAGCAGGTGATACATTTATTCTTCGCAGGGGTGTGTGGGACACCCACCGCACCCACAGGAATCAAAGTTTATTTAAAGGAGAATATGCTAAAACCCTCATTTTCCGTGCACACTATGCTTGGGTAGGAGTTTTCCCCCTATTATTATGATTTTATTAACACAACCATTCCTTCCTGCTGATGGTCCACACTCATTCGGAAGGGATATTGACCTGAAACAGCAAAAACTGCATTTCATTCAGGGAAGCAAATGATTCCCAGATGGGTGAAAATGCACAGCAGCCACACGTTACTTCTGCCAGTTAAATAATATTCAATTTGAGCTGAAGAGACAAAAACTGGAGGCTGAAGCTGGTGCTTCTAACAGTTGCGATGTAGAAATGTTTCACTGCCACCAGGATTCAAGGTAAATGTCATGTCTGATGAAGGTTTTTCCTGCAAGATGACATAAAATATCCATATAAACATAATTTATACAGAGAAAACACAGAGAATCCATTGTTTTAACAGTCATATTGTTTTAAGTCTGTTCATGGTTCGCTTTGCTCATCTCGGATCATTATTTCAGTTTATTACATCTGCTGTTTCCACAAAGATTTGATATTTGGTCAACAGGGCAGTAGATTGTGAGGACGCCACTGTCAAAGGGATTAACCATGTCAAATATTGAGTTGATCTCCTGCAGTGTTTGACTGTTAAAGAAAAAAGGAGGTTAATACTTAATATGATGTGGGGTTGTGGTGCAGCTTTGGGGGAGACTTTCAAATGAAGAGTAAAAATATGAAAGACACATCTCCATTTTTCAGAGCACTTTTTGGCATATTTTAAATTTGTTTTCCTCAAAAAGGGCAGTCGATTCTGTTCCCAGAATATTTTATTTGACGTATTCATCGATACCGGATGGTCTCCTGCTTGCCGCATAAATTAAGGGCACCAGGTTCAAGGCATTTTAACCGTTTCCAAATATTACACATAAGGTGTTTGGTAAAGCAATAATACAGTTTTCTGTGTAGCGTTAGCCTTTGATTATCAAGACTCCTTTAAACACGCTAAAGGAGCTGATGAAGAAGCCGAAGTCAAGACTTTAAAGCTACAGATTTGCTCTTTGACATGAAGAAACGCAGCTATTAACATGCTTCTTCCCCCCCAAACAGTTCTGCAAAACATGCATTCATATTTTAATAATTTTCATCAGATCGGTCTGATGGCAACGTATCTTAGAACATCAGAGCAAGAAGATCAGAGTCTTTATGGTGCAACTTCTTTATCAAATGATTTTTACTATCTGACTTAAGTCTGTGTGATTTGTTCTGCGAATCGTTTGGACGTCTGACTCAGACTCGGGTGACTTGTCTCCGCGAAACATTGCTACGGGGTAAAGGGCGCGATGGAAGCTGAGTTTGAAGGCAGAGTAATTTGGAATATTAGCTGCTGACCTTCATGACTGACCTGCTGAATAAGGAAGCCACCTCATGACTTTAACTTATATTTTATGTTTCAGCCAAAAAATATATATATATTTTACCCAATACCTCATTTCAATCCTGACAGGTCATTAGTCATTTACTACATTATTTACTTCATTATTATTACTGTACATTTATTTTACTGTCCTGGAAACAAACTTATTGAAGTTCACACCTGAGTTTTAAACGTCACACATGGGAAAAATTCTGCTTTTACACTGTTTGCCACAATTGTCTGGACCCACATTTTAAATTTAAATCAAATTTAAAGACTAGAAAGTTGAAACACGTAGGCAGAGGCTTTAAAAAACTTACTGACTTACACATCTCTATATCTTGTAAAGTTTGGTCTGTTTGTCTGTCTGCTTGTTTGTTCTTTATGCACAGCTTTGCCTTTTAAGCCACAAATTTGAAAATTGGCACAAGCAAGCTTCTCACCCTAAGTGAGATTTAGGATAGTCATTAAACTTCAAAAGGGCCACTTACTGGTGTCAACATCTAAAATTCGGTCTTTGACAAGGCTCAGGGACGTGGGAGTAGTGATGTCACATGCACCGTGTGATGACAAATGACCTGAAAAGGAGAACTCACTGCTGGGGATGTTTGTCATTAACTTGGTTTGAATTAATCACAATATTTTATAATAAAGCTATGCTGTAACATAAGCAATATTCTTACATAAATCAACAACATATATTCATATATAAGGTATTACATGTGGTCCACGTTTACTTGGGGCAGATCTCTGTTCCTGAGACACCCCCAGATCTGTAAAGTGGTTCAGTCCTTCCTGAAGGTAGATGGGAGACTGTTTAAAGGGTTTATTTCCTCTTTTGTAATGCCAGTGTAGAGACTTCTGGTGGTATTTTGTACATTACAACTCAGGTTATAGGAATCCCATGGGGGGTGTTCCAGCCTTGTCAAGATAATAGGTGTCACTATGCTTGATTTTAAAAGTTTACCAGGGTTAAAAAAAAACACACGGCACTGTTCAAAACACACATCAACACAATAGAAATTGACACACTGAATCAAATTCTACTTATGTTATAGGTTTATTCAACTGATGGTTTTGTGTTTGTTGGTGAACATCCCAGCATTTCAGCTGCAGTGCTCAGTGTCAAGCATGGAAACTAATGAATAAGTTCTTCCACCATCAGTTTATACTTCAGAACCCTTTATAGCAGCTCCTTGCTCGACAAATAAATATTATGAAATGATCCTGTGGGTGTTTCCCCTGAAAATGCGACTTGTATATTTTCGTGCACTCTTTCTGTTGTCAGAAATCATTGCACATTATGCCGTGCTGAATGTCTACCTGAAGGTAATGGTATAATAGTGGGAAGATTGGAAATATACAGGTATACAGAGGGATTCCAATTTGTCTTGCAAAGTGAGCACATCCCATTTATTGAGTTGAAATTTTGTCTCTATTTAAAATCACCGTTTATTTTTGAACGTCATATTCACGTAGATTCACATAAAAAAACCACACGCCATTTTATGTACATAATCATAACTAACAGTCATGCGAAGATGATGCCTTACAGCAAAATCAAAACTCAAATTCATATAGTGTTACTCTATACAAAGATCACACTGCACAGTATATTAAAGTTTGCTGTGAATTAATTCCAACTGTGACATTTTTATTGTTTTTCTGATGTACACTGATATTTTCTCTCTTGCTAAGCAAATGAATTTTATTTATGCCCTTATTTATTTACAGGAATATGCTTCAGCTGCATTTCTCGTGGAATAGATGCCCCCACAATTTTATTTAATATTTTGTAATAACATTACATTTCATTCGTGTCATTTAAAGCTGAGGTTTGACACTAATGGTTGCTGTAAAATCTAAGATGCATTTCTGCCGTAAAATGTTATAATGACATAGTGACGCCTATTGACGTTTATTAACTTTTCCTGAGTTGCATTTATTTGCTTATTATTCTGAGCTATTTTGATGAAGGGCTAGAGCTTTTTCGGTGATTATTCGAGTTGTCTGGGTAACAGGGGGTATTTTCACCTTGAGCAACACTGCAGTGATTTGAAAATGTTAAAGAAACATCTCAGCCAATTGCACTAATGCATTCTGAGAATGTCCCCCCTATTTGCTGTGTGGAAATACACTGACAAGCCATCAGATAGTACTCAGATGGAATGCATTATTTATTTCTAAAGTAATTTATGATGGACGGGATTGATTTGTGGTACATATGTGCATCTGATTTATGACTGACTGCAGACGCGTTTATTACTGAATGTAAGTGAAAGCTCTTCTAGTTCCTCCAGCCATTTAATGTAGCGCAGAGGTGGTGGATCAAATCACTCAAAACAAATATCCAGTAATGTTGTAGAAGCATTTTTCTGCTTTTATTATTTGTTACCCCATGTATTGCATGCAATTTGTGGTCCAGTGCTAAAAAAATAGCTCAGATGGAGTCGGTTATGACTGTAACAGCAGATGAAGTCCAAAATATTACACACATCCAACTAGCTACACAAATAAGAATCCTTATTTAACAATAAATGCTTTTCTAAACATGGTGGTATTTTAAATTCTCTGTAATGGATGCTGGCAAAATTATTTGTATTGATTATTCACCTTTTTACCCTCAGTCGTGCACATTGTTACCATATAGCTGCGTTTTCCAAAGCGCTTGTCTGTTCTGCACTACATGTTACTTCATCAATTGTCAGCCTCTCCTTGAAAGTTTTTCTTTACGTTGGTTCGTTTGGCAAATGAATTTCATGGCATTAATACTTTTCTTATCTTGATCTATTTGCTTTTGCATTTTCTTTTCAGCACCACCAGAACACCCACTTTTGCACCTGCAGCCACTGTGAATAAGACGTGACCTGAAGGGAGGTGAAGCAGTTTCAGCTGTTGTATCCATATAGATGCATGAAGCTCGTGTGCAGCATCATTTGAGTTTTTCTGTTCTTACTGTATGTTACGTGTTAATTTCCGTAACGCAATTTTTTTTTTGCATTGTCGCAGCTGCCAAATCTGTGAGGTTTGCTGTTCACTTTCTGTCGACACCTCCTTGAGTAAAGTGAGCAGCAAAGCTCTCAGCCATTGTCTTCCTGCCACAATCGATAGGTACACCTTGTACCCCTCGAGGTTCGTGCTCTTTATGCACCTTATGTTCCTTTTGTTATATTCTGAGATCTATCAACATCTAAGTAAGACGAAGAATAGTTTCAGCCACACTTTACACCTGCATCATAACTCCTCTCACAGAGTCTCACCTCCCATCTACATTTTTTGTTTCCCATTTCACCCTGGAGGTTAAGCACTATTTTAAGTCACAGGGGTATCGATTCTACCTCTTTTCCCAGCGTGCAATTTCAGCCTAACTCATATGTCAATGAAGCCAGACTTTTGCATAGGAGCCCCTGGATACTGTCCTAATTTACGTCCACAGAGGGCTGAATTTATAGCCATATTACTCGCTTATTCCCTCAGAAGAGGCTTGTTATTTATTTAGCCACTTTCTCAGCCAAGATCAAGACCACCTTGAAAATCACGGTTGTTTCCTTATTTGTTCTGCTTCTCCTCTGAGCATTGATTTCTCTCCTGATTTTTATGTAAATAGCCTCTGTCCAAATCCTCTGCAAATTAGCAGAGTAGCAAGTCAATTAAACATCCAGAATACCAAGAAAGGCTTTAACTTCTTGTTTTTAATATTCATAACCTTGCACAGAATGTCTTTTAGAACTGCACGTCTGAGAGGTCCTCCGTCCCTATATGAACATCGTTCTTTGTTTATTTGCTCCTCTAATGTGTGATATTTGTTTTGATTGTTTTTATATTTGCTGTTTGTCATCGTGTGCAGCACAGCGGCATGGCAGGTTGGTGGTGGTTGGTGACTCGCAGCTCCTGACTTTGGGTTCAAAACGGGCTCAGTCTGTTATGGGTTTCCTCAACCAGTCAAAAGATATGTGTTTCAGGTACATTTCCTTTATGCTGGAAATTGAGTCTATGACAGGAGCAGAATGCAGTTATGGCATCATCAATGTGAGTGATGGAGATCTGTGAGCTGCTCTGTATTCCTGAGCCTCATCCCATCACTGACCTCTGCGGCTCTGGAACTGATGATTTAAAATATATACACGGTGAGTGAACAACCACCACTCCATAGGGATTAAAACATAAACCTGAAGGAGCATGGCACTCATTCAATTCTCAGTATTTTCTTTTTTGTCTTCTGCTTGTCCATCCCCCTATTACAAGAGCCATGTTTTCTGGCCCGAATCTTGGAGAAGAGCGCTCCTGATTTTTTAGTGCTGTTTTTGCCTGTTGTTCTTCTCAAAATCCATTCGCCCACCTAAGGTGATACAGACAAGACAGGATTATAGCATGAGATAGAGAGGGTGGCTTAAGCGGTGCCGCATTAACCAGCGCACGGATGCGAGATCACGACAATTCAGCTCCCGACGACACACTTTGGTGCAGCGAGGGGTATAAACAGGCATATTAAAAAAGCCTGGAGGAAGCCTGTTATGAAAAATTTTACTTATTTGTTTTCATATATTTATCAGCTGCATAAGCAATTTTGAAACCTTCCAGCCCCTGCTTGTGCTAGGCGGGCTGCAGGCTGCTGTATGGCAGGTCCACCGTAACAAAAAAGAAAATAATAATAATAATAATAATAATAATAATAATAATAACAGCTAATGAAGCTCTGCAGTCCATTTCCTGTTGGGAAATTAACACAGCAAGGACTTTGGACAGAAATAGCAAGAACTAGTGCTGTGTTGTAGTACTGTTTACATCCCTTAAGCTTTCATATCACACATTAAATCAAATTATTAAATCTTATAGTTTACCACCATCAAACACTAACATTTTTTTAAGTAATGGAGTCATGTTTGAAATTCATCGCATCACTCAGGTTGTGGGTTGATACTGCAAGAAGGTGTAAATCCGTTTTTAGAGACTATCGGAATGAAGTGTGTTTGCTGCTGTTGAACCCGTCACTGTCACTCTTCCTTTGATGTGTTACACATCCCCAACTGGCCAGGATGTAAATGAATTAAAATTAAGGGGAAAATAAATTTAAAAATACCTATTAATACTCTACTAGGAACATCTACAGTTGCCTGCCTTATTTTTGTTCCTTTTTTTCATCTGTTCTCCAGGGAATGCTGCTAATAGTGGCCTAATAGTTGCAGGAGCAGCTGGATTATCATGGATTAATAATTTTCTGCTCTCTGCAATTAATAATTGCTAAGGAATTAACTATTTTGAGCTTCCCGATTATGGAAAGAAACCCGTCAGAATCCTGTTCCCTGTGATTTTTCTCCCGCCTGCCATCAGTCTGGCTTGCAGGAACCGACCTTACCCAGAATATTTCCTGTTCCAGACCCCCGTCCCGTTCATCCCCTTTTAATTGTGCCCAAGACCGAGGGGCATCTGTCAAGCATGTGGGGGGCCTTGACTCTGGTCTCTGCCACCCTCGGGTACTCTGAGATGCGTTTCTTCTCCCTGTATGTTGCACACAGTCCTGGAAATTCAAGCAAAACAGCTGGGGGGGTTGTTTAAGCCATGTTGGGCTGTTACTAGGGCCGGTTAAATGATCCGGTGCAGCTTTCCCAGATGACGATGATATTACACCAATAACCGAGCTGAACTGAAATGAGACCTGGTGCAACATGTTCATGTGGGGTCCACACACTAGCCCACCTGGACTGGGTGTTTTGAGGCCGGCGTTGCATTATTTCATGTGTACCTCTTGCTGGATTAATAAAAAAATAAATATCTACCTAACTACGCTAGTCTAAACTAACAGAAAATACAGGGGTTGGCACCCACCCACTTACCTAATGTGTCTAACAGTATGTACAACCCTACGTGAAGTTCAATGTAGGTGCGCGCACATACTAGCCTGTTCTCAATCCAAGCCAACAACCCAGTGAACAACGTGACATCAAGTGCGTGACTATTTACACTGTTGACTAAACCAAAATCCACTATCCAAAACCAGAATCCTTAAGCCAAAACAAAGTCAAACCAGAAGTCACACGTAATAATATAACAAAGTCAAATACACGTAGCAAACAGCAATCGAACAAGTGAGCCAAAAAGCTAGCTTTGGGGGGGTCACAGTGCTTCTTATCAAGGGGAAAGCCCACCCCCAGGTCATCCGGTGGCACATTCCAATAGGTTGATTGATGATGATTGACGGATGGAGCAAACCACCTGTGACACAGAACAGAAGAGACAGGGGAAAAACAGAAAAACAACCGCCAAACAGGAGCAACACAGACACGTAACAACACCCTTTGACCTTATCAATTATCCAAGATGACGGCAGCACACTGTTGACAGCCCGGACTGTTGATTGTCCCACTGTTACTGCATAGACTGTAGATACCTGCACACTTTGGGCATTTCCGCTATTCCTCAGCTTACCGTGTACATGACCTATGAATGCTGTCCCATTAATCTTATTATATGAGATTTGATATCTGACAATAACCTGCTGTGTGTGAACCTCAGTAGTGCAATAACGTTCTTATCGATTCCGCCAGTGTTTGGGTGTCTGGCAGCAACTGTTATTATTCCATATTAGTACTGTTTAAACATTAGCACAGTATATTATTTTCAAAACCCCATGTTTGGTCGTCATGTTTGATTTCAGTCTATGTTTGGGTGTCTGTTTAATAAAATGTTTTATTTACAGAGCTTTTTGCTTCACATTCCGTTCAAGTTGCTTCTAATTTACGGAGGTCAGCAAGTAAAAAAGTGTGGTGTTGAAAACATAAAAAAAGATTTAGAAAGTGAAGATTATAGTGCAGCATGGAAATGTGATACTCTAGTGCATATTAATATTATTTTAGTGGAAAAAAGTAATAGGACCCTATTATGCAGCATAGAATTCATACAAATCAGTTGTTTATATGTACACAAGAATTAAATAACACGGTTTAAGGGGCCTCATACGGGGACTTACGGCTAAGTCGACTTAAGACAAGGTTATGGGAGCAGAACCCTGAGGAGCACCTGTATAGTTTTGCTTGCTGCTCAGTGATGTTGTTTCTGAGAAGCTGTGAGGGCTTGAGGTTAAGGGGCTTCCCTTGTAAATGAAATCTGTTTTGGTGACGTTTTTTCCCATCTAAAGGTAAAGTTCACTATGCACTGGAGCAGATGGTTCCCTATCTGTTGGACCCTGTTTGACCAACCAGTCTGCTGACACACTAGGCCCCCTTTCTCTCCTCTCCTACCCCCTCTGGAGGTCCTGATTTACTGCTGCAGTGGACAAATAAGGGAAAATGTAACTGCAAATGGCAAATGACTGCATTTCTGCCATAATGGGAGCAGAGAAGTCGTCATTTACAGTGGGGCAGGTGGTGAGAAAAAAGACTGATTCAAGAATGCAGTTTGTTTCCTTCAGGCCAAACCTTCCCAAAGTGCTTGTCACCACGCAAAAAATATATTTACACTGTTAACATCATTACCCCTCATAAAAGGCTCATTTAGGCTATGGATATCCAGACCAACTGCCAAACTCCACTCTTCTTATTGTCTGACCTGGAAGTGAACATCACGGTTCTTCAAAGCCAGTAGTAAGGGCCATGGCAGCATGGTAGTGTCCTCTATAGAGCATCATTCTTGGTTCTTTTTCTATGGCACCAACAACACATGCATCTTATAGTAGGATTTGATTCAGACAAAGGCTGCATGAGACTGTTGAGCTCCTGTATGGTGGGCAGTTCCAACCAGTGACAATTACAATGGGTCAGGTGGCACTCCAGTGTCCAGGTGACGTTGCGCAGGTTTTACAATTTCATTTACGAAAACAGGGCTGCATCTCGCAGGCAAGTGGCGGTCCGAAAGGTGAGTAGCTCGGAGAAATTACCGGCAGGAAGTTGCCCACGCTGTGGATTTTTGACAGCCCCAGAGCAGATGCCGGCAAGCCAGAGCAGGAAAGGGGGGCAGGCAATAAACACGTGGGAGTGTTTGAAAGGAGCAGTGGTGCTTGAGTGGAACGGGTGTCAGGGCTGCTGGTCCTGCTGTGGGAGTGGAGAAGGAGGAGGACAAGATGGGTCCTGCTGCTGTTGAATCATTCGATAGATGTTGTGAACGGAGCCCGTGTGAACGGGGGGGGGCTCACCGTGCAGCACTGCGAGCTCAGAACCCCAGCCTCAGGAAGGGGCAGCTCCAGGTCTTGCAAGCGCCATTCAGCTCACCTTGCTGCTCTGCCTGTAAATAATTGTTTCCACTGCCTCCTCCTCCTCCGGGTACTTTAGCAGTTCCCTATTTTTTTACATCCATCTTTTTTGTGTTTCTTTGCTCCTACCCAGAGGTATAAAATTGGACCTTCTTGTATCTTGTAATAGAAACATCCCTAAAAAAACTATATCTGTTCTTGTCAGTTGTACAGCATCCAGCAGCTGGTGGTGGCATCACTGTGGCATCGCTGCACAAATAATTAAGGTTTTTGGAATCACTTGTAGGATTTGGTGGAAGTCGGTACCATTTAAAATTGCATACAACCTTTTAGGGCTCGGTGTGCACTTTGGGGCTAACTCTTGGGAAGATATGATGCTGGGTTCACAGTTCACTTTAATGTCATTCTGCGCTTAAATAGATGTACATGAGAACATTGTGCAGAGAGTGTAGTACCCTGAACAGACAGGGCAACAACAATACAACATTAATTAAATGGCTTAGTTAATAAGTAGATATATATTAATAAATAGCAGGTAAACAAATAGATAGTATATATTTGTGATACAATATCAATGTACAATATTGGTTTATTGTAAAGGTTTATATGTACAATAAAGGTTTATAGGTCTCCTTAGTTTTATCCCAAATTTTATATCATGCCTTGTGTTCATTTGCCTATTAGTATTTATAATATCACTTTTCATTTATAATATTGCCATTGCTTTCAATAATAATTTTCGTCTTCAGTGTACTGCTTACTATTATTATGTATATATCTGAGTTTATGTTGGATTTAGTTTTTCATTAATAATTGTCACAAGAATGGAGGGGGGATGATGACAACTTAGAAATATTAAGTTCAACACTTTTAAGTTATTTTGAAAGATGTGACAGCGATTATTGCTAAATACAGAAATAAAAGGCTGAAAGTACACTTTTTTGTACAGTAAATCACTTTAAAAACCCATTTATTTTGAAATTTCAAAGTGACATTTCAAAGATCATTTTTTGGGCAGTATTAGAAGGTCATGCTGTTAAGTTTAAAAATCGCCTTCCGTCTCCACCCAGTATCGAGGGAAATTTATAAATATGGATTCAGCCAATAATTTTTGCATCTGAGGCCCCGGATCTCAGCAGAGTCCACAGTAAATAACAGTCATTACGGAGCACCTGGCAGAAAATATCCAAAGGAGATTTGCTTGACAGGCTCCAGTGACATAAGTACTGGTGTTTATGCAGTTTCTGTTAAAGTGACTTTTGTATCTTTCACAAGTTTTTTTTTCCTCTTTCCCCTCCAAAATAACCACCTAGTGTAGAAATATATAATTTTACAGAACACTGTTACTGGAACCTGAACGAGGAGCTTCACACTGTACAGGTTTCAATGTTCATGAGAGTGAGTTTATAACAAAGGACTTTCACATTCAATTTATTATTATTATTATTATTATTATTATTTTCAATAGTAACAACAACAGCAACAATAATAATCATCATCATCATCATCATCTGAATTTCTGTGCACAGACATGTGAAAGCTGGATCTGTGGCTGCAGTGGCCTTTTCAGACTTTGACATCTGTTTCATACCTGATTTCTGTGCTTTTATTCAGGCGGTTGATACAAACACTCTTAAACTACACTAATTTTGTTGGTTTCTTTACTTACTGCTGTTAGCTGTCTGGCTTGACTATCATGAATCAACAGGTGGCTCCACTGCTCCAGAAACAGAGGACCAGTGATTTATGCACAACTCCTACTAGACACCAGTGTGGAACAATGTCTGTGTGATATGGAAACAAATAGATTCACTTAGCAAACGGCTTTATCCAACGTAAAATGTGAGATCTACTACCATCTATATCATTTGCCCGTTTATATAGCAGAGCAAAATAGCAGACACACACACATACACAACCACACACACACACACACACACACACACACACAAAGCAATAAGTGCAATTTTAAGTTATCAGTACACCACAAACACATGTCTTTGGTCTGTGAAAGGAAGCAGGAGCTTTAGCAGGAAACAAAACAAAAATGACTCCACACAGACTTTGACTGGATTTGAAACCTACATCCCAGGGGCCTATGAAGTGCCAGCGCTACTCACTACAAAACTGTTGCCATCCATCAATACATCCATCCATCCATTTTCAGCAACCATTCGTCCTAGGTGGTGGTGGTCCAAATCTATCCTGGAATTACTCATCTCCAGACTATGAACCTACACCCTGGATGGAATGCCAGTGCATTGCAGGGCAGCCACTCAGACACTCTGGCAATGTAGGGTGAACAGTCCAACTACAGTCTTTGGACTGTGGGGGGGCTCCCACTCAAACAGACATGCAAACTCCACAACCACTGAGCACGATTTGAGCCCACACCCAAACAGCCCAGGTTGCTGTGAGGTGATGATGTGACCCCCTGCACTACTATGACGCCTGATGTATATATGGCCGCACACATATGAAATCTGAACAATTATCCCAAAAATATTTTAAATCCCGCTGTGCTCAAACTGAAGTTGAGTGCTGTTAACCAATGACACCAGGCAGAAGCTCCCACAATCTCTTCCAGGAACCTCACACTTGGGTAATCTGGGTCTGTCATATAGCTTTTTGCTGTCTTCACTCCATCCTTCCTCCTCAATTCCAACAGTGTTGTGGTCATCTGTATTCCTGATGAAGGTGCTGCTCCCCTTATGATCTAGCATACTGATGATACACTCAGTCATACTCAGACAGTCATATTAAATCAATACAGACCATCCCCAAGTTTGGACGTTAATTTATATTTATCTTTAATCAGCATCATTCAACCTAAGGACGCATAATCAAAAATGTGGATTTTTTTTGCTTTCTTTTTCCACTTTACCCCCCAAATACAGTATACTTTCCATCAGGAGTCTAGAAGAAAGAACTGGGATAAATATTTGATGGAGCCTGATAGAGTTAACCTTTAAGACATCTTGCTGGGGGGTCCTGGACTCTCCCTTCACTGACTGACCTCTTCTGCCATTTGAAGGTCTCGCTGGATCACATCAGTCCTGATGTTATTTGTACCTCACTGAAGACCACAGTCTATGATATTGTTACATTTCTTGTTCTTTTCTTGCCCCCCCCCACCACCCACCATGTTACATGGACTCGCCCCAGATTCATGATTTTTTTTTCCACCTGTCAAGGGAAGTTGGAGTGCTCACTGTTATAAAATAACTGTCACAGCACACCAGGGCATTTGAAGTCCAAGAGGGTGACCAGACAAGGTGAGAGAACTTATACTTTTTATCTTTAACCCCCGGATCCAAACAGTACAAAACATGAGAATCTAATAACAACAAAAAAGAAACAACGGATAAAATACAATAAAAAGCAGCTAAAAAGCCCCCAACCACCTCAGTAACACCAGCAACCACAAATTTACACCTCTTCTCTCCTTTCTCTCTGGGTCTGGGCTTCTATATAATCCTTTATTAGTTGATCAGCAGCAACTGTGGCTCCTGCAGCTGCCATTTGTTTGGGTTTGTGTGGGTGATGTTATTAAAATCATCATCACTAGGTCAATTTTTTTGTTTGCGATTGTGTGATTGTCACACAGACCCATGTCAGACAAGATGCTGCTAATATGTCATAAAGGGAATAATGGAAGCTGGTGTGTGACAGTGAAAAATATATTATGATTCAGGCTTGATGGTTGAACATCTAACTAAGTTGAACCCAACCAGTTGTGTGGTTTCCTACGTGAGGGAGAGAATGAATAGTTTTGCTGCTGTCTTCTTCCATGTGTGGTTGCAGGGTATAACTTGGGTATTACATACAAGTGCCGTGAAACGGACCCAAACCCCACACCCACCCAGTAGCCCAGGAGCCATTAGGCATTAGCTCAACCTGTTGCGCTCCTCTGAAGCTGGATTAACAACTTATGATTTCTTACAGATTTCGGACAGATTTCCCTTAACTTTATATGCACTGTTTGTAAATGGGCAGCAGTAGAGCAGCAGGTAGGTCCATAATGGCTCAGTCTGTGTGGGGTTTGCATGTTCTTCCACATCTGCATGGGTTTCCTCCACATGCTCTGGTTTATCATAGTCCAAAAATGTGTTTCAGGTGAACTGATGCCTCATTCCCATAGTGTGTACCTGTGTGTGCAAATGGCTACCGTGTGATGTATTAGCTTCCCATCCACAGTGTATCCCTCCTAGAGGAGCATCCAGTGATTCTGGGATTGATCCTGGAACACCGAATACTAACCGGGACAAGCGGTTCACAAAAGTGAGCGAGTGAGTTTGCTTGTGTTCAAAATCAACCTGTTAAACGTGAAACTCTGACACATTTCTTACGGCCGACAAATGGAAATTTTGGCTCAAATGTAGCGTTATATCCCGGAGTTTTTTACGTCACAGCTCTTTCACCGACAGATCCCAACCCAACCCTAACCTACAACCAAACCATCACATGGTTATCTGGTTCCAGCTTCACTGCTTGATAACAAGGAGGAATCCTGGCAAGGACAGCAAAGTCAGTGCTGCACTCTCAAGCAGATAGAAGAGCATCGCCAAAACACCAAACTTGTTGGATCCACCCACAGATGTTTTCCAGGAAAGGCTTGTGAAGTTATAAGTCCTTTTCAAGTTCTTCGCCTGTCCTCTAACAAACCCTCAATCCTCGGCATACAAACCCCTCTGTACCTGAGCTCAGGGGGCAAAACCTGACATGTGGCAGCCTTGTGCAGGTTCCCCTCCAGTCTAATTCCCCTATCTAACTGGAGCAGAACATCCATGTGACACACGGAAGGAGAGGACTGCTGACTTCTGGGCACCAACATGCGCCTCTACTTCTACGTCTGTAAATCCTGGAATCGCAAACCCTGCAATATGAAGCCCTGTGTGATTTCACCCTCACAGAAGGGGTGTAGTTATGTTAATGGACAGCCTGTGGTGGCACAATATGACATCTCCAGACCCTGCTCTTGCAGATAGGAGGCAAAACAAGAAGCAGGGAGATAATGTCCTTTGCCTGTTCAAGCTCTGACTTCTCCGAGTGCAGGTGAGGTGCCGATGCTAGTGGATGTTAGCCTGTCCCTGACCGAGGACTCTGCCTCACACTGCCGTGACACATGCTCTGGATCGATCCATCTGGGTTTCTTTTGTGCATCGGCTGCTCCACACAGTGAAACAGTCCATCAGTCAGAAGGACAAACAAATCATCTGGCAGTGTTGTGGATTCAAAATTATTCATCACACAGAAGGCCCTGTTTACAAATTACGTTTTGATTTATGCGGTATATTGAGTTCATCTATCGCCATCGGACTGACACCAGTGCAGTTAGAGGTGAGCCAAAAGGTGATGTCATGCCGCTTAGACAGCAGTGTATCAAAGTGCCGTAAGACCGAAGACGCCTTTGTTGCTTTCATAGCTCGCCCTTCACCCTGTCTGGTTGAAAAAATTCCAAAAAGTGCCACATAAGAGCTGAGTACGGATCTAATGAAATCTCGGGTGATGTATCTTCGGCAGAGCAAAAATTTGTGCTTGTGGAGAAAGCGTGACGCAGGAGGATGACTCACAGGCTCGGTGCATCGTCTGGGGAGCGGACATTAATAGGGATCTATAGAGTTGCTTCAGGAGGCTGAATTCCCTGAATTCAGTGGAAAATTGCTCCAGCTAAACAGATGCTGTCCTCTGTCCTCTTCCTTTAGTTACACTTAGAGCTGTAAGCATCCCCCTTTCACATGCTAGGTTGACCCACACTAGTTTATCATACTGGGCTACATAAAGCACAAGAATAGTACAGTTATATACAATTTTTGTACTTATAAATGCCCAAAAAAACTCGGCAAATACGTCTCATGGAGACAGTCCAGCAGCACACTAATGCAACCCACTTCCAACCACGTTTACATGTGGTGTGGCCTGCCAGTGACTCTGCGCAGCTCCGTTTCCCTGTCTTTTATCACCCTGCTAATAAATGCATTTTGATAATAGCAAGAAGATGACATGTAATAATTTCAGATTGCTCCCGGCCATCATCCCGGAGACTCAGGTGCCCAGGACCCACTCACTCCAAAGGTCTGGCACTTTGGGAAATGACCCCAAATCAGAAAATAATAAGGAAGCATTAAAACCTGCCTGCTGTGGGCTTTAATCTCTTTCAGGGTTTCTTTTTTTCAGAAAGCCTTGCCAAGCATCAGCCCGTTGCTTAGATGTCTGCTGATGTGCAGAGAAATAAACTGTCTTACAAGGAAAATTCTTGGCTAAGTCCTAGGGAAATATTTAGCAAAACTCCCAGTGCTTCAAGAGTACTGAGGGAACCTCGCATCCTTGTCTTTCAAGAGTCACCCGAGGTATGGATCAGTCGTGTTTCCTGTGATCACAGCCCAAATCTCCGTGCGCCATCTACGGAGAGCACAGAACGTTGAAAAAAGTCACCTGACCCAGTATAACCCAGCTCTTTTCGTTCTCACAAATCATCTGAGAGGCCTCTGGTGGCAAGGAGACATATCAAAGGATCCCTTATTTTCTAACAGTCTCTGGGACTTAGTGATTTGAATGCTGGTGGTTATGTGAGGTTTTGCGACAGTGTTCACTATCTCAACCCCAGACTCTCCTGCTTACTATAATATAGATGTCAGATGAGAGTAACAGACTCCAAAGGGTTTGGGCTTGGCTGTCATTTTGAGAGGTGTGTGGGGGGTAAAGGCGGTCATGTGGGATGCCGATGCTTATCCGCTACTATATTTATGTGTTACATTTGTTGTACTAGCCTCACAGTGCACTGTTAATAACATTACACCAACATCAACGGTCCCACGGGAGGTCCTGGGGAGTGTGATGGAGGAAGCAGGCTGCAATTGTTGCTTCTGCAGATTCTGTCATCGATCACGAGCATCAGATAAGCAGCGGCGATGACAGGCTGTTTACCTCAAACTGTGTTAGGATTAATCCGTCCCTTCCTCTGCCCCACCACTTCATTTCCCTGCCTGTGGACCACGGCGGGCGAGCTGCGGCAGCATCAGGGCCCTCAGAAGAGCCGGACATTGAGACGAGCCCGAAAGCCGGAACGTCAGTTCTGTGGTCGGCAGAGATGAAGAAGAATTTTGACACTGTGGCTGGTTGTTGATGGGAAGGAGATTTCGGTGGCCTCAGTTTATAGCACATATTACTGTACAGACAGAGCAGGGTCTCAGCAGACACCACTATGTTCCAGTACCAGGGCTGTGTGATCCCAGTGGATTTCCCACATGTACTCTGGTTTCCTCCCATAGTCCAAAAGCATGTGTATCAGTGAGAAGTGTATCAGTGATAACTCTAAGTTACCCATAGAATCTGTGTGTGTGAGTGAATGTGTGTAGCTGCTCTGTAGTGTACTGGCATCCCATCCATGATGTACATCACCTGACTAGACACTCTGTGATTCTGCGATCCTGGACCACTGAGACCTCACATTAGGACAAGCAGTAATCGACAGTGAGAATGATTATTTCTACGATTAATTCTTGGAAAAAATGACTAAGCAAGGCTACTAAAAGCTTATTCATCTCTCCGAGAATTAAAGACAGAACATATGCTATGTACCAGTAAGTCAGCTTCAGAAGGTGTTATAAGCCTGTTAGATTTAACCAAAATAGACCCATGAAAAACCATTCCTTTTGATATTTTTTTTATATACAGAAGTATTGAAACAGAGTTGTAGAAATCAACAGAGAGGAATGAACCCATTTGACTGAGACACCTCATGAGCTTTGTGGCACCCTTGTTGCCTGTGACCCCCGATGGACAGAAGACTGTGAGGTTGTCCAGCATCACTATGAATACAGTGACACAGGGAAAAGTTCAAAAGGCTTCTGATGAAACCCTAGCACAAATAAGCCACTACACCCAAAGGTTGGATTCACAAAAATGTCAAATTATCCTTAATAACAGTTTCCAAAAGACACTCTCTTCTCCTGATATTCAGCCTCCTTTTATTTGTGTTTCACATATCTGAACAGCTATTATTAATACCAGTTATCAATAATTAGAGTCACATTTTTAATTAGAGCCACATTTTCTTTGTGTGACGGTGTGTAACGTTCAGATTGGGTTGGCACGGTAAAAACGAAACCACATTTGAAAGCCATTCAAAACGACTGTGTAGAAGAAACGCCGAGACACAGTGCATTGTGGGAACCAGGTACCCACACTCAGCTACAGTCTATGACTCTATGGCCTCACTTGCATATCCACCTGTTTGTTCTGTTTTCCACCATTGTGGTCTCACTGTCTAATTATTAATTAGTTTATTATAGTTCTCTACTTCTAAAAAAATGTCCCTAAAGAAGAAAAAAAACTGAAGAAAGTATAAGTTCCCTTGGAAAAGAAGGCAAAGTCTGTGTGAGCAGCTCATACTTTGGAGAAAATGTGTACGGTTTGGTGAAAGATATTTCTCTTGCATCATGGTTTGTCTAACACCGCAGTACAAACTATTTATTCTGTGGGAGGTCAAATAAAAGCAAGAGCTGAAAATGTCACCCACTCAATCACAGTCTCCTCCAGCTGCCACCCAGGGCTCCACCTAATGCCACCACCTTTGTTTTCCTCAAGCCAGTTCAAACACACTACAGTTATACGTTTACTTTATGAAATCCAGCCATTCATCCATTTATTATAATTGACTGCTTTATCCTGGTCACTGAAAACTACACCCTGGATGGGTAATTAATGAAGTTATCATATTTAATGCTTGTTTTAATGTTGTTGCACCTCACACCTTGGTGGGAGGGCAACTTTCTTCCTCCAGGGTTTTTCTTTATCTGCTGGTTAGTAACTCTTCACCAACAACTTGTGCCAAAAATGTGTTCATAGTTGAAGAACTTTTGGTTGGATGCTAGGAAAAGCCTCAATGAAGCCTGCCTTCCAATGGTCCATAAGTTCTTCAGCAAGTCCAAACTGACTGGGAACAACATCATGCTGAGAATGAACAGCCCATTGAATACATTCTGTGAAATTGTCTCAGTTAACACCTGTATCACTCTCAACGTGTTTGGGTAATGCTGACCCACTGCGATGGTTCAAACTTCGTAACCAAAAAAGATATCAAAAAACAGACCTCACCACTGAATGTCTTTTGAAAACTTGAACACACAAGAGTGTTCACATGACCCCCTTTTGGAATTATTGTTTAAGTCAAGATGGCAGAGGGGGCTTCACACATACCTCACAGATCCTCAAATTAGTCAAATACAAAATAGTGTTGGTTGGATCAATCCAATTAGCCATAAATATTTTAATAGTTCAAACATATAGGTGGTTCCAGTATTTTGATTCCCACAAATATAAAAATAAATTTACCTGGCTTCCACAGCTCATGTTCCTGCATGTTGGTAATCAGTAATGAGATGATGAGATGATGATGATGGGATGCATCAGACATCAGAAATCATTGATAAGATTCACTGACAAAAATCGTTGATTATATGATGATGCATCTTTATTATCATTCATTTTAATATTAGATTTTAATATTGCTTAAAGTTAACGTGGCATATTTAAAAGTAAGTCTTATAATAGGTATGTCCACAATTTACCATGTGGCCTAGACAAACAAGTGCATCATATACTGTTCAAAACACGTGCAGAAACCCAGAGGCTCACGCACAACTTAGCCGCGGTGGCTGCTCCTTCGCGACTCTCTGCAGGGTGACGTGCCACACGTTCGTCCACCGTCATTAATTAGCTGAGACCCCGTCTGCCCCGACAAATGCGAGCCAATGGCACAGCGAAACAACAGAGGATTCTTTGGTTCCTTTGAGTTCACGTTTGAAAAGATGCAGAAATGCACTCTGCGGACTAGTGCCAGTCCCTCCCACTGATCTTGATCTCAAGAGTGGAGAAGAGAGGAGCAATGAAAGTGTTTTGGCACAGCCTAGCACTGTTGCTCTTCATTGAATATATCATCATCATCAGCACACTTTCCTTATACAATAGGTGTTATATTTCTATTATCCCTCAATTGCCTTTCTAATGTTATAATTATGAATCATTATGTTATAATTAGGAGCCATTTCCCCACAATATGACTCTCTGGAGCCAGGTTTGACTGATTTATATGAGATGTAGCTGCTTAAAAATCAAGGCTTGTGACACAGCTAGGGGTCTCCGAAGTCACATTTATTATCGTCTGTGCTATTCTTCTGTCTTTTCAGGTCTGTGACAGTCATACTTTTGGACCCAAGAGACTCCCCTACCACCCTTTATTTTTCAGCATCTTAGGGAGTTCAAACTGAGAGACCACACAACAGCAGATATTGCTGCATTATGGATTAGAAGTATATTTGCGGCAGGATTTATTTACCTAAGATTGACTTGGAGTCCCATGGTGACTGAATGAAATTATGATCATTTCCGCTCGGGTAAAGGGGCAGAAGAGCACAGTGGACAGGGCTGGTGTTTCAGTGAAGGACAGTGTGATTAGGTATGGGTTTATTCTTCACTCAGCCTGTGTGGAGTTTGCATGTTTTTCCAGCTAATGTGACATCAGTAGCTATATATGAAACATAGTGTTTTCACGTTTGTGTTATATAGTCATTATGTTTTATATATTGTTTGTTGTATATTTTACTTTTATATATTTTGTCATGTTATTTTGCTCGGGGTTTGGTCCTCCAAGGACCACCACTTACTGCATGTATGAGAGTACTGCTGCCAGTAGGGGGCGTGTGATAGTGCTTGGTGCAAATGGGAGTATAAAACCATAGAAGAAGAAGTTTTCCTACAGTTTGACAGGAAACGTTGGAACTACAAACAGTCATCTTGGGTCTCACCTTTTATACCTGCTTTTATGGGTGAGTGATTGGCTATAAATGTGTATAATTTGTGTAACTTTGTAAGGAATTTAATATATGTGTTAGTAAGGTTTAAGGTTTTATTGTTTTATGAGCAAAGTTTATTTTGTAAGCTCCTGTGGCAAACAATGCTTCAACAAATATTTCGTGTTTGGAAATGAATTGTTCTGTCAGCGTTTAACCATTAGCATTTGCTGTTATTTCAGTTTGCTGTTATTTTTGTTTTTTGTTTTTGCCCTTTGGTCAGCGTGGTTAAAGTCGTTAGTGAGAATATGAATGTATAATAAGAAGAAGGGTAAAACTACCACTTTTTTGAGTGTTGGTCACATTAGTTATCTAGCTGCATTCTGGTAGTTTCCATTTGGATGGCACTGGAACGTGCGCAGAAGGTGCTGGAAGGGTCATTGTGCTGTACTATTAAATTATTTTTACTGTTGATTTGAGCAGCTTGTACATTTATGCATAAATTGATATATACGCATGTTTGTAAGCTACTTTTGTGTACTTAAATGCATCACAAAAAAAGGAAGAAATCTTTTGTATGTAGCACACATGTTTGGGTTTGTGACCAGAGACAGCATTTCTGAGCTTAATAAACGGTTTGAGAAGAAACCTGGCGCCAAAAGCCATCATTTCATGTCTGGCCTTTATAACCTGTCTTTAAAGGTTAGCAACTGTTACCCTGGTTGCTCCATGGAGGCCTGTAACACATATAGAATTGACAGGGAGAACATTTGTTTTGCTGATAATGTAGTGAAAGTTTCTGGAGCGCAGGAGAGAAGTGGGTCTGAAAGAGATGTGTTTTGAGAGCCTTGTTGAATGTTGAGGGGGATTCAGCAGCTCTGAGGGAGAGAGGGAGGTCATCCCACCATGTTGGAGCCAGGGTGTGAGGTTTTTGATTTTGGACCCAGTATTATGAGGGCACCAAATAGTCAGAGGTGGAGGAGCACAGCAGTCTGGGTGGTGTGTGAAGACTGATTAGGTTCTGCAGAATTCTGAGAACAAGTCCATTATCTTGTAGGCAAGAAGTAGAGTGTTGAACTGGATGCTGTCAGGTACCAGAAGCTAATGGAGAGAGATTAGGAAGGGCGATATGTGGGAACACTCTGGCAGGTCAAACACAACTTCTGCCACAATGTTGTGGATCAGCTGGAACTGCTATAAAGATATCTTAAAGTGCTGGATGAAGACTTCTGGACTGTTTTCCTTCTTAATAGCAATGAGTTATTGTGCAGATGCTGTTGTCGTCAGATTAAACCAGCTACTACGTCATACATCTATCTGGGAACCTTTGAAGCTATTCTCAGCTGATAATCAATTTGTACGTCTGATTATTGTTTCCATTTCTGTTTGATTCTTTGTCACTTGCTGGCAGCTCCAAATTTGTGACAAACTGACACTTTTTTGACTGAATCATGGGGATTATAGTGGATTTGGAAAGAATTTTGACACAAACACTCATTTGTTACGGACCAGTTGTTACAAAGGTGATGAATGAAAGATTAACATTTTCCTGTTGGGTTAGCATTGTCTTGGACGCTCAGACATCCCCCCCAACCAGCTCTAACAACAGTTAGACATCTTGTGAACTTTGCAAGAGGGGTGTCCAAAATTCTGGGCAGTAAAATGTGTGTGTTTTGAGATTTGTGTCAAATGTGAGTGTATTGGTATCTATTTACATCTAAAATGTATTTGTGTTTTTAAAATCTTTGTGTTCTTGCAATTGGTGCGTACCATCATAATTTTTGGCAAACAAAACTGCTGCAATGCAAAATAAATTTCAGAGGAATGTGACAATGTTCAAGCATACTGTTTTGCATCATACTGCACATCTTTTTGCTGTATGAGTAAAGGCATCTAACGCTCAAACCTTCATTTTCATTTGCACAAAAATGAGTAAGCAAATAATTAAGAAAAAAAAGAAAACTGATTCCTTTTCTAACATCTGAGCCCCATGTTGATGTCGCTGTACCCCAGTCATGCTGGTCCATGCTGAGCATCTGCCTTCCATCAGCAGGGAACAGACTCACCTCTGCAAGCCTTTCCTCTCACCCTCACCCAGTTAAAATACCTCAGCCCAGGGGTAAATTTCACATACTAGACAGGTATTTCACTTTTTCTAGTTCCAAAACATTTTCTTTTCCCTCTGTCAGTTTTTATTTGGTCCAAAATATACTGTCAAGTTTAAAACTATGTTCTGACCCCGGGAAAAGACATTTGAGTACAACCTCCGGGAAAAGGGAACACAGAATAAACGGAGCAGCAGTTTCAACTTTTCAGTGGTTGGAGATGGAGATGCTCATTAGCAGTCTGGGCTGGACGACAGGCCGAGTTCTCATCCACCAGATTTCTGGGGTGGCTTGGTGCTTCAAGGCTGCTTTCATGAGGACCCCGTGGCTGCCGGGGGGGGGGGGGGNGAACTGAATCGGGGTCCGAAGGTGACCTGTACGGTACCTGCTGACCCCCCCGGGGGCGGGGGGGGGGGGGGGGGTGCTTTGTGTTTGTCGCTCAGGTGGAAACGGATAAGAGAAGAGAAGGAGGGAACCAGCAGGTTGGAATGGGGAATTAGAGCAGTGGGATAATGTGTAGTGTGATGTTTGAGTCTCAGTATAATCAGAAAGAGAATTAGAATGGAAATGTGCCAAATGCGTGAGATGCAAAGATAGAACACAGGCAGGTGGAGAGAGACCAACTGAGACCAAGTCCTTTGACACTGAAGTCACGCTAAGGAAAGCTTCCTGCAACCATAATACTCCGTAAGCTCGAGCATTCCATCATCCAAATTAGTACTGTCAGAATTTTTGAGTTACCTGACTCTGGCTAAAACTGTTCACATGTATTACTTTAGCAGTTCAGGTTAAGGCACTGGAACCAAAAACCAAACATGTGATGTCAGCCAACTTCTACGAAGCAAGTTAGTGTTCTTCAGTCTTCGGTATTCTTAAAAGCATAGACAAAGTAATAAACAAAAGGTGTTTTTTGTAATTTGCTGATGATCTACTGAAGGCCATTATATAATAGGTTGGGGGGTGGGACTGAAGCGTAGGATAATGACTACATTTTGTTTTGGAAAAAGCAAATAATGTTGCATGTTGCGCATGAACCAGTCTTGGCAGTTTCTAGGAAACTACAAGATCCTCTTAATAATTGGGTTTCTGCCAGCTGACTTAAGATCTTACACTAAACAGGTGTTACCTAACACCCATTTTGTGTGTCTCTTTCCGAAAAGCAGGGAACTGTATTATTTGAACTAGTTCTTTTCAGTCATTTACATAAATAATACTATATGCATGGTGGATTATTTTATTTCATATTTGCTTAATATTGCCTTGCTCATTAATTAACTTGTTTGATGACAAATAGAACAACTAAATAAATGTGATTTAAAATAGGCAGTGCTTGAAGTGGGGGGGGGGGTAAGTGCAGCACCCCCCTTACTGGTATGTTGTTCTGTATGTGCTTGCTTATTAAATACTAAAATTTGAATTTATGCTGCGAATAAAAGATATTAGGAAATACTGCTCATGTTCACAATACATATTTCTTTAATAAATACAACACAAATTTTGCATGAACAGCAGTAAAGCAGCGTGAGCTGTCTTGCAGGGTAACCTAGTGCACCCTGAATAATGAATTGTAGCTGTGAGGCTGTTATGAATAATGTCCATGTACTACAGTTACAGTCTTTTGCTGGGAGAATCTGGTCAACAGGGGGCAGAAAAAGCACCGGGGGATTATGGGAATGCATATGAAAAAGTCCCAGCTCTCCAGAAAGCAGTGTGTAGATGTAGAGGTAGCTACTGCACACCACTGACTATCAGCCCCCTTTAAGCACCGATTATTATTATTGATAAAATATTTTTTATTTCTTCTTTCCAAGCAGAAGTGGCTAATAGCTTAAGCATCTGAGCCAAGGACTTTTTAATTATGAGCAGTGCTGCAAAGACTGCTCTGTAAAGAGATGCTAGTGTCAGTTGCTGTACGGCAGGAGAGCTCCATCCCCTTTAGACACAGGTATGTAAACTGTGCAATTAGAGTCTCGCTGTGAGTGAGGTTCTGCCAGACGACCCACAGTGCTTTGCCTCGCTCACCTTCAGCTTTGAGACGCCGCATATCAGACGCCATCATTGCCTGCCCACTCACCTCGCATACTAAGTTACAGGCCGCGGGTTAATGCGGCCTCCTCTCCGGGGCATGGCAGTTCGGCACAAGGCTGATGTGTCACGTCGCTTTCTCTCCTCAGCTCGTGCTTCATCTCCGGCCATCCTGGAGACATAATGAATTCCAAACAGCGCCATTAGTCATCTCGATTAATGGAAACCTCTTATTATTTCCTTCAGAAAGTATTGCATTTTTCAGATACCTCGCTTTGCTTGTCAAGGCGACGCCTTTGCATTTTGTTCGGGGTGTTTAACTACGAAGGCTTATGATATTAGCAGTGCTTTTATTACAAAGATGTCAGTGTCACAGAATAATAAAACACACAAAGGAACTGAAGATGGTTCACTGCATGTGTCGTTTTTTATTGCGTTACGCTCCAAAATGTATGCTGATGCCAATCATTTTTTTGCCTAAAATATTAGAAATAGCCCAATGTTGCATCTAAAGCATGACTGCTGTTACCAGTATTAATTTGCTGTTATCAAAGTACAGGGATTCCCTGAGATACAAGTTTTGTCTTACAGGTTTTTGTGCACATGTCAAATTATCGAATACTCCCTACCAAGTTACAGGCAAATATGAGGTTGGTTTTTTTCATGAGTAACAAAAGTTATTTATGGGGGAATTTTCAAAGTTTGCGAACAGCCAGTATAGCGTGTAGGTGAGATTATTTATATCTGTTGGCTTTGATGGAGCGAGTATAATTTGGTCCTGACTCAACACGCACACACTCTCACAGACATATATATATATATATATGAGATAATATATATATAAATGATAGAGTTCAGAAAAGGTTGGTTTGAAAGCGTACTGCTCATCTTTGAGCCGTTTTATTATTTGTTGTGAGGGATGTACAGCAACACAGGCAGTTTGCTGTTGGTGTTGCCTCCCGCTCTCATCCAGTTGCTGTCTCCACACCTTCCTTTCACATCATGGTCCGTAATTTCAATGTGCCATCTTGTTGTCTCATCTCACTTTGTCTAGTACATCTATATTTTCAGTACATTACTGTTTATTATTAATGAAAGGGAATGTCTGTTTTGTGAACACCAATGTTATTGTTTATTTCTATTTTGATGAGTTTTTGCATTACGTGAGGAAACGGGGGTGACTGTGGGCAAAAAAATTTCCCATTAAAATGAATGGTAATTATGAAAACAACTTATGAAAATTTCACCTTACAAGCTAATTCCCTGGAATGCACTACACTTGTGAGTAGGGGGCTCTGTTCTTGGTTAAATATTACTTACCTAAATTATGTTGTGTGAAGTAGCCTTTGCAGATCCTTTGGGCAGAGCCTTTGCCCACCCTTCATCCTTTAACAACGGGGTCTATAGCAGCACCATGTTCAGACACATTGCGCTAAACATGAAAACTTATAAAATAAAATATGTGACCAGCACTGCTTGCTCTTATCCAGTTTAAAAAATATCTGTTTATGTTATTTTATTAATATGTATTATTACTGATCAATTATATCAATATCTATTTATATACACAAAAACAGAACAAGGTGATATTGTGCTTTGCTACTGAAAACATGAGGTTATATTGTTTGACAAGCCAAGAAGATCATATTTCTAACATGTGAAAGATTAGAAATATTTATGATTTTGTCTTCAGTTCTTTATTATTTGCGAACATGTCTGCATGCAAATAGCCTTCTCTCCCTCCTCCACAGTGTTATACGTGTGCGTGTCACGTCTTAGTGTGTGAGTGTGTGTTTAATCCTAATGGAGCGTGACCCGCAAGCCAATGAGGCCACGCCTCTTGTTTTTGCTGAATGTCGGCACCTTTAATGGTGAGTGGCAGGATGGCGCCCACCGCTGGACTCATTCACAAAAGCCGGCTCTCAGCCAACTCCTCCTGGGTGGAAGACGTAGCGGCAGGAGAATGACAAGGGGGAAATTAAATTAAGCCTCCATCCGTCTCCTTTGTCACTTACTGGAAACAGCTGTTTGCTTTTTGGGGTTCTTGAGTTGAGAGTTTATTACATTTAGTTGTGCCCCCCCCCCCACCGCCCCAAGTGTTCTCCTCTAGACAGACGATGAAAATTATTGAGTAGTTAGATTCACATCTAGTGCCAAGCCGAAAGTGTCTACAATGGCAAAACGTGAAGTGCCATCCAGTTGAGAGAGCGCCATATTATCATATTTACCATATTAAGGCAATCGTTTGAGTGAATGAACAAACTGATTTTTTACATAAGTCCTAAATGGTTAATGAAGCGATGGATTAAAGGAGAATAATATCAGCGTAAATGTGGCGCAAATAACAGAATTCAGTGTTCTTCCAATAAAGTTTTTAAGTCAATACTTCTCTGAACATAAGTCAAGCATTGTAGTTTTCATCTGATATATAAATTGTATGTAATGAATATACATGCGTATAAATAAGCATAAAGATCCCGTGCTTGATCTCAATCTTTGTTAGAAGCTGGTGTACCTTGGGTCCTCAAAGGCTTCAAAATTAAGTTGTTGTTCCATCTTTGTTTACTGAACTCAGAAGAAGAATGCAGAACAAAGCACAATGCAGGCTATGTCTCCAGCGTTCTAACATGGTTGTATCTTCTCCACAAAAGAACCTTTTTATGTTCTGAGAAATGCATAATTAACTTAAATCAGCCGAATGGCAATCGAGCCCCAAATGCCTAAAGCCCTTTGTAAATTTCAAGAAAGCAATGCAGGCAACCTTAAATTAGATTTCCCGAATTTTCATGCATGCAGTAGTTATGTATTCAGCGTCCTCAGTGTTCCTTCACAACTCGGAGTAGATACTGTATGGTTTCGGTTAACAGGATGTATTTAGATGTTTTTCCAATTTAATATAATTTGTTTTTACAACTACAGTTTCAGAAAAAAGTGATTCTTGTAGCCCATGTCCAGCAGGAATTTTAATTGAAGTAATTTCATTTTTTCCCCCCTTTTTGTTTACAGTGCTTCATAATTCCATTATGTCAGGTGTTCCTGGCAGCCATCCACTTTTAGAACCCAAATCCCCTCTTCTTTGATGCCATGGGAGATCTTTAATGGCCGGTCTATCGCCATGAATCTTGTCTACCTCTAGCCACGTGACTGATCTTAATGAAGACCTTTCACTGACTTCATGCATTAAAAACATAGGTTTTTCATTTAACTTTTCCAAGTGTTGTTCACATGTTTTCTGAAAACAACCACATAAAATACACAAAAATGAAGCAGCATGGTACTGGCAAATAGCAATGCCCCCCCCCCCCGGCCAAAATTTACTGTCTAAGGGAAAGGAGAGCTCTAGTTTCCCCTTTGATAGTTGTAACAAACATATTGGCCCTTTAAATCCTGCTGCCCACCATATCTTCTGTCATGAAAAACCAAAAGCCTTTTTTAGGTCATAACTTAGATGACTGACTGTAAAATACAAATTTACTCTGATCTGCTGCATGACCTTCAACTTTAAACTTTGAATGTTGAATGTTAGAAGCAATATTATATTAAAATATTACATGTATTAAAAAAGCTGTAAAAATGTAAAATATACAGTATATGTATTATTATTTAAAGTATACAAAGTATACAAATAATTTTGCATTTGTTTTTATTCATATTATTTATAAAAGGTCAAACAAGTACATATGTACTATTTCTGGTGTAATCTGAAATAAAATTTAATAAATATATTTCATGTGTAAGTCTTGGCAGTGGGTAGTGTAGCGGTTCGAGATTCTCAGAGGTCACAGGCTTCAATTCCACCTCCTACTGTGCTACAGCTGAGCAAGGTAAAAATGAGGTGTATAAATGGGCAAAGCATTCCAGGTAGCTTAATGCTGTAAGTCATTCTGGATGAAAGGGTCAGATAAATATATAAGTTTACAAATTTTATTAAAAAATTGTACCACCAGCACACACAGTGCTGTTTAACTGTACATTTCCCAGCAGTCCTTGTTCAGTTGTGTCACCTTGCCATAAATGAAAGAGGGCTAGTTTATCCTGGGGTCACTGCATGGATGCTGGTGATACATTACATTTAGGTACATTTAGATGTCAGGGTGATTGTCCTTTGACAGCATTGCAGGCCATAACCAGCAGGGAGCCAACAGAAGAAGAGACGAGGAGGGGAGATACATGGAGCACACAGGCAGGTTGGCATTCTGCAATAGTGGAAGAAGCAGTCAGATCGACTTCCTTAACCCTGACAGGAAGGTGCCAGAACAGTGATAGAAAGACCTTGGATGCTCAAGCTCTCCTGATGCCTGTTGATTTACTTGTTCACAGGCCCTTGCTTTGTATTTCTCTCGCAGAGATTCCCTGCGGACCTCCTACAATCTCAACACTAGTTAAGTCCATTACAAAAATTTTTATATATTATTTTGACTGCATATATAAGCAACACTTAATGTGCTCCAAATATTGGAAGAGAGGGAGAACTGAAGAATGATTATCACAAAAGCTGACAATTAATGAAGGTGTTTTTTTTCATATACAAATCAAATTCTTGAGTACAAAGGATGATAAAACATTGACAAATGTTAAAACGGCAATAAACTTGTTTGTGAGTTCTATGAATTCATAACATACAGCTGATAATATTTAAGTTTTAAAATTTAATTTTGAGACGACTCTGGGGTATGTTTAAATGATTTATGCAGCAGCAAATCAAAAGTTTGTTCTGAAAATCGCCATCTTATTCACATCGGGAGCTGACATAAATGAGCTTAATATTTACAGATTTGATCCACAAAAACTTTTATGAGCTCAGGAAACAGAGTAGACTGTGCCAATAAAGTAACTGGATGTATCTGCCCTGGAATGAAAGTCTCATTTCTGTCCAAGTCAGACGCTCCCCATCATTCCCACCGCTTAATTCTTTTATAATCTTATCAGGTTTATATTTTCTCCTGCTTGTGCAGGAGCAAATAAATAGCTATGTTCTGGTTTTAAAAAAAAGAAAAACTCAGTCAATTATCTTTCTCCCCAACAGAGATCACTGACCCAATGACCTTCCCAGGTTCTGCTCATAGTTTTGCTGTCCTTTGGCAAAATCACCCGTCAATCACCCGTCCGCAACTTTTTCGTTAACCAACAACCAACAGTAGTCTCATGCTGACTATTTTCTTCTCTTTCAGCTATTTTAGTGATGCTAAACATTGCATTAGTCATAATTTTATCTGCTATAGTCATGATTACCCTGGATAGCACTACTGTCCAACACTCATGTTCACACGTTTGTTCACACATCTCAGGTTTAATGTAGAATTTATGCAAATGTTTGCTTTTTCTTGCTTTCTTGGATTCCATCTCTCTTTGAAACATTACCAAAATGTGTTTCTACATTTGTCTTAGTCTATAGTCCTTAGAAATCAATCTTTGGGTCAGTATTTTGTCTTTTTCCCATTTAAATCCAAGCGCTGGGTACCTAGCAGATACGTGGCACAGTTGTGCATGTAGAAATGAATCAGAGATGTTGTAAATTAATTTATTTTATACTAATCATTACTTGCAAACAATTAGTACTATGCAATAAGCATTAAGTGTTAAAAAATATTGGTAATGCAGTATTTATTGTGCATGGTTGCGATCCAAGCCATGCTGCTGGTATTCTACTTCTGCAAAGCCCAAATAGCAGCTAAATGGTGTTTCGTTTTTTCCTTCATGCTTCTCAAATACTGTGAAAATGGGGTTTGTGCCACATAACAAAGGGCCTTGACATTTAGTGGTGGAAAAATGAATTCCGGCAGTAGGGAGATGGAAAGGCCTAATAGCCTGGGTTCAGGTGGAACTCTCTGCAGAACTGAATTGGTGTGATAAAGACTGCAATGCAGTTTGTCCTTTATAATATTCTGTTTGTTAGAAAGTGTGTCGCATGGGGACAGAAGGGGATCAGGTGGCATTGTAATAAGAAGGATGATTAATGTGGGGGGGGGCAAATTGTGTTACAGACCATGAGAATGCAAACTCAAGGGAAGCAGACCAAAGAATAAACTGCACCAGCTCACCACCTTTTCCATCCGTTTAAAAAAAAAAACAAAAACAAAATAAGATCTCAACAGTCCAAAACGTTTCACTGAACTTTACAACATGTTGCTGTTACACTCAACTGTGCTCTGTCTAAATTTTACTCTGTCAAGCAAAAACCAAACACAACTGTAGAGAAATGAAAATAACCTAAATTTACATACTGTAGTGGCATGCAGCATACAGCAATTTAGATACACACTCCTGTTTTTCCTTTTGCTGTGAATTAAAATATATGAAGATAATTTCTCTGCTAATATGTGTCCCTATAAATTTCAGCCCAAATACAGTAACACGTCTATTAGTGCTACCTCTTACAGCACTGTTTCACTTCAGCACTCCTTTATTTTATGATCATCTATCATCATGGCACATATCTGAAAAAAATCAAAAATAGTTTTTTGAAATGTTGTATTTGCTATCCATGAAATATTCTGTTTATTATGATTAAAGCTATAATTAATGTTTTTTGTATTATTTGGTGCAAATGTAGGTTTCAGCTTCCTTTAGGCTTCAGGTCTCACGAACACATCTACATCACTGAACAAGGTATTACTGCAGTGCAGTTTTTTTACAATATCAAAAATACAAATCTTGACTATAATGATGTTGATGAGGGTTAGTGAAGGGAGGAAAGAAAGATTTTGAGACGTATCACAATAAAATGTGAAAAAGTGTAAGAGGGGTATACCCAATTGCCACTTCTTTGGATTTTGCCTTCTGTACCAGTAAAAAAAAAACACCAGTAAAAAGGGTTTTATCCTCCCAGACACTCATTGTTAGCTGTCTGGTGTAGCGACAGACCTGAAAGGCTGGAGAACCAAGGGGAAAACAGGCTGGGAATGCAATTAAAAGTCTTGCTGCTGTGAAACATAATGTGCTCAGCAGGTTCTGAGGGGTTCGAATGTAACAGGCATGTCCAAGGAGAGAGGAGTCGTTTTGAAGTGGCACTCCAAGGGTTCTTTTCGGCCCTGGATTAGGGGGTCGGCAGGATGTTTGACGGCTGGTGGGCGGCCATCCAGAAGGAGTGGTTCGTGAAGGACACCAGTACCCTGTGGCCATAAGTCTGCTCAAGCAAGGGAGAAAAATCAGGGATGAGTTGTGATATGAACATGCAGTCGTGAACTCGCTCAAGAGGGCAAAGCTTACTTCCTGAAACGAACCATCTCCCCAGATAAATACAAACTGAACACCAAGGTAGTCTTGTGTGCATGAAAGGTGGTAACAACAGACAAACTTCTGCATACTTTTACATAGTTGTTGAAAGTCTTTCTAATTTTCTCGAGTTTCTTTTATCCAACTATGTATCTTTGTGTTGCATATAAATTATACATATATGAATAAGATAAGAACTATCCAAAATAGAGCTGAAATTCTCTTCCTGGAGTTTGTAGATATCTAATGTGGCCATTTTCTCTGCAAATTCTTCAGATGCTGTCAGAATTTATTTTTAACAATGTCTGCATTTGACAACCTGCCCTCGCTTGTTCATGCAGAGTATCTCTAATAAAACATCTTCATCTCAAGGTAGGAAACATGTGGTCAGTTCATGTATTTAAAGACCAAAAACGATTGTCAGTATAGGTGCAATATACATTTTAGAAGCAGTCTTTTCATCTCACTTTTACTGTAAACTTGTGCTGGCATCATTTTTTTTGCAGTAAATGAGCTCAGATTGGCCTCAAGAAAAAGTGGAAAGCGTTTCAATCCATTTCTATCTATAATGAACAAAAAAAATTGAATGTAGATCATTTACAATATGCCAGAGAGAAATGTATAAAAAATGAACATCTCCCAGAAGAAGTGCTGTTTCACACTCATGATTGTATAGTTGTGCCTGATACTGCATTGAATATTCTGTATATTTGCATTTTCCCTGGAGTTGGTGTAAATTCTTATGTGATATCTCCAACCAGAAGGTTGAAGCATATAAACTGCGACCTACGGGGTTCTGTTCAAAAAGCCTTGTCATTAAATAAAACCATTACAATAGATTTAAAATTATCATCCATGAATATTATGATGTATAATAGGGCTTTGTTATATTTTTCACTAATAACATAACTTATTCATCTTAAAATTATACTAACATTCAATAATATAAATGCAATGCAGTACAGGTGTCCCCCTTTTTACAAGCCTACTGCGTTCCTGGAAATCGGCTCATAAGATGAAAACTCGCAGGTGACAACAGGAGTTAAGTCCAACCTGACCTTGTTACTTGTAAACACAAAAAATCAGCCTTATATTTGTTAACTCAATCAAGGATATTAAATAATTTTGCTCGCACACAAAAACTCATAAGGCAACGATTCAAATCCCCAGGGTTACCTTTAGTATAAATATATTTCCATGCTGGGCTATTATTTAAACTTGCATTTCTAAATTTATTTTCTTTTGCTTCTACTTTTCAACCCCACCAGAACAGTCACATTTTAGATGCCACCCACTGTCAATGAAAGGTAACTTGAATGGAATCACAAATGAAATAACATAAATAAAAGATTTTTGTAAACAAAATGCAATCGCTGCTAGAGACTGAAACACTGATTAATTTGGGATTAGATTTTGCATTAATATTTATTCTACTATAGAATGATCATAATAACTCCTGATAGGCACCCAAACACAGTCTGAGACAGAAACGATAACAAATGTGGACAACTTACGACAGAGCGCCCAGCCAGTGTTATTGCACAGCAATATTGAGCGGTCGTCATTAGACATTATGACCAAATGCTGGGACCCAGAAATAATATGACCAGGTTTAAGGGACAGTTGTTGTATGTCTGGGATGTTGTAAGTCGCTTATGTCGTAAGTTGAGGACTTGCTTTATAATGAGTGTGTTTTATTTCCACAACTAGAGCTTCACTCACAGTATCACTTGTTGCCTAATGTTCATGGCTTTTTTGGATTTTACCTTGGATCACCAGAGTGCCTTCTCCTTCCTCGGTCCATTTATTAAATTCACAGAAACATCTTATCTTTACTGTTCCAACCAATAGCCTCGCTTATCAGCAATCCGATTTGGTGAAATAAATATTCCAAGTGTCCTAGCAAGGTCACTGCTGGAAACAGCAGACATGTCATGTCCTTTCTGCTCTTCTTGGGACTTGTATCTGTTGCTTCTTATGCACATGGACCACTTACTTGACCTGATTGTGATAAAAATGCAAATAAAAGCAGTGTTAAAGTGTGCAATGAAAGTTGAGCGCAAAGCTGAACACAGACGTAACAGAAATGAGAAAAGTGCAACAGGTAGAACAAGCAAACTTTCAGGAAATAGGACAATTTGTAGTTGAGAAATGAAACGTTAACAAATAATTATGGTTCATGAGCAATCTTGGAAGAGGACACAGAGATATTCTAAGCAGTTTTGTTAAATATAACCTTCATGAGGACTTATTATTGCTTGAGAAGGAACATTTATCCAGCACAATAAAATTGTGATTTTGTCTGGATGTGTGCCACTTTTGAAAAACTTAGCAGCTTTTCTTCTTGAGTTCCAAAGGGCAGATTTCCTCAGGGGTTGGAGGGGAAGGTTTTGAGAAAGACAACCAACATTTTTTTTTCCCCAGCTTTGTTAAAATGGTAGACAACCGCCTGCCAGCCCACCTGCTGCCGTCTCCCCAATCTGTCTCTTAATGGAGAGCCAGCAGAGGGGTGACGTGGCTGCCAGCAGCCTCGTCCCCCACTGCGCCATGGAAAGGCCACATGGGGGGCCAAGGTGGGGCTGACCGTCAAAGATCGACACCAGGACAAGTCACAGGCACTTTGGTCCACCAAACAACAGAGCAAAACTTTAGCCACATCTTCAGAAAACCTAAAACCTGAATGTATTTCAGAAAACCTGTGTCTTTGAAGTTATAATCTTTTCCTGGCAAAACTTCAAAGATGTGATGAGACATTCTGAAGTTTTCCCTTGCTGTATTGATTTAGTATTTTAAAAACATTATTTATTATTTTATGGAAGCACAGAGAACTCTACTCTAGCACAGCTGTGGCATCTGGCTGCTCTCTGTTTTTTCAGCACTTTTCCTTTTAATTGGTTTTCACTAAAAAAGGCCATTTTGATGAGACATTTGGCATTCCGGGGGTTATACTTTATGTATTGATACCGACCAGAATGTCCTTGGGGACCAGAGACAGGTCTTTCTGTTGGATCAGGGGGTGCCTGTATTGTGGATCTCCACTCCCTGCCTTATTGAACCTGTCCAGCTCTTTCTGTTATGGAGGAAAATAACCAAAGTTCAGCCCATTTGGCTCTATGTGTTGATGAGTAAACCAAACAGTGACTTTCCAGTTGTCTTCTGCCATGGAACCAAATACAAATAAACATGACATAAAATTCCAGCACCTGGGTTGTTTAGGTGTGAGTTCATCTTAGTCAGTTTGGTCTGTGTGGAGTTTGCATGTTCTCCCGATGTCTGTTAGCACTTCTTCCAGGTGCTCTCCCACAGTCCAACGATGTGTTTTAGATTAACTAATCACTCTAAATTGCTTGTGTGTGACTGTGTACTTGTGGTTAGTCTGTGATGAACAGGGGTCCCATCCAGGGTGTTGTTCCATTGCTTGGTGCCCAGAGATTCCAGGACAGACTCCAGACCACCATGATCCTCACCAGATGAAGTTGTTAAGGTTAGTAGATGTCTGGTTAAATTAACAGCATTTGTTTCAGGTTTTACTTTGTGTTCATTGGTCACTTAAACAAAACAGCTGTTTTAGACTTGGCTCCCTGCAAGTTGGTCTAGCAGCTGTTATAAACATACTGACTATGACAGAAGCTCAAGATGAGGCAGAAGCAATGTTACACATGAAAGAGACATAACCATCAGGTATGATATTAATGCAACAAGAAGGCTGGAATTAATATGCAGTGTAGTTAATTTTTAATTATGTTTACCATTAAATACTGGCATTACAGATTTGTTTTATTTTATGTAAATATTGTATTGCTAGCCTCAGTCTGGGAGGTTAGGACTGTTGTACGATTTAGTGATATAGTATTTTTTTAAGCGCTGTTGTCAAGCTGTGTCTGTTTACCCAAGTGAATCATGGTACTTTTGGCACATTCATCAAAACTTTAAGCTCACATTAAAGCCAAAATTAAATTAACATATAATAACATACAAAAATGTATGAGAAAATGGTACAAAAGTGCAAAAAGTGTTCACCCCCTTGAATCTTTTCATATTAGAAATGAAATTATTTTCTGCTTTTTATTTTTAATTAATTTGTAAAAATGTTGGATTTTATTTTCTATACGTTTACATTATAAGGTAGTTTGTATTGATGAAAGACAGTAATTCTGAGTAAATGACTTCGTAGTTCCATGCTGTAGCACAAAAATGAAGGAAAGAGAGGGGTGAGAATTTTGAAATATTGCAGAAACAGTCGTCCAGGGGAACAAATCAATAACTGGACCTCTGTCCCACAACCTGCTGCAAAGAGGAAGCGCACAAGTTGTTGCCGAGAGCTGAATGACGGTGCTAAAGCTCAACCTCCTGCTACGGCTTGTTGGCGTGTGTCAGGGTCCCCTTGTCGCTGACCTTTTCCTTTCTAACACCAGGCAGCTGCTATCGATCGCACCACTTCTGCTTCTTCCCCCCTCTGCCTGGAGCGAAAGGAAGGTAGCTGGAGTGGGGGGTTGGGGAAGCTGAGGTCTTTGTCACAGCAAGATCTGGATGATCAGGAAGGTCTGGTCCAGGGAAAGGAAGGAGCTACTCACAGAAGCTGGGAGGTGGCTGGAGAAGCCATATTCCTACACTGAGGTTGAGATACTAGAACATGTGGTACACAGCCAAAAATGTGACATTGTGCCTGGACAAGAAAGACTTTCCTTCCTCTGTCTTCCTCATACTGCAGGTAATTGCAGTGGAGGCAAAAGACCATCTTCTAGGACACCTAGGAGTAACTGAGAACAGCATAAAAAACCATGCACCCTAAGCAAATGTCCAGAAATTGGGCCGGGCCCAGAGATGGTCTAACTGGGTATTCCTTGTCTAGTTTTAGCAGAAAAACTGATTTGTTGGAGGTAGGGAATTTAAGTGGATCAATGTGGTTTACCAGCATCTTCCATGTACCTTCAATGTTGAAGATCAATTGCTGTTTTTAAATGTAGGGTGTTTTTTCCGGAACCAAAACATCAGAGTGAGGTTTGGGAATAGCCTTGCAGCAACAACACTCAATAATCTGAGAAACAGAGCAGGCAGAGCTTTGAGGACGTAATTGAGAATGTTTTATTCATTTTTTTTGCCCTTTTTTTCCAGAGATCTCTGTTGTCCTTTGTGGAAGAAGGGACAGTTTTGGTTGTGTCATGTTGCACTGATCTAACAGATGGGGCCATAGAACACCCAGCTCCTTCATCAACTTAAAACAGTATTTAAAAAAAATGCTGCTGCCTCCAACTGTGACCACCTCTAGACAGTTGCAGGTGCTCTTCTGAAAATTTCTTCACTTCAGGATAGCCTTTGTTGCTGGACATTAGAATGTCTGAACCACACAATGTACGCAGGTTTTGATAATAACATTTTTGAGTTTATGTTTTTTTATGCGATAAATGTTAAAAATGTGAAAACCCATATTCAGTGTATTAAATCATTATTGAATGAACCAAAATATCTCTAGTAATAGTAGAAGCAGTAGTAGTAGTATTTGCTTGTGTGTGAGAATGTTTGCCGTGCATTCGGGGTGTAGTCTCCTGGTCTTGTGCCAGTGGTCCCAGACCATCACAACCCTGACCAGGACAAGCTATTAAGGATGATGGCTGGATAGATGGATGGATGGAGACAGACTTTTTCAAACTGTTACATCTTGAATGTATAAGCTTCATGTGTGAGTCACACAGTAGACTTTATGAGCTGTAGGGTTAAGGGACTGTTTAGTTGTCAACCTTGTGAGCATCTCACATGTTCCCATGTATGCTTCACCTTGCGATCATCTTCCATGTTCTCGTGGCCACTTCATTAGCTTTGTCTTTCCTCTCTCCACCTCCCATTGCAACAGAAGTCCACAAATAAAGCTCCAGCACAACCTGGCTTTGAACAGTCCACTTCAATCAATGCGGATTGAATTAAACAGGATCTTTTTGTGGTCTCCCGTCCTCCATTGTTGAGAAATCCTATTAGACAGTGGGAGAAGGTGACTTTTCCTTTCATCCAGATGACACATACAGACATGCAGAGAGTAGCCCTGTCAGGTTGTTGGGGGCGACAGAGGTAAAAAAGAAAAAAAATATTGATTGACCAAACCAACCGCACCTCCCCTCTGTTAGCATTCCCCTCTCCTTCCTGGCAACAGTGATCATCTGCAGGTCTCTCCTTGGGGTCCATGCTGCTCATTTAATGTCATAACAGTGTCTGACAGCCAGCAGGGGGACCAGCGATGCTGGGGCCAGTTCACCTCCCCATCATTGCCACCATCTTCAGTCCTCTTACCTGCTCCTTGTGCCCCACACTGTTCCCCTGTCCAGTGACTCGGAGGCGTTCTGCAGTCAGTGCTCAAAAGCATAGATAACACCTTGTCAAGCCAAAGTGAGGACCTGGCAAGGACCCTCTCCTCCTGTCCCTTTTGTCAAGGTCACCCACCTCCACTGACAGAAGCGCTAACAGAACTAGGACAAAACATTTTAAAGAGAAATGATTTCTCTGAGGTCTCCCGTGTCTTGTTCCTCCACTCCATTCCAGCAACAGGATGGTGCCGGTGGTTAAACTTCTATTAAAAATAAATGTTGCAAAGAGTGAACCGATTTTCCATCAGTCCTGTGTGCTACTCAGTCAGTATCCCAGATAATCATGAAAATACAAGATGGAAACTGAGACCAAAATGCCAGCTCCTCCTTCTTTTCAAAACCCCACAATAAAGTGCAAAGAGCCCGCATTTTCAAACAATTTTTTCAGCTCTCAAAAGGAATGACTGGTTCAAAAGGGTCAGCGGTCGACCCTATAAGTTCTGAGATTTCAGCTGTATTACATTAAAAAAGCTGTCAGGTTTGTAACAGTCTGACTGATGCGGCGTTGTTTTATTTTAAAGGAATAAGAGCAACTGACAAAGATGTCAGACACAGCAAGCGTTTGTGGAGAATGCGGCTTTTCAGATCTGGAATGCTATTAAACTCTAAATGATTTCACTGTTTCTGCCTTGTTTTCGTTTCAAAGAGAAAAGAGCATCTGTCAAAGACGTCAGACGCACCGATAAACCCGCACTGTACAGACATCAAGTTCTGCATGGCGTGTCCTTGTAGTTTATGAACAGCTGTACAGCTTTGACATATAAACACTCTTTACATGCTTTACATTTGGTAGCCCCTGACTGGTTTTAGTGTGCAGTTAATTCCATTTCAAGGTCATCTGAATAATTCTGTTTTATTTCCCATCAGGACCGGTGGAAATGGCCGTTTCTGAGCCACTCTCGCCTGCCTGTCTGCTGGGACCTGTTATAAACTGGTTTTGTCCCAGCAGGGATTCTGTGAGCAGGAATAAAAGCTCAGTCGCGTTCCCATTGCACCTTTGAAAACGGAATACAATGGAAAGCCTACATTTTCAATAATAAAAAAAGCAGTGTCCACCTGCTACAGTCAACAGCAGCATCGGCGCTTCGGGGACCTCGGCCACACAGGGGTGGGGGTGGGGGGGATTTGCTTTTACTCACATCGAGCCGGAAAAAATAAGCACAACTGTTCACTTTAAATGTTTTCCACAGGTTTCAGTAACCTGTAAAATATGTCAAAGATTGTGCCCAATCTCATCCTTCCATTCTTGACTGTCAGCTTGCCAGTCATTTTCAGACACTGATAAAGAGGAACTGGAATATTTCCTAAAGCATATTATCATAGCTGGATCGCTTTCCAAATCCTAATTCCATTTTGCAAGGTTAAGTATGCAATGATATTTTTTAAGAATCCCGCGCTGTGATTCTCAAGGATGCATACAGTTCAGTGCAAAACAAGGATGACACAACCTGTACAATATGTTCAAGTGACTGATCTCATTTCATGCTCATTCTGTTTCTGTACTTCACTGCTGATAAACAAGTGAGGAGAAGCCACATTACTTTTCACATATAAAATCTCTCTGCTCTCATGTTAACTCCTTATGTAACTGTATCTTGGACAGAAAGATCAATGAATAATTAATAAATAATTGTGGATTTACCAAAACCAAATGATGTCATTTCTTGGCTCTTTCAAATGAATTTATTTTCATTTACATTTGTTCTTTTAGCAGAGTCTTTTCTCCAAAGCAACTTGCAAAGCTAGATCCCCGGCAATATCCCTCCTGCACTCACTCGTTCGTCTAAACACTAGAACAGCGTAATGCAGTCACACACAGAGGGTACTCAGTGTGTACTCAATTTAGAGTCACATGTCTTTGGACTGTGGGAGGAAAGTTAGCAGCAGAGAGTTGAAGCAGTTTTATGATGTCCAACATGGTTTTTCAAACAATGCTTCAAGTGAAGGGTTGCCAGACCAGAACGCCATCCCCCTCCCCTTGTTCCTTCACACTTTGCAAAACAAAGCCTTTTTGTCTGCTGTTGGTTCATCTGTCCTGCTTTTCCAGAAGTTCACTGTCAATAGTCGTCGCGCTAACAAGAAGCAATTAGCTGCAGAATGTGCATAATGTCACCACCCCCTGTGGTTCCTCTTCGATCCCCATCCTCATTGTCGGCCGCGTCTTTCCGATGGCTCCACCGAAGTGGAAAAATGAGCTGCTGTCCAGGTTCCCTCAAGCTGGCCGAGTGCCACTGCGGTTCGTCCGCCACTTCCGCTGTTCCCAGGGAAGAAGCACGGTATGAAACTCTTATGGTGACCTTTCTCACTCATAAAATTATTGATAACCATTAGCCACTTATTTAATGAATAGCTTGTTGGTAGATATGTGAGGCTGAGGCCTCCCTGCTGCAGTCTACAGTTCAAATAAGGCTAGTTTTGATGCTCACATTTCTCCATCTTCATCACTGCCCATATCTTGGCCTGATTTTTTTTTGCCCATATAAAAAACACCTGAAGTTTTCATTTTCATTTATGTCTGGCTGATATCAGAGCAAGTTAGAACTGGGTCAGTAAAACAGAGACGATGGAAATACATAGATATACAGCTAAATACAACGCAGTGTTCAGCAGGAGGTCTGTTGCGGGACTGTATTAAGTTTCAGAAGGGTGACCAAATCCAAAATTCATTAGAATAATGATGAAAATCAAAAGGTCAAATTCTACAGTTGGACAGTGGAGTCAACCACACTTTGGGAAGGAAGATTCTGGTGCGGAGCTTAGAAACAGTACATTTTCTTACTGTATAGCTAATAAAAAAAAATTATAAAAATGTACCGGTGGGTGACAATAAAGCAGATTCATTGTCTGCATCATGTTATGTGGTCAAATTTTGTTTCCACTTTCGAGCGAAACCGTATTTTAAAAGGGGTCAGTAATGGTGATTAAATTCTTCCCTGTGTATCTTCTTCATTTTTGGATTTTCACTGCATCTGCTACACAATGCATGCTAGTACTTACTATGTAAAATCCCACTTTTTCCACATCAAGCCTAAACTAGGTCTTACTTTTCACAACATCAAGGCTGGTTAGCATCCTGCGCTGACACTGTGCCCTCATTTTACATAGACTCTGAGCTGTAGCCAAATATTAATCTTGGTTGCTGTAGGGTTTTAAGCTGCAGAGCATTTATTATTCAGGGTGTCTGCACTGTTTAGGGCTCTAGGTGTTTGTGTCTGGCTGCACACCATTTCCCCTTGCACAAAAAAACACCATCAGCACTTTGGCAACTTATAAAACCCCCAAACTGTGGGCATGTCAGAAGAAAATATTTCAAATGCAACAAATGAGGACCTTAACCAATGAAGGCAATGTCATCAAAAGAAAGGATCATCTCTGTATTGTTATGTTTAATTTGTTCATTTCTAAGATGGTGACACAAGTAGTCCTCATAGCGCCTGGGCTGGTCGGGTGTGGGTTTGAATCCAGTTCTGTGTGTGGAGTTTGTGTGTTTTCTCTGTATCTGTGTGGGTTTCCTCCCACAGTCCAAAAGCAAGTTTTAGGTTCATTGTTCACTAAGTTGACCATAACGTGCGACTTTGTGAATAAATGCGTGTCCACCCTGTGTTGCAGCATATGTCTCTTCGCCAAACGTCCACTGATCCCAGGAATCCCAGGATAGGTTGTGACCCCGACCAAGTCTAGCAGTCAATGAAAATAAGTGAGTGTGCAACTTCTGAGACGCAAAACCAAACTGAAGCACTGTGAGGCACTGACCAAAGTCAACTTTCTCGAGTCAGCCAGCAACTGCTGACCCCACCTGGCTTCTCTGAAAGTCAGATGTTTTCAACACGGTGCCACCTTCTGTTGGGTGTCTGGAACAAATCATTCTTGTCACAGACTGGGAGGCTTGACACACCATCTCTTCAAGGCCCCTGCAATCTCTGCCTTGCTTTTTTTCTCCAGGTCTATCATCTTCCAGTCATCGTCTGTTGCAGAACGACTGCAGGAGCATCCTTTTCATTAGGGCTGCTATTGACAGACTGTAGTCTGAATCATGAGCGCTTATGTCTAACACCTGGGCTGTTGACGGAATGCTGATGCGGCGCTAATTTGTCTGTCGGGTCTATCAGGAGAGTCTCGCTCCATGATCACACTCAAACGCACACATTTCCAGCACAGATGCGTGTGTGCCTGTGTGTGCGCACTAGCATGCATGTGAGTGGGTCGAACAATGAAATGTTAAAGTTCAGGCGCTGTTGTGTTGCCTTGATGCTTGGAATGGTAAACAAAAGGAAAGGCCATCGAGACTAGGGGCACCACCAGGTCCTGTGGCCATCACGGCTGACCTGCAGGACCGAAGGCGGGTTTTGCTCCCATGTCTCCCGCTCCTGTGGCTCCTACGAAATCACACACGTCGACGGGGCTGAGATGTCAAAAACAGCAAAACCAGTAATTGCCTTCAGAGGGTTTGGATGTTTCAGGTGTGATTTATTAATTTATGACTGCCGAGATGCAGCCGCAGTGTCATCGGTTTTTTTCCGTGACAGTTTTATTAGAATTTTGGCACTCTGGTGCCCGGGGAACCGAGGCCGTGGCACCCGAAATAAAAACGTAGTGTGAGACAATGACAGAGGTGTAATTGGAGGGTGAGCGAAGAACTTGTTAACTTGCAGGAAGAGTCGCGTCTTGCGTGCGGAGCCGCTCACTCTCCACCCCACGCCGAAGAGTCATTAGGAAGGTGGTAAGCGTGTGCCGTAGTCGCGGGCGTGAGTGCGCCACCCGCAGCCTAATTAACATACACGCAGGGGCCGGCCTTATAGATAAGCGGGGTGCGCACACACCTGATTTGAAATGTCAGGTACAAAGGCAAATTAAAAACGCACTGATTCAAATGTGAAAGAAGAAGACAGGTCGAAAAATGACTTGTTAGAGTATCCTACACATTGTTGGTGGCTGAGGCTGTGTGTTGAATGATTTCCATTGGTGCTTTGTACTTCAAAAAACTTTTCTGGTAGCTGTGAGGCTGGTCACTTCATCTCCGGGTGTAAAGAAAGGGAAACGCAGCCAAAATATCCTGTCGAATGTTTAATCCACTTGTGTGATTGTAGCTGCTCGATGCCATATGTGGGCCTCATAAGCTCCAGTCCAACTGACCCCTTACTTACGAGTATAATGTGTAGCGGGAAATTTGCTCGGTAGATGGAATCTCGTAAGTCGGAGACGTAATTATTCTTACAGTGGAAACGTTGAAAATTCCCAGGCGCGAGGCTCTTATTACTCGTAAATGTGAAAAATCAGTTTCATATTTAGTCATAACTCGGTGAAGGGTGTTAAATATTTTCACTTATATACGCAAAAACTTGTAAGACTTGTATCTGGAGGGATAAGGTGGAACAGCACCCCATCATGAGACAAGGACAACGTACACGCCCCTCGAGATACAAGTCTACACATCTCCTATTCTTATAGGTCCCCAATTTACAACATATGCTACCTCCAACATCTGTAATTTTGTCAAAAGTTGTAAATCTCCCTTTATTGTACTATATAAAAAATGGATCTGCTTGGTTGCTATGTTCTCTAATAGGGCTTTGTTATATTTTTCACTAATTTCACTTAGTATTCATGTTAAAATAATTCTAATAGAGATTAATGATCTAAATATAATTCAGTATTATAATTAATTTTTCATTAAATGCCTGATTATTTTCTCTTTCATCTCTAACATTATTTTCTTTCCCTTTTTGTTTTCAGCACCGCCTCAATGCTCTCTATGTCACTTGCTGGCTATTGTAAAGAAAACAACGTTCAGTAAGTAAAACATTTTATTTGATAAAGCACAATCAGTGATAGTCCCCAGAAAGCTGACTAAATCAATGAAAAATATGGGTGTCTGGGGGACACTTTGTCCAGCGTGGAAAATGATATTACAGCCGTCGTGCAAAAAAGTTACAGCTAAAATGTTGGGACGTGAAAGTAATATGGTAAGATTGACGGGACAGCTGTCGTACGTCACATATGTCGTAAATCAGGGATCTATAATCGGAATTAAATGTAAACCACAGCTGTGTATATATGTGATTGATTTATAGTTTGACATGTTTTAGTTACTTCTAGATCATAAACATGAGAAAACATCCGTGATGAAGTCTGTCAGCGCTCGAAATGATTTGTGGAGAATCTTTTCACTGTACGATGCTGTGTCAGGTGCTAAATCTCAGACAGAGGCCTTTCCTCGCTGGTGTCCTCACACACGCAACTATTCGAAAACAGAGCTCGCTTCCCCCTCACTAAACATCATTTTCACGCTAACAAGCGAAGATTTCTGAAGTCATGTAAAATTTTTGCCAGATACTTTTTCAGTGACCAGCTTGAGTGCATTTTTGAGCCATGAAATCAGAACAAATTGACCCATTTGAGTGAGTTTTCTCGCAAAAATGCAAGCCTCGTATGTTATCTTGATAATGTAGGATGTTTTGTGCCCACGCCTTTGGTGTCCTCTTTAAATGTAGGTGCAAAAGCTTTTTTCATTGTACCTTCAGAGTCTTTAAAGTGGAAACTGGGATGAGTTTGTAAAGTTAAAGTGTGGTAATTGGAAATTTAATTGATATAAATGTGGTTATATATGGTATTGTGTGTTCTGTCGGGGGCACAACGTTTTTAATAATACAAGGAAAGGACATTGTTATTAGTCAAGGTCATCAGCGTTGAATTTATTTAGGGTAATGAAGAAAGAGGCGAGTGTTTTCCTGTCTCTGAGGATCTCTAGAATAAGACCGAATGAGATTCCAGGTCTCCAGCTAATCACGCTTTGCCTTTAGAATTAAGGACGTTGACCCTCCTGTTAATTTCCCAGTCATGTTCTCTTCAAATGTGCATCATCAATTTTTTTTTCCCATCTCCACTTTAAATTAGCGGGTGGTCTGTGTTTCTGCAAAAAATGATGGCCGTGTGGTTTTGCAGCAAGATTTCAACCCCACCGTAGACACATCTGCCATAACCAGGAGCAGAGCAAACACGGTGCAGGGTGTGGTGGTTCAATGCTCTTTTCCACTTTTTACGAATCACTTGCTTCATGGAGGTGCACCTGTGGTGTGGATTTCAGCTGGTGGTACGAGAGGCACCATTCTGAGATACGGGGTCAGAGGGCTGCACAAATTGACCTGTCCTCCCCCAAAATGTAGAGAAACGGGTCCTTCTTTTCAATCTGAAACCTCCAGATTTGTACATGTGACCTTCAGAAACCCAAGATAGTCACGCCCAGGCAGCTGTATGGAAATTTTATCTAGGTGTTGTGAAAACATTCGCACACACTGAATCAGATACTTTCAGATATTTGTATAATAAGCTGTGTGATGTATTGTGTTGTATAATGTGCCTGCAATCCATTACATTACTTAGCTTCAGTTACAGGATGAGTTGCTTACAGAAATCTCAGCAACGGTCCCCTATCACCATATAACACTACTATGTCTATTGTGTGGAATGTGTAAAATTACAAATGTTGCCACATAACAACAACAGCAGCAGCAGCAACAACAACAACAACAACAACAACAACAACAACAACAACAACAACAACAATAATATAGCACTTTTCATGCAAATTTCACAGCTTAATGTACTTTATGAAAAGATTAAAGAAAAATACAGTTAAAAGTCTAAAGTAACCACCAAATAGTTATCTGAGCAACAGTGAAATAATTCAGTCCAGTTTAATTTATATTGACAGCAGACAGTGGTTTTATTTAACTGCAGGGTAAACAGGCTTCACTACAAAACTCTTTATTTTGTGCAAAAAAATGTGCAGACTGACAGCTTCACCTTCTGCCTTTTTTAATCCTGTAGGAAAGGTTGGTGTTGGTCTTAGTATCACACGTCCCAGGAGACCCTCCTCATTGCAAAGCATCTTCAGCGCAACCTTGATATGTTGATGTTTTCTGAATATGAAAGTATTGTTTTGTCCTAGAACTAACTAACGACGGCTGCTCATCCTTCCGTCCTCCTTATTGTATCACAAATATGGTGTAAACTTTATAAAGAGGAACAATCATATGCTGTACTGGACAAAACAAGGGTCATAGACACAGGCTATGTGACCTCGCTGTGAAGGCAGTGTGTCTGTGAGTGAATCCAGTAAATGTCTGCAGGGGGCATCCAGGGAGGAGACTTGTGTGACTGACTGCTGCCTTAGTAAAAACAAGTGGCCATTGCTTCTATAACTTTCTAGAGCTTGGGTCCTAACAAAGTATTGCATTGTGTCCACTGAATTAAATTAAAAAAATAAAACACACAAGATACATCTTAGTGTACTCAAAACTCAACGTACATTGATTTTTAAAAAAAACGGTGTTAAAGAACAATACTTTAAGCCATTAATGGACTGACAATGGGTCCTAGAAAGTACATCGTTTCTTACTTATTTGTAAATGCAATTTTTACTTATTCTGGTGTTTTTTAATGTATGCTGCTGTACATTTATGAAAATGAATAAAGTATCTATCTATCTATCTATCTATCTATCTATCTATCTATCTATCTATCTATCCAAATACACTTTACTTTCTATGCCTAAAAATCTTGATCATAAAGCATTTCTTTATGTATATTTGGTCATGTTTTCCATATTAATTATTCTGATTTTAAGCGGCACGTCGTGTCTGATTTCACATGTGAGCGGTTTGCTAAATATAGATGGCAGAAATCAAATGAATGTGTCAGCATTGTCCAGCTGTTCTGTCTAACAACAGACTGATATGTTTTGGCAACATCTGGCTTCAGCAGTGGTTCATCACAGGACCACAGAGCTACAGAATGTGTCAGTCAACTCCTTGCCGGTAAAGAAAAACATCTTTACATTCCTGTTCTGTGTGCCATTGCCAGGCCTCATGGTGACTGCCAAAGGATCTGATCAACACAAACGTATTAATTTTCTGGAACGTAATGATAAAGTGCTGTTTATAAACGTGAACCTGAATACATCAAGCCCACGCTGCCCACACATGTGGGTGCGCTTCTACGCCCATAGTCCATGTCCTTCATATCCTGCATATTAGCGACTCTTGCAGACGGATCAGCCCCCAGTGGTTGCTCACCAAAACCCCATGTGCTGTTTTGGTGGCCTCTCATGTCCCCACAGGGTTGAGGGTGAATTCTAACACAGCTCTACACTGTCTTGAGCGCCCCGCTACCCTCCTTCCCTAACCAGGAGCCGCTCAAGCCTTCGCCAATCAATTAGACAGAGTAACACCCCGGCAGCAGCCGGAACATGTCTCATGCATATTTATATGCATATTATGGGCTATGATTTATCTGCCTGTGACAGCAAAGACTGATGGCCCTGTTTGGAACCGAGTATTGCCAGCTCGGGAGGCTTGGCCGCAGAGTTGCCAAGTGTTTGGACGTCGGAAGGATAGTGTTGGAGGACAGGCTGAGGTAGAGGTGGGGTTTGAAAATGTTTGGTTCACTCTGAAGTTGTGTACTCACCCTAGCATGTCCATCAGTCGGGAACACTCACGGTGTCCATGAAAATACAGCCATCCCTTGATTTAGGAAGCTAATTGGTTCCTGAAAAGGCTGCGTTGTGTGAAAACATGTAAATCAAGGTGCTATTTCCATTGTTTCTTACAGGGAAAATTATAATGCGTTACAGCCCATTCCAAAAACCCTAAAAAAATTTCCCCATATTTCACTAATGGAGCTACTGAAGCTGTGTATGATAGCTAAACTGCTACATTCATGTAGACAGCTTGTTCTGGCCAAAAACCAGACTGACACAAAGCTGGGCTTTCTTGGGGTCATGATTCTGTTGATGTGAACTGAATGACCAATTCAAATCTCCTGCATGCCACCACTCAACTTTGGGGGAGGTTCCTTTTGCTGAACTTGACTCACAGGACAAAAATGGGGGTTCAGAGGAACAACATTTCCATTTTTTTTGCCACCCTCCCCATTTCTTACCTGCCCTTCGTCTTCATCATCTACATCTTGCTGTCGATTTGCAGGTGAAAAAACACCCCATTGTCTTTGGCGCAGACAGCTGGGAGCTGAAGGTATTGAGTCCAACAAACAATAAGGTAGTTTTGTGACTTTCTCTGGTGAACTGTGAAAACGTGGCATTGAAGCACAACGTTGAACACAAGGGTCACCGAACACCAGCTGTTGAACAGACTTATCGAATGAATTGTAAGTTCATCTGTCTGCTCAGCTAATGCTGTTCAGAACCAAGAATCTATTTAACAGATATTTTAGTCCCTGACAAATATTACAGAAGTTAATGTCATTGTGTCTCATTTTTTTCCCGTAATTTTACAGGACTTCTTGACATTGGCTCAAAAAAGACAACAGTGTTTGTGCCATTAACACCAGTGTGAAAAAATGTGTTTTTGTGTTAAACCATTGATTTAATATTTATAATTAGCAATTCCATTTCAGTTTGTTAGCACAGACAACCTTAGTACCCAAACCTTCAGCTCAGTTGGAGGGGGAACCCAGACAACGCGCCTAATTTGGTCCTCGATTCAATGAAGCAAATAGAAATGGTGGAATCCAGACTCTGTATTTTTATAACCTGCTCTGCCTTCTCTTGACTTGAAAGTGAGAACAGGTGACTTAATTCATGAAAACATTAAGCTCTGTAAACAGACAATCATGTCTTCATACACTTAGCTGGTTCTTCCTTTTTCTGGCTGTAAATATTTATTATCACCTGGCCTGACCTTCACAAGGGTAGGGACTCATGGGGAAACAGTGGCCGCCTTTTTCCAAGTATCATGCCGTGTATATCATCTCTCTTGCCCTTATCGGACTACTCCGCTCACACACCTGTGCCCCAGGTGGACGGGACTCGTTCGCGCTGCCGCAGAGTCCACAGAGGCCTGTTGGCACAAACAGGTTGCTGGGAGGAGAGATGTGTCGACCACTCGGCAGGAACTTACTTTAACAGGCCTTTAGCCTCTCCAGAACTCCCACAAGGAAGGAGCATCTCTTTTCCCATTTCTTTAGAGCCACAATGAAAAATAGATCTGCTTTTTGTTTTTTCTGTCTGGTTCAGCTGACAATTTCTAATAAAGCAGCACAGCACTTCATATCCATTAGTGTGTAACACTGTTTTTTCCCCTCTGCATCCCTGGAATCCCTTTCCTGGGGCTCACAAGACTTCCAAAAAAAATATTACCCAGGATTCAAAAACAGTGATTATGACATATCATTTCATTCCATTAAGGTATAATAGTCTGTTATTTGGAAGTATATAAAATATTTTTTTCAGCTCATAACAAATATTACATTTAGATGTTTGGGAATGTAACTTTCCAATGGTGGTATGGTGGTGCACCTGTGTCATCAGGCATAGTTTTTTCTGCAAGGAGTTTGCATGTTTTCCCAGTGTTTGTGTGAGTTTCCCCCCATAGTCCGAAGACATGTGTTTCAGGTTAACTGGTGATTCTAAATTCCCTGTAGTGTGTGACGTGACTTTTCCAGGGTGTGTCCTTCTTATTCCCCAGAGATTCCAGGACAGGTTCTGGGCTGCCATGAAAAGTGGTTCTACTGAGTGATATCAAGCAATGTGACCCATCATCAGTGACGCAGGACACAACCTCCGGTAGAAACTATTCCAGAAATTGATCAACATACAAGCTGACATGTTTTAAGCTCCCCCCAGAAAAATATTTTTCAACCCTACATCATATTCTAAATTCTAAAAATTCATAACAAGATTCTTCCTCTACACTTGTTCTGTCTCTATGATCAGAAACAACAGCCCTGCACTCTCCCCTCCATCTTATTGGCTCTTCTAAATAGCAGTTGACATTAAGTCCCTTTTCGAACCTGAGCTGCTTATTAGAAGGACAGACAAAATGGAAAGAATGTCATTTATATGGCCTTGCTGAGTCAGGGGAAGCTGATGCGAGTGGCCTTCAGCTGAATGAATTAAAAAGCTACAGGGTCCATGTGAATATGGACTCCGGTGCATTATATCCCATTAATGAAACTGTGGGAATACATATCAAGTATCCCAAGGCTTATTTTTGTTTAATCCCCAAACACAATTACAGACGGCGACTTACAGTTTTCTAGGAACTGAACACAACAGGCAGAATAAATAAAGAAGTTGCCAACCCCTCTTATTCATAAGGGACCCACCAAGTAATGTAGAAGTGTAACCCAAATTGCCAGGAGCAGTTAATAAATAACATTACAAAATAAACATGTTTTTCTCAGTGGGGAAAAGGGGACCTTCACAGTTCATGTGTTGATGCATAATAGAAAGCACTCAGGTAATTATTATACATTGTTCAAGTATACAGTGCATGTATTGTTAGCCTGTAAGCAGAGCAGAATTTCTTCCATTGATTTTAACCCTCCTTGTGGTCGTAGACATGGCTGTTTTCAAATGTACTTTTCACTATATAATTAGTTACTGATTTTGAGAAAACCACCACACAGACTCATTTTATTAATTATAGTGTGGCTTATATTATGCCGTCGATGATTTAGTCTAGACTGTCAATTTACAGTCCAGCAAGGCAAATTTTCAGTGAACTTCTGATCTTTTCTGCAGCTGGTAATAGAAGATATATACATAATTACATATAAAAATAATTAAAGATTAAAAAATGTATGTATTTATATGAGAAACATCTCAACTGCATGCAGGTGGACCCCAGTCAAGAAATTATGTGAGCTGGGGTGTCACTCCCCCGGGTCCGAGCGCCTGACACCTGTCCTGCCTCCTCCTGTCATTGGCTCCTCGCACCTGTTCCTGGTTAGCTTAACCCTTTAGGTACCTGAGCCGTACAACCTGTCGTTGCGAGGTATTGCCATGTTCATGGTGTGCATACTGAGCATTACTACTCCTTGTTACGCCGGCTATCGACCTGTTTCTGTCCCATGACCTAGTCTTGTGTTTACTCCTTGTCTGTTTCGTTGCTTGTTTCGGATTGATTCCTGGTTTGACCCACGCCCTATTGCTGACTACGATTCTGGATTTGCCTCTGTGATTAAACGGATTTCGACCTTTCAGTTCTGCACGTGTCTGCGTCCTGATCGACCTGAGACAGAATACCTCGCCACCATGCAGGCGCTGGATGCTGCAGTCTCGGGTCAGGGACGAATCCTCGAGCGGCATCAACACTTGTTCGAGAGATTCACGCAATCCATGAACGACCTTATGCAGCAACAGCGCAAACAACAAGAACAAATGGCGCACGGAACGAATGAGCAAACTAATGACGACGGTAAAGGGGGACCACAGAATCGGGGACTCTCAGGCTTTTCCAGCAGTCTCCGCCCCTCCATCGGAGACCACACTTCCTGTGAGTCAACCCGACAAATTTGATGGCTCTGTGCCGTATTTGACCAACCGAATGAGGGTAGGAGTTCTGGTGAAATGCTCCCAATGCTGCAACAGGGGAACTGTTCTGTCGCCGACTACGCGCTCGAGTTCTGCACTCTAGCAGCAGGAAGTGGATGGAACGAGCCAGCCTTTTTGGTAGCGTTTCAATGCGGTCTAAGGGCTGAGATCCTGTCAGAACTGGGATGTAAGGATGCAGATCTGGCGTTGGAGGATTTGATTGCTTTGGCCATCCGACTGGATCACTTGCTGTCTATGCGCCCACAGAGACCGGCGCAGAAGACCCCCAGGGTAGTGATGCCAAGCACACCCCCCCCCCCACTGCCACCAAGAGGCTGGAATAGGCACCAGAACACAAGAGCCCATGGTGTGTGACTCCACTCGCCTGTCCTCTGAAGAGAGGCTGTGCTGGCTGCGAGAAGGTCTGTGCACACAACCAAACTGCCACCTCACCGATCATATGACTGTGCGATAGACCTCATTGAGGGAGCGTCTCTCCCTAAGTCCCGAGTGTAATCCCTGACTCAAGCAGAACTGCAAGCAATGGATGCTTATATCCATGAATCCGTAGCACAGGGATTCATCCATCCGTCCACCTCACTGGTCGCGTCCAGCTTCTTTTTTGTCGAAAAGAATGATGGAGGTCTTTCCCCCTGTATAGACTATCGTAAGCTCAATTTAATCACAAAGAAATTTCCATACCCACTACCGTTAGTACCGGTGGCATTAGAACAACTTCGTGGAGGTAAGTTGTTTTCTAAGTTGGACTTAAGAAATACCTATAATCTGATCCGTATTAGGAAGGGTGACGAGTGGAAAACAGCATTTATTACCTCCAGTGGGCATTATGAATATCTCTGCATTTCAGTCTCTGTAACGCTCCAGCCATCTTTCAGTCATTAATCAACGACGTGTTTCGTGACATGATCGGGAAATTTGTCATTGCCTATCTTGACAACATTTTAGTGTATTCTCCCGACTTCGAATCCCACGTGGCCCATGTGCGCCAGGTCCTTACCAGGCTAGGGCGTAATAAATTATATGCGAAAGCTGAGAAATGTGAGTTTCATGTGCAAAGGATCTCCTTTTTAGGCTACATTATTAGTGCAGATGGCATTATAATGGATGACTCTAAGGTTGAGGCTGTTCTTAACTGGACCGTTCCTCATACGGTAAGGGCGCTCCAACGCTTTTTAGGGTTCGCTAATTTCTATCGGCAATTCATTAGGAACTTTAGTGGCATAGCGGCACCCCTAACAATGCTGCTTAAGGGGGAGAAGTGTAAGACCTTGACGTGGGGCCCCCCGGCCGAACAGGCTTTTAATAAGTTAAAGCAGGCCTTCACAACCTCTCCCATTTTAAAACATCCGGATCCATCAAAGCCCTTTGTGGTTGAGGTTGATGCGTCTGACTTCGCAGTAGGTAGCGTCCTCTAGCAGCGAGTAGGTAAAATTCCAAAACTTCACCCAATCGCCTTTTATTCCCATAAGCTCACGCCAGCAGAGAGGAACTACGGGATAGGCGATCGCGAACTGCTTGCCGTTAAGTTAGCCCCTGATGAGTGGCAACACTGGTTAGAGGGTGCTAGCCACCCTTTCCAGGTCCTTACAGACCATCGTAACCTAGAATACATCAAGAACGCAAAATGCCTAAACCCTAGACAGGCACGATGGTCTCTTTTCTTTTCACGTTTTCACGGTTCTATTGCCTATACACCAAGCACATGTAATACTAAGGCTGACTCACTATCCGGAATTCAAGACCCTCCTTATGAGCCTATTGATGAGCAACCCACCAACATTCTACCCCCAGAGTGCCAAATCACCTTGATTTGATGGGAAGTTGATGAGGAGATTGCCAAGGCTTTAGTAGGTACACCTGCTCCGTTACATTGCCCACCAGACAAAATCTATGTACCCCCAAGGTTTTGAGATTGCCTTGTTACTTGGGCACATTTGTCCCTATCCTCTGGTCACCCAGGGGAGCCTCAGACCCACCAACTGCTTGCCAGACGTTATTGGTGGGAAAACATGAGACAAGACATCCATCAGTTCGTTGCTTCCCGTACTACTTGCACCCAATGTAAGACCCCAAGGACCGTACCCGTGGGAAAGCTAGTTCCCCTTCCCATTCCTTCGCGTCCCTGGTCCCACCTAGCTCTAGATTTTGTTACCGATCTTCCCCCATCGCTATCCCATACATGTATACTAACGGTCATGGATAGATTTTCACGAGGAGTCCGGTTTATTCCTTTTGCAGGGTTACCCACCGCCTTTCAGACTGCAGAGGCCCTCTTTGAACATGTTCTTAGACTCTTCAGAATCCCGGAAGACATAGTATCTGATCAAGGGCCTCAATTCACATCCCGGGTATGGTCTGCCCTTTTGGAACACCTAGGGGTAAATGTGAGTTTAACCTCCAGTTACCACCCCCAATCCAATGGGCAGTGTGAATGGGTGAATCAAGAGTTAGGATGATTCCTCAAAACATACTGCCACGAGAATCCAGCAGATTGGAGTCAGTTCCTACCGTGGGCAGAGTTGGCCCAGAACTCCCTCGTCAGTTCATCAACCGGCCTGACACCCTTCGAGTGTTGTCTAGGGTACCAACCCCCACTTGTACCCTGGACTGCTGAGCCACTCGACATCCCCACTGTTGACCAATGGCTGAAAAGAAGTGAGGAGGTCTGGGAGAGTACTCATTGACAGATTGGGGATGTTCTCCACCGCTACAAGGACCAGGCAGACAAACACCGACGGGAGGCTCCTACCTATCAACCAGGGGACTGAGTTTGGTTTTCCTCCAAAGATTTTAAATTCCCAGAAGGTTGTAGAAAATTAAGCCCAAAATATCTAGGTCCATTTAAAATAGTAAAACATGTCAATGAGGTTACTTACAAATTAGCCCTTCCTGTAAACATGAATGTATCTGACACTTTTCACGTTTTCCTCCTTAAGCCAGTCATTCCAGGCCCATTGGACGAGGTGGTATCCAACGACTTACCACCCCCTCCGGTAGTAGTGGAGGGCACCCCAGCCTATGCAGTACGCAGGCTGTTGGACTCCTGAAGAAGGGCAGGACAACTGCAGTACTTGGTGGACTGGGAGGGGTACAGCCCCGAGGAAAGGAGCTGGGTACCGGCACGAGATATCCTGGACCCAGGACTGGTGGCAGATTTTCACCAACTCCACCCCAAGAAACCAGGTCCTCGCCCCAGGGGGCGCCCACGAGGGCTTCCCAGAAGGGTCCCACAAACCCCTGTCATACAGGCCACTAAGGGGCAGCAGGTTTCCGGCCCTTCTAACCAGCCTTATGGCAGCGCTCTTCATCAGTTCCGGGCGCCTTCCCCTGGAGGTGTGGGTGGTGGTCATCGTGGCTGTCTTCATCACGTGGCCGGCACTGACTCCTTGGGGGGGGGGTACTGTCACACCCCCGGATCCGAGCGCCTGACACCTTTCCCGCCTCCTGCTGTCATTGGCTCCTCGCACCTGTTCCTGGTTAACTTAACCCTTTAAGTACCTGAGCCGTACAACCTGTCGTTGCGAGGTATTGCCATGTTCATGGTGTGCATACTGAGCGTTACTACTCCTTGTTACTCCAGCTATCGACCTGTTTCTGTCCCACAACCTAGTCTTGTGTTTACTCTTTGTCTGTTTCGTCGCTTGTTTCGGATTGATTCCTGGTTTGACCCACGCCCGATTGCTGACTGTGACTGTGACTGACTGCCAGACTAATTCTGGATTTGCCTCTGTGATTAAACGGATTTCGACCTTTCAATTCTGCACGTGTCTGCATCCTGATCGACCCATGACATGGGGAAGAGACTTGATTACTTCAGAGGCAATTTAGGTGCATCAGAGCAATGGGGTGAATACTTCTGCATTCATACATCTCAATTTTTTTTTCACTTTGATACTACAGATTAACTCCCAGTATTCCCAGTTGCATCTAAAAGGAGTGTGCTAGCAAACCTGCAGAGGTCTTTAACCCCTGCCTGCCTCAGGTTGTTGTCCCAAAGTGCTTTGATACCATCATCATCCCAGTCCACAAGAAATGACCTGTGTCCTGCATCAATGACTTCCCTCTCGTTACACTCACCTTGGTCATCATGAAGTGTATTGAGAGTAGTCACGTCCCACATCAAGACCAGCATCCCACTCTCCGCGCTAGACCCGCAACAGCATGTCTACCGCCTCATCAGATCCACAGAGGACACCAGCACCAGTGTGGAACATTTGGTCCTGACCCACCTAGAGAGTAAAGACAGTAAACTGTCCTCAGTGATTCTGAACATTCCCCTGTGCAAGGATGTGTGCTCAGCTGTCTACTCTTCTAATCCACAACTGTGTCACCAAATACAGCAGCAATCACATCATCAGGTTTCTACTTGTTTATCTATCAATCTGCTCATCTATTCAAATTTTCTCTGCTGTTATGTCATCATGCTGTCTGTTTAGTATACTGTGCTCTGTGGTCCAGGAGAAGCTACATGTCATTCTCTCATGCCCTTCTGTACAAGGCAAAATGACAATATAGTGAACAGTGAACCTTGAATATTTGAACCTTTCTTGGTGCTGATGAGTGGCAAAATTTGTCAGTTCCATGCTATTAGAACGTGAAAAAAGGCCAACCAAATACACACTTTTTGTAGGCACTGTAAACTATATAGCACACGGCAATAAATTAAAGTATTTTTGACCTATTGATTTACTTTAAGCTAAAATTTTAACCTTCTGTTTTCTTTAGACCTTCAACTACAACAGCGGGAGTGAATTAGACAGTACGCCTGAACCAGCAACAAAGTGTGCACATTTCTGCATATTTCTGACCATGACCTGTTGGTTGGTGTACAAGGTCTTGGGTCTGTGATTCTTCTTTATCTCTGACTGGTTCCCTCCCAATGCAATGTTCATTCCAGGTCATCTCATCTCAGCTGGGCCGGTGTTGGTGGCATGTGGCCGGGTCTGTTGAAGCCGAGCCAGTGGCCAGGTGCTGCACAGCGACTGGGGGTGTTTCCTCACCACATTGAGGGGTTCTGAACCAGAGTTCAACTCCTGCCCGGCTTGAGTGCTCTTGAAGGAATCGGTATGCACAACCCCCTCCCCCCACTCAGAAGAACTGTATCTAAAAATACAAAGTAAAATATGGAAATGGGGGAATGTTACCCCCCACTACCACTGTCACCCCCTACAATAATTCGTATGTATTTTTGGACCATCTCAGAAGACTTACATATTAGCGATAAAAACAAAACCAAACATTATCTCATGTTACAGTCCCTTTCTCTGGGTCCAAGTTGAGGCCGAGGAAAATTCAGATTGATTGGAGGACAATGCCTTACACAAGGAAAAATAAAGCCATTATAAGGCAATCCCAGCCCTTAGCTAAGCCGCTCATTGTGAATTTAAACAGTTAGACCCCCTCGCTGAGCATGCAAGCGATTTTTCATACACTGGCACTCCGAGTCCATGGAGGGCTCCTCCTGGCACCCATCCGAGGCCGTGCAAACTATTGTTTGCTCGCCAAAGCCTTCCTGTAGACCCCCCAGCAGAGTGCCCAGCCAGGCTTCCTCCTTCCTATCTGAAGAGCCCAGGATGAATGTGGAAGACCTCCACTAAGATCCAATACTGCCCGCCCTCAGCTTCTGCAACAGCACACATCGGGCTACAGGATGCTTAAGGGTTGAGGACACACTCCTGAAGGTTGCTAGTTCCAAGTTGTCTCAGCAAGGTCCCTGCTGTTGTACCCTGGAGAATAGTTGTTAATCCGACATGCTCCAGGGTAATATTCAGCTGTACAAAGTGACAAAATTACATGTTGCTTTTCATATAAGAATCAGCAACGCAGTAAAACATTAATAACAACAGCTGACTCTGGAGCTGTTAAACTTCTAGGGCTAAAGGGTGTCCTTGAACCATCACCTCCATCTCTGGAACTGTGAGAACTAATTATCTCATGTCTTAAGTGCTTGAATGTAACAGCTATCAAAGCATTAAATATGGTATGTTTATCAAGAACTGTTAAGGTTTAATATTCAGCACAATGCGCACGCAGACAAAATTTTCCCGAGCGAAGATACCTCTTAAAGCGCACATGAAATACAGCGCCTTGGAGACGTGACAAGCCACTTTAGACCCAGAAAGAAGTTTATTCTTCAGCTGATGTTTCAGATCACAGGGTAGGCGTAATCCCTGGGAAATCAATGGGGATATGCTAGATTTACCAGCGGTTTGAACTCTAATATTTTTCAGTCAAATCACATTTGTTTGGTGCACTGCATTTCTTTAAAAACTAAGCTGTCATAGAGCCCTTTGGAGGGTTTTCTTTGAGGGACTGAAAGGAAGGAAAACAGGAAAAAGTGGGGTTTTCTTCCTGACCCGGTGCTGAACGGCAATTAACATTAATAGAACACAGCCACATCATCTGCAAAACACCGAGAGGAAAATATTAATCACGCATAAATAACTGAGCCCGTACTTTTGATAATGATAGAGAAGAAAGACATTGCTGGGGTTGGAGCAGCCTGTGCATCACCTCTGGAAGAAAATAAATATTTCTATATTCACTAACACACTATATTTTAAAAGTGATGTGTAACTATGGGAGCAGAGTACAGAAATAATATTTTCTGTGAAAATGATGCTAGTGCCGTTTTCATAAGCGATCAATAACAGAGCCCAAGTTTTGGGCAAGTCTTGGTTTAATCATCAATTCTGTTTTGCTCATTCGTTCAGATTCTTGTTGTCTTGTTGTCCTGTTGCTAAGGATACTTTCATTTGGAATGGGCTGCTATCAGACATGGTCTCCTATTAATAGAATAACTATTAAGCTTTTTCAGTTTGGGAAATGCCTGTTGTTTTTGCTTGTTTTCCATTATCCTTCAAGTTGAGAGTGTGCAAAACAACAACAGCCTCTCACCGAGCCCTCAACTTGCTCCTCTTATTGTCAGCTTTTTGTTCTGTAGTCTTGGTTTCTTCTCAGTCTGTGGACTTATGTCTTTCTTTAATTTTACATTTCATACTCAATTTGAAGGAACGCACAGCATGTCTTGGCGTGTTTCTACTTTTGGAACAAGCCTGTTTGGTTCCTGGAGCTCAGGCAGTGAATATTTAACCTTCCGTCTTGTCTCTGTGTTGTGCTGGGAGAAACTGGCTGATCGCGGAGCTGGACCTAAATCCCCGGTGGGGCGCTGTCATTGTGCTACAGCTATGTTGTTAAGGTTGAGATTGCTGGGTTGAGGAGATGTGGAGTGCTGGCGTGCTGTGTTTGCTGGAAAATGCCACACTTTGAGGAGATAGTATGTAGAGGTAGATTCTAGCATGGGAGTCCATGAGTTCTGCAGTGATAAAATGAGCTTTGGGGGTATCAGGAGGGCAAAATCAACCCCAGACTAAGTGAACACTAAAGCTATTCATTAAGCACAACACATCATCTTGATGCATCAACTCTCCCATGTACATCTTAAATATTGACAATAAGTTGAGTATAACATGTAAATAACTGTTGTAGCACCATATTATTGCAGTACGTTATAAAAGAAATTATGAAACTATATGGTGGTGATGTAGCATATTGTCCGTATCGTGTTAAGTAAGATCAGCAACCAAATAATCTACTACTGATAACCCTAAGCCACCCAATTATTGGGGCTCTCATTAAATATCCCATTCTTGGGGAGAAACTCTGAGATGTTTCCACTGGTAACTTAAATGGGGTTGTTGCTTAGCAACCAGACAGTATAGCAACTAGAATGGAATTCTGAAACTGACCGGGTCAGCAGAGGCTTAGCTATACATTGGCTTTATGATGAGTGAACACTCGCGACAGTATTCTTGCAGCATTAGTATAATAAAAAGCAAACATTAAACAGTGAGGTGAACAAAATAGTGAAAGTAAAATGTGGTCTGCGATTTGCACTCATGCTTGATGTTTCAGAATTTTTAAAAATCTTGGACAATACAGAAGTCATGTATTTTTCAGCTGCTTTGGAAGAAAGGTGAGCAAAAAAAAAAAAAGAAAAAGAGAACAAAGTCAAAGCTGCATTTACTAGCTCAGCCGTGACCATCACATACGGCCCAGACAACACATACACCGGACAGATTTGTGAGCTGCAGAAAGCACGGTCGCGGCTCCAGTGAGCGCCAACTGGAACATTTAAAAGATGGCATATGCCAGCGCGATCACACCGCGTTGTTCTAGTCATGGATAGGCCCCCGGAACTGGAACGATTCCTAAAAACATAAATAAAGAGGCTGCAAACACTCATGTTGAGCCGATGTCGGATACGCTCGTATATCACAGCAAAGGAGTGTGGTCATTTGCACATATTTCCACAAGTGTCAATCATCCGTTTTCTGCTATCAGTCTTTGCAGCCATCTGTTCTTGTCCCCAGCCCAGAGACTGTGGCGCATGCATGCGATAATGTACATTAATGAGGAAGCCTGAATAAAATTGCTGCAGTCAGGCACAGAGCAAAACTGAGCAAAAGCAACAATGACATCTGTTTCCATCAGACCGTCCTTGGAAGCCGCTTCCCTGGGAAGAGCGGCATTAGAAATAAATGTCATGAAGCACTAAATAAATGAGTTAAAGCTGCAGAATTGTGCTGACTACATCCATCACTTGTCTGGGCAAAATTGAGTACAGATCTGTGCTCTTTGTTGATTCCCTTGTGGGTTTAGCTGGGGAGAAGAGGCCTGGCGTAGTCGGCCAGACAGGAATGCAGGCGTGGTTCCTCCTGGAGACGCGGCCAGTGGTCAGCGGTCTCAGCAAAAGGGAAAGCTTCCTTCAATAGGGTGTCCCGCGGCAACCAGGACTCGAACAAGATTGCTACTCATTTAGTTGTCGGAATTAGTTTACATTTTGCTAAACTATCAATCATGTTCCAGTTTGCATACACAAGTGTCTAAATATTTAAGTCCTTTGCCACATAACAAGTAAAGATGGCCAAAGGGGGTTTTCCGCCTAAACTGTGTCTAAAATGTTTAATTAGCTATTAATTTAATGAATATCTACTTGGAAAATTGATTTTCTCTTAATTTTCAAACTGTTCACAGTTTCCTTAAAGCTGTTATGATGACATTATTAGTAAAACACAGTTTTTTCTTCTTTAAAATCTATGTTGAATGTGGTTCACCAAAATTTGTGTTTGTCTGCATTTTTATAAAGGATATATCATTTTTATTAAGGATATTTCTCTGGATCTGATGTGCAAAAAAACGAAAGAATCCTATTTGAGGATGTGTATAAAAATGTGATCACGGAGACCCCGGTTGCTATAGTCCCCCTGAGCAAGGTGCGTACCCCAAATCGCTCCAGTAACAATTACCCAGCTGTATAAATGGAAAAGTCATTGTCTTCAGAGAAAAGCTTCAGCTGAATGAACATGTAATAATGATAAACCCTCCCAAGAGCCTCCAAACACTCTGGTGTAAATCTAGATATGATTCAAAAATCATATTTGGTTTTTACCATCTCGAGAGAATGACTTAGAGTGGCTGCTCCAGAGCCGGTTCTGTATTTAAATCCTTGTGATCTGTATTGTAGAATAAAAAAAGGTTTCATAGGACCTGCCACGCAGACAGCAGTGTGAAGGTTGTTTCCCTGAGCTAAAACTCATGGTTTTTTCCCTTCCTGTTTTATATATAGATGCACACAGAGTGACATTTAACCCCTCAAGCAGTTTTATAAAGCCTTCACTGAAATTTGCAACAGAACCGTCTCTGAAAACATCCCGTAACAAACAAGTTGTTTCTTTCATCTAAACTATTCTAACTACAACTCAGAAAACAAATCCTCACCAGAGACAATGTGTAGAGAAAAACAGATTTAAGTAACATCTGTTGGGTGAAATGTGGATCTAATTTAGAGGAACGCATATTTATCTCACACTGCGTGGGCTGCTGAACTTATTTCTGCTTATGTCTGATTTGCTGACACAGCTGTGGTTGACAGAAGCAACAAAAAGTACATATTTCCAATCGGAAATAATGCAATAATTAGTGCCCAATGCAATTAAAAAATATATGATGTGACCCAGGGTCACCAGGCTTGTGAGGAAGCGCTAAGTTTAGAATTTTTGCTAATTTTCTAAGTTTTTCCTTTCAGTTTGTTCTGTTTTGAAACACCAGCAAACCAGTTTGACATAACTGGTGATGGAATATTGGATGGGTGGGAATTTAATATACTTAATCCTTCTCTCCAGCTAAGCTTATGCTTGAACACTGGAAATGTGTCCATGAACTTTAATGAGCTTTAAAATAAGGAATAAAATACTGTCTCGTGTCCAGAAAAGCAATCATCTAGATGATTCTCTTCCAACAACAAACCTAAAATGCCTTCAGGCTCCACAGTGAAAAACGGTGCATTTTTTAAAAAATTCATTCGCACAACAGCGGTTCCACAGTCATCATTTTTGCCAAGAGCATCACCCAGGATGCAGACCCCCACGAAACTGAACTGCACAGATTTCATGACACAATATCGCTGTTTTCCATAATTGAAAAGAATTAAGCACTGCCTTGCAGAGTGATGATCCCCTCGGCGAATAACATACATGCTCATATTACGAAAGGAAAGATTTTTATGAGAGTTAAAAGCGTGAATGTTTATTTGTTTTTAATATTTAATAAATGTGAATGTGTTACCCAAGGGGAATTTCCCTCCGTTTGACTGCAGAAACATGCGCAGGGCGATGCAATACAGGATATCTGTAGTGGCATGAGTGAGCTTCTGTGTGCTCAGGCAGGGACAGAAAATGAAAATATAATAGACGCAGTGATTAAAATTGTCTCAGCTGCCTGCAACAGACCTGGCAAGGGAGTTTGCACACAGCAGAGATGCAGAATTTGTTTGTTCGTGTTCTTTAATCCCTCTCGAATTTGCGCAATGCACGGGGCCTATGCTGACAAGCTCAATGGTACAAACACAATTATATGCTTTAAACCACCCACCACACTCCGCCCAGGACCTGTCTCTCATGCAGCACAGTGAGCTGGCGGGATGGGAAGTAATTACACAGAAAACAAAGGGGGAGACCTAAACATAATCTTGTTAGCAATTACAGTGTCTCTCTAATTTTTAATTACCGGCACACATGTGATGTAGCGGCAGTCGATGGCTTGTGGGGGGAAGGTCATTTGAACGCGGCCCTCAGAGAGACGGGCAGAGAGATGCCCGTTGCGACCTCTATTAAACTGGCACTGATTTCAGACGGGTGACAGAGGTGTGCAAACAGGAGAGTGACCAACCCTGGAAATGGGAAGACGGGAAACACTCAAACTGGGAATGGAAAAGGAACTGTGTGGTAGAGGAATCAAAGAAGTTCATTACGCTCGTTCAACGTACGGCAATATGAGCTTCATCAGGGGTAATAGGAAGATCGTGAAAACAATTCAGCTAGTTTTTAAAGAGTGCTCCTCTCACCAGGGTGACACTGAGTGCTCGATAAAGTTCTGAGGAAAGGAACAAAGAAGGAGGGAAAGGGGTAATATTGTTCTTTTCTGAGGAGGCCGATGTTTGTGCGGGCTCAGAATGCTGGTAGGTGAGGAGAGGAAAACGAAAAGGCTCATCAGTGATGAAGAGGAGAAAAATAAACCTCTGGAGGTCCAAGTACCCCAGTATGTCTGATGAAACAGAATTACAGTATAAGGACATTAAAACTACTATCCAGAGCTGTAGTTTCTGATTGGTCATTTGTACATGAATTGATAAGGAGTTTACAGCAAGTAGCACCCAAACTGTGGCATCGCAGAAGAAAATGTTCTACAAGCAGAGGCTGAGGATGTTAACCACTAAAGGGAATGTAATCAAAAGAAAGTAGTGCTGCTGCCTCACAGCACCTGGGCTGGTTGGGTGTGGGATCGAATCCAGCTCAGTCCTTGTGGTGTTTGCATGTTCTCCCCATGTCTGTGTGGGGTTCCACCCGTGGTTCAGAGACATGTGTCTGCTCCGCCACAACCCTGACCAGTGGAAGTGGCTTTGGATAGATAGAAACAATGACCTGTGTTTGTGAGAGTCAGATGTTTTGTGCTTCTTGTTTTACTCATGTCTAAATGAGTATTGGCTGGTTGTTTTTTATGGAATTAGCCATAAACTGTTTGAAAGCTACTTAAAAGCTACTGGGCACTTTTAAAAGTTCAGAAATGCGTTTTTGTTTGATATGATTTTTATTTTCCTGAGTTCTTACAAACAAGGCAACAGTTAAAATATCACAAGGATGCCAGAGCAGTTAGCAAATTGGATTAACATTAAAAGCCATCTGTCTGTGACATTTAAAGATGGATTTAAAGCAATTTTCATTGGGTTAACAATACTGATGTATAGGAGCTCAATGCCTGGGGTGTGACTGGCTAGTTTTAAATATAGATATATACTGGTCGTGCTGCTCTCGGGTTCATGCAAGAGCAGAGCAGAGAAATCAACAGGAAGTATAAAAATTTGGGACTTTGGCCCTTTAAGGACAATCTCTGTAGGACCAACAAATGGGTTTCCAGCAAACAGGTCACTGTCATGTGGTAGAGCTGTCAAAAGGGTGTGACAGGAATGTGGAAAATTATACTGGGCAAAATTCAAACATGAAAATGGGGATGTCACAGAAAAGAGGTGATGTTATTTTTGACACGTTTCTGTATATGTCGATGTCTCCTAGTCCTACTGAAAGTCTAGGTAAATTAATTGTACATTTGGTTCTGTTTATTTTTTCTCTTTCTATTGGTGTCCCAGTTTCCCAGCAATTTGGGACTGACACAGGTGAAGGTTGCTTTTGCAGCAAAAACTATTGCTGAAAATGTCAGAGTGCATGACTGTGATGGATAACTCTGTGAAGCTACCGGGGTTCAATGCCCAGCATACATGGGGTGCATAGATGTGTTGTTGTCACTCTTCCCAAGTACTTTTCCTCTTTACTGCCAACATAATTTTTTTCCCTCACCTTCTGTTGTATTTTTGTGCATAACGGTTACATGGCAGTAGATCCTTCAAGTCTATAATGAAAACATCTTGTAACCTAAAGGTCTTCTGTGGTACTTATGAGCAAGTCACTTCATTTTCGTTTCTCCAGTGAAATAACTAGTTTTTCTAAATGGCTAAAAGTGAAGATGGCAGCAAATGGTGTAATACTACTCCTACTAAACTACTTGTATCTCTGCTACTCCATTATAACCAGTTGACTTAGTTATTTATGGGTCAACAATGAAATTCAGTTTGATTTTCAATTTATTTTTTATAAGGGTCACACAAAGCACAGAACAGACACTGTAGGAGAGATCAAAAGTTACAGTTTTTGGTACGCAGATTATTTATAGTTAGCTACAGTAGCATCTAAAACAGCAATTTTAGTTAAGTATAGAGTATGCCACGTGATAGTTGAGATGAGGGGGGAAAAAATCTCCGAACTGCAAAAAAAGGGAGGGAAAATAAACCTGTGGCTGTTAAAAGTACCAGTGGGTGCCCAGCCGTCCTGGGCACTTTAAGGTGCTTGATAGCACTGAATAGAAAAATAAATACACCTAAAATTTAGAATAATTTGAGCTAAGGTTTGATTTTTTAATAAACTACAGAATTTTTATTTTGGTTTAAAGTTGTGATGACTGTAGAGATCACTGCAGCGATCTATAAGCAGGACTACGAAGGGTGGCCTCCTGCAAACTTTGCATGTAGATTGATGAGCTAAGGGACAGGCAGGGCACTTTCCACAAGGCGTTCAGTGAATTTTACTGTCGAAAAATGATTTGGTGAGATTGATGTAATGTATAAAACATGTAATACACACCTTTCTTATATCTGAACGGTAAGTCTGTAGATGCACTCTGTGCATTATTTGTCACCTCATCACAATTTTGTCTGCAGTGCAGATTCAGATGCTTTGCATACATCCTAGCTCTGGCCTTCATATGCCAGTATTAACACCCTCGCGGGTGTGTGTTCCAGTACATCATCTTCCCCCGGTGATGAATTATCACTTTGCCCATTTCTGGCATCTCCACGGCTGATCACAGCAGGCCTTGGAACTGAACTGAGGACCAAGCCCAGACTGGAGGAGGTCATGCTGAAAGACCTCTGCGTCCAGTGCGTTGCCAAGTTCCTTTATCTTACTTACAAAAAGTAAGTGAAAGAAGGAGAAAGAAGTCAGACAGGAATTCACAGGGGGGCGCTTTGTCCTACCTGGCTGCAACGTCTCCCCATCTGTTCACTGAAGATCTGGGGGAGGCTCTACTAGCGCTGTCCTGGACAATCCCACAGGGGCGTGTGCTCTTTGGGTCAAACGCTGCAGGAAGCCATGGATGATTAAAAGACGGCCGAGGACAGTTTGCGCACAACCAAACCCGCATTTGTTTTTTTAAACTTCTTTTGAGGGCTGTGAGAATCCCTCAGGGCACACTGCTCTGGGATACCAAGCTGGCTCGGCATAGCAGTGTGAAAGCACTGGTCTTGGAAGGAGCGCCAAACCATCTCATATCAGTCAGCTGCCCACCCCAGCTCAGTTGGGAGGAGCTTCCTGTGTGAGTTTTGGCTTTGCTTTGCTTGCAGTGGAGGGTCACTGTCTGCTGAAGCTTTTTTAGTGGTAGCAGGGTACCTCAGCTTGGTTGGTGGGTTTGGATAGTTGTTTTGGGTTGTGCTCTTCAGAGCTTCTTCACGATGCTCCACCAGCTCTTAGAAGGTGCACACGTGGTGCTCCCACTGCGAGCACAGTAAAACGTGGGAATAGGTTAATTTATCCACGTGTCAATTCAGTGCTTGCAATTTGGGCTCTGTTTTCCAAAGAACGATTCTTGTCAGGTCTCCTGCCCCTCGCCTACAACACAGATGCCCAGCGTGCTATATGGCCACAAATAGAATGGTTTCTGGGGATTGTGAAAGGAATACGATGCTTTTGGGCCTGGCTGTTCTGGGAGAATGAAACAATAGCTCACAGTATATAATGCTTTCCATCAGGTTTCCCAGCACTTTTTTCCTGTCACATCTCACATATCTCATAACACAGGGAAAGGCACCTACCCAGGTGATAAACAACAACAATTTTCCTACTGCTGAGAAAATGTGAGTGATGGAAAAAATATTAGTGGCAACTAAAACAGGGACTCGAATGAGAGGGAGAGACAGTCTTTGAAATGTGGGCCTTTACTGACCCCATAAGAATCCTGGAGCTGTAAAAAGGTCAGTGAAACATTCAGAGCTCAGTAACATTACTGCTGTTGCAGTTTCAGCGATATTCCATTATTTTTGTGGTCCAATTCTCATTCTCACCAATAGTTCACCTGCGGATTGCTGTGTAATCAGATTGTAATGCAGCTACTTTAATATCCAGTATCCTTGATGTGACCCCAGCAGCATCACAAGATGCTGCACCACATGCATGCAAAGGGGTTTCACTGAAAGGGTGCTTGCAGCCTTTTATAGGAGCTACTAGCACTTCCCCATCACCCATAACTAGAAAATGCTGTGATTCAGGTTTGCAAGCCCAACTGATACAAGACTGATGTCTACAGGTGTTTGCAGAAGATTCTGGAAGCAGTGGAAAGGGTCATATTCTAAGTGAGATCCCCTCCTTGCTGTGCTGACCTTCAGCTTGAGTGCGACGGTAAGTGCTGTGTGACCAGACTGGCCATGTATGGAGGTGAAAGACAAAGAAGTGCAGAGCAATACAGCTTATTTTCAAAAACATTTCCATGTGCTATTTTTATGACTGAATATTGTAGTCCATGTCTCTAGTGACTCCAGACTAGTAACAAACACTAGTCTTGGCAACTCTCGTCTGTACTCCTGTCACTCCTCCTCTCTTACTGACCTGCAGCAAGGCTATATACAAGAGGCTCCGCTCTCAACCTTTCCATTTAGAACAACATTATGATAAACAGTTATTACTTTTGCATTAAGTTGAACAAAAGACCAAAATTAGTAAGAAAAATTTTACAAGGTACTGAATTTTCTGCTTTCTTCTTCATTTTAATTTAAAGCAAATGTCTGTATCTGTCACCTTCCCAGATGCATTCTATCTGGTGGTACTTAAAGAACTCAAATTCCCACAAACCTCCACTGTCCATCTTGCTCATTAGGCTGGCATTTTGCTCAAAGGTAAGATCTGAGTTTATTCCTTTTTGGTAATGTTCTGTACATGCATACAAGGTTAACATGTTCAAGAGGGAAATGAACTACAGATATTTTCACTCAGTTTTTGTTTTGCGTCTTCTACTACCCTGTGCTCCACACTTGTTTTTAATGGTGCATCATTAATTGCTTGTGTTTCCATATTTTTGATTCTTTGCTAATGAAAGGTGTTGCTATACTGCTTGGCTTCATTTCTTCCTGCACTTGTGCAACAACTTTGACAGATGCTAAGTGCTCTGAGACAACCACACTGGGAATGGTACAGTATAAAAATAAATCAAAGTGAACTGAATTGAATATATAGTGACTTTTACAATTCAAACTAAAGATATATCTATATTAAACTGTATGGTCATGGCTGTGAGACAAAGGTTTTTAAAAGAAGGGACAGAACATGGCAATTTGGTGTAGCAAACTCAGTAAAAACAACATCAACAATAATGACAAAAAATGAGTATGGAGTGAAAAAAGGAAACAGTATCAGAGGAAAAAGTCTGCTAGAAACCAGGACCAAAAAGGCATTTGCTCTGTAAATAAAGAGAAACTCAAACCGATGAGAATCAACACTCAGATCCCTAAGTCAAAAATAGGGTTTCTGTCATTTCTAAACTGTTTGTGGGGTGTGCTTTTGACACAGGTCGACTGATGGCACCACAGAAACATTGTAAATATTCCCAGCACGGTGCATTTCCCATCTTGGGTAGATTTCCAGAGGTTGTAGGACATACAAAACAGAATAGATGTTTGCAACAGTAGCCTACTGAGAAGCACACAACTCATGTGGAGGACTTTTGACAGATTACTACCTCTGCTCCAAGTTTTTTGTAACTGCTATTCATATCTTTGTTTTCGGTGCATCATTTTCCTTGAGATTTCAGAGAATCACACCTGAGCTGGCCTTTGAATAGTAGAGCACCTCAGGTTGAGTGGTGACTCAAGTGGCCTCAGATATCCTGGCACTTGACAACATGGAGAATGTGACCAGGTCTGATTTGGACTTTAGGCTCATGCTGATGGATTTGCTGTCTTGTTGTTTATAGAACTATATTGCAGCGAAGTGAAAGAACAATAGAACAATATTTAAAAACATTGAGAAATCTTGTTTTCAAGAATATGCTGATGGAGATGTGTTGTTACATTAAATAACGGTATACAGACCTGTCATGCTCTGATGCTTTCTGCTGGTTTACCTTGCTCGTCTCACCTGAGGCGAGTGTACATTAGAACATGTTTTCTAACATCTTCTATTTTGAATTTTCTTCTGCTGTGGTGAAAGGGCATCTTCAATTATCAGTATCACAGCTCGCATGTCTGTTTCATTGATCATCTTGTTATATGCTGTGATATATAGATCTCATATCAATATGCAATTTGCTTTATAAACAGATGGATTATCCCTCTGCTAACGTTGGTGATGATGTTCACGATGATCTCGGTGATCAGTGCAGGTTGTGTAGATATTCTGATCCAAAGGGCTTCTACACATTTAGGTGGAAAACCCAACATTTAATAATTCTCAAATGAGTTTGTAAATCAGTGCCAGGAAGTAGGACCCACTGACTAACTTGTAGGTTTTTTGATTTGTGTTGCTTATAGCTTCCACAGAATTCTGTATGTGTGGCTGAAATGACTACGTCCCCGATTTCAATTTTCGATTTTTTTCAATTTAAAATCCTTGTTTTGTTGAACATTGTTGTTCTGACCCCTATCCCACTCACACAACCCCATCTCTAATAGATGGATTTATCACATTCCATTTACATATGTATTGAGAAAGTAAGCATAATATCTGTAACACGTTACCAACATTATATAGCTTTCATAAGGGTGACGTGACACGGCTGGGTGGAATCTGTTTTCCCAGCACAGTGCCAACAGGATAGGTGATCCAACCCAGCCCATGATAAAACAAGGAAAAATAACAGAGGAAATGGGAGGATGAGAGGACTGAGACCCTGGAAACTTTGAAACTGAAGTAGAAGCTCAGAGATATGAATGAATGCACAAAACATACATTTGAAAGTTGCAGAGAATGTGATCTCATCTGTAAAAACTGGCATGCCATGAATAATATGAGCAATATGCAAGCAGAGCAGATTGAATCTGGCAGAACTAGATCCATGCAACAGGACCTGATAAATTATTTGACACACTGGCAACAATAAATGCGAGGAAATCGCTGAAGGCCCTGTTTATTCTCCATGCACACTACCAAAGTGTGACCGTAGATGACCACCACGGCAGGACCCACAACCCCTCCGCCCCCTGAACAGGACGGGACTCACTCCTGGGCACAGCCAACGTGCTCATAGTTCCCCTTTCATCCATTGCCAATCCTCTTTCACACAGCTATTTATTTTCCTGTTGTGCTCTGGGATCATCCAGCACCGTGTGGGCTGGCGTGCAAACATGCCCTTGACATGTGACCTCTGAGTGAAAGGGATCCTGGGAAATGGCAGTTGGGAATTGTTTATCTGCACATGGCGTGGTGATACAGCCGGTCTTATAAGGATTAAGGAAGTGCGGAGCAAGCCCCCGGAGCCCACATAGGGGTCAGGCTGGAGATTAGCGCCTTGTTTGCTGCTGTGGGTGTGTCGGCTGCAGGAGACCCTTCTTCACACCATCCTCATATTGCACCTGAGTTTCAGCAGTTCCTGGTAACCTCTGGGATGTTCGGATTCTGCGCCGTTTAAAGGGTACAACAAAGAAGCATACAAAACACCCTGAAAGCCAACCCTTTTTTGCATTACACTCCCATTCAGTGGTTCTCTGCAGCCATTAAACACATTCTCCCATATCTTTGATATTGTCCGGGAGTCATTTAGTATATGATAAATGGTGTTTAGCAATTATCAGCTTTGGAAAATTGAAAGGCTGAAACTATTTCAATGACCAAAAAAAGACTGATTTATGAGAATATCAATGGACTGAATCCAGAAAATAGCTTAAACCCAGTCAGGTTTATGTATGTATTAATTATTTATATTTATCAACAGCACTGGGTCAATACAGACAGAAGCAACATGCCCAAAAGTTACATTCACATGTTTTCAGGTACACTAAGAAGCCCTTCTGGGGGTCTTACTTGCCAGTAGTCATCCACCTCCATAAAGCCACACACAGACCTGTCAACAATTAGACTGTCTTCTGTTATTTATCTTTGTTATTTATTGGTTATTTATTTGTTTAGCACATTTTTGTGTCTTTTCAGCATTTCATCTGTCCAGCAGCTGTATGTCAAATTTTCCAGTAGGTATCAACAAACCTCTATCCTATCCCATCCAATCATATTCCATTCTATCCCATCCTATCCCATATCCTATCACATCCTATTCCATCATTTCCCATTCCATCCTGTCCCATCTCATCCTATACAAGTGCAAATTGACATAACGTACAATATTTTACAGGTGTGATCATGTAGCATTATTTAAATTCCAGACCCTTTCAATTCTCACACAGATCAGATGTAATTTTTAAAGAAAGCAAAATGTATGTGGGCATACAGATTTAACAGTTTGAATACTATGCTTGTTTAAACGTGTATATTTTTTGCATCCTCAAAGTGAGCGGTATCTGTATTTTTGTGTTTGGGTAATGCACTGCGAGATCCTGCAATAGAACTATGTAACTATGATGTGAGTTTGAGTCATTGTCATTGTCATTTAGCCCAGAATCAAGAAAGACATCTGTGCATTTCATTGAAAAGGAAGGCTAATTAAAGTGAATTTTAAGAAAAATAAGTCACGTATGAGCTTTGACAGTTTGGTTTCTATAGTCTTTCTTTACTGTCTTTGGTTGTAGTTGGGTTTGTGTTGGTAATAGAGTTATGCTGACAAGAGGCCACCTAATCATTTCGACACCATCAAGGTCCGATGAGGGCTGGGTGTGGCGGGTAAGGCAGTTGTCAGCAATAAGGGAAAAGGGGAAATGACCCTCCTGCTTGGTCACACTGTGAGGAAGACTGTTAGTTTGTTCACTTCCATTGGGGGTGACACCGAAGCACGTGTCTGACAAATGAGGCGGTGGTTTACTGTGACCCCCCCCGGCCATTCATCCATTCTCCTTGTCAACAACCATGAGATCTTAAGCTCAACAAGCCAGGGTGAGGTCCTTTCTGATGGTGCAGTGATTTTTACCATGAATCACCAGCAGTCAAGTGTGAAGATGTGGGTTGAAGCCTCTGCTCCACGTAGGACGGTTTTCAAGCCTACGATGATATGTGTTTGCCAGGAGTTCCCCCCGTTTATCACCAGGTGGGGCCACACGAAGGGAGGTCAACGTGCTGCTTGTAATGCAGAGAGAAACAAACTAATGTTTTCTCCAGTGCTGTCTGTTTGAGTTTAATTTAATTGATTAAAAGCTCTGATTTTCAATGAAGAAACAAAATACATTTCAGTGACAATGGCACTTTTTAGAAACAAGGGAAGCCTCCCATCACTTCATTCCATCTGTTTATGAAATTGAATTTCCAAGATTACAAAGAAATGCACTTCAAACAAACAAAGCATTGTTTGTGGAACAAATTTAAGAGCCTGTGTTGCAAATGCGATGGTAACACTTGTAGTGTTTCAGAGACTATGAAGTTATTGGCCAAATGCAGATATTTCATGTGCAACAAATTCATCTACTTTCTCATCTTTTTATGAATTTTTTAAAACCTTAATTTAAGAAACTGTGTGCTGTTATGGCAGAGTGAATAACATTCTATATGTACAGAAATACCTGAATTAACAGTACCTTCTATAGTGCTGTTTTGCAGTAGCACTCTTCTATTTTGGCCCTTGGTAATTTGCAATAATAATTGATCATAATTTTTAAAAAACTAAAAAAAATTTTGAAACACATTGTTTGGAATTTTTATTTATTTACTGTGTTTATTCCCTATTATTGAAAGGTGTAATTAATCTGTTTTGTACGATGGTGTGCAGTTTTCAAACTTCATGTGTACAATCTTATAGCGCTGTTTCATTGAGCCCCATTTCTCAACATCACATCTAGAGCTCTAATCCAGATATTACTGCACAATCAGACCGTTTTGATTCTGTCTGTATTCTGCACATTTATCTCAAAGCTATTAGCATTGCTGCACTGCAACTTTTCAAACTGCCTTTTTCATACACCACAGTTAACTTAACCCCTGAGGATAAGTACTTCACCCAAGAATACAACAGCAGTATCTCTTCTGAAAGCCAACCAACAACCTTTGGGTCATAAACAATTTTTTTAAACCACCAGCTTCCTTATCCTGCTGTTGCAAAAGTCCTCAACCTATCATCCAGTTGTAATAAGGCCAGGTTTAACAATAAAAAAATGTCTAGTACAGTGTCTGAGTGTTGGTCGTGCTCTCCCAGTGGACCCTCTGCTCTGGTTCCCAGAACCTTCCCAGGCTCCGCTGACCCTGCAGGCGCCGGCACTGGAGCCTGTGTGAAGCTGCCATTTGGCCTCCCTGGAGAGCGGCCAGCCTGGAGCCACTGCTGTCCCACCGCTGCTGTGTCCCCATGCGTTAGGAATCTGCTTTAGTGAAACGCACAGCTCCACTACTTCTAAAAAAATCCCAAGATACATCTCAGGATGTTGAAACAAGCAAATAATACATCTGACAGTTAAACTGGAGTTTGTTTCATTAAGCAAAAACCAGAGTGGGTTAGTACACTTTAAAAATGAGGTGGGAGAAAACACATTCATAAACAAACATAAACATCATATTGATGGTCTGAATAAATGTAAACATAAACATACTGGTGCTCTGAGCTGTTCAGTGGTTGGTGCGAAAACATCGCGATTTTATTTTCAGCTTAAGTGAGATGCAGATTACGGTGTTTTACATTTTAGAATGTCTGAAAAGGAGCAACGTTTTTGGAGTCGCCCAGTCAAAGTCTCCACCTAAAAGTAGCATACATGCTGTGGCAAAAAGAAACTTGGAATTAAAGCATTTCTCAGAAGAAGAGCGGATAAAATTCCTTCACAGCGATGTGAAGGGGTGATGTTTAATTGTCAGAAGCGTTCGGTTGTGGTTGTTGCAGCTAAAGGTGATCCAAGCATAAGGGGGCAATTACTTTTTCACACAGCACCCATTGGTGTTGCATGTTCATTAAATAAACTAAACAAGTTGAAACATTTGTTCCATTTGCTTACTAATGTGTCATTCATCTAGTATGACACTTGGTCTGAAGTCCAGAAAACAATTAGTGTCCAAAATTTGCAATAACACAGAAAATCCACATGGGGGAAAATACTTTTATTACAGCACTGTAAATAAAGCTTCCTTGAATCTTTTCTGGAGACGTTTTCGTGCTTGGTGGAAGGGTCCTGCGTAAAAAAAAAAATTATACATGAATGTGAGCGGGAGCGTCTGGTCAAACTGCTGGGTCTTGGGGTCGTGGGACACAACAGCGTATTATTGTCATTCAGCCAGTAAATTTCCAACATTTTCTAAGCACTTTTGAGCAGTGAAAACTTGGGTTAGCATTTCTGCGAAAATATGTGCAAATTTAATTTCCCTTGTTTAAATCTTAAAATGTCTACAGTTATTCACTCCGCAGACACCACTGTGGGCTTAAATTAAAGACGACACGCAGGGATATGAAAAATGTTAAAGGTAAATATTTTCACGCTTTTGGTTATTGACTGGTATACAAGTGCACTTGATGGCTGTGGCATTCTGTAGCACCAGTGGGACAACCGGCTCTATGAACCAAGAAATGTAATAAAAAACTGAAATGAAGACTGCACTGGCGCTGTTATCAGAAAACACAGCTAAAATCAAAACCTGCGTTTTTTTTTCAGATGCGAGAACAAGACAAAAAACACATTGGCATCTTGTTCATGTTTAAACATTTATGCAGTATCATGATAATTTAATATGATTATCTGTGTGATTCTAGTGAGATAATTTATGTATTTTCCATTGTTTTACATAATATACACATTTGACATCTATTATTTATCGCATAACATAATTATCGCTACATTTTGTGTCGAAGCTTTGCTACAATGATAATTTACAGTATTTAGTTGCCATTTCACTAGTGTCTTGTCGAGATTTGCTTACATAATTATAAAGGTTTAATATGAAGTTTCAAATATATCTATATGTATTGAATAGTAAAATAGTAATGTAAACTAAAGTTTTATTTAGATTCAGATATTTTTCACTGAGTTCTATCAGATGGAATGTCATGGGACCTTTGATCCAAGCAGTTTCTCCTGGGATGGAATTGACTGAGGTGGATCCTGAGACTTGTGTAGAACATGAACTGGGGCGTTCAATGTGCTGTCTGTCCCAGACCTCTGTGTGATCTTCAAGGCGTTTTGATGGGACAACAAATCCACTGTGGACAGAGGGATTAGAGAGACATGGGCCACAAACGTGTGACCTTCAGAGGGGGCAGAGAAGAAGGTGGGAGTAGGATATGGACGCATCAGCAGTTTCGTCTGTGCAGCTGGGGCTTTGGCCACATGTACAGATGAGAAAGGGGACCCACAGGAAGCTTTGAGGGGTTTTATCTCCAAGTGTTTCCCACACAACCAGAACATTGTGCCTTGGTCGGGGTCTCTGTTGTGTTCTGTCTATAGGGAGCTGCCTTTACAGTACGTCAGTCATTCCCCGGGTTACATCCTCTCTATTTACACTCTCCTAATGGGGCTTCTTGTTTTTTATACCAAAAATGTGGATTAGGTTCCGAACTCCACAGATAACGTTTTTAGCCTAACCACGTACAAAACATTCCCCATTTATGTTTCATATTCTTGATATGTTTTTTTAGCTGAAATATGTCATTTAAAACTCTCCATCTGCATTCCCAAGACCCATCATAATGTCTGAACTGTGAGCGGAAAAATGTTGAATACCCTGCTGAACGTGAGTGAGGGGATCTGCTGCGGCTTTATGGCCAATCTGCTGTGCCAAGCTGGTCAGTTCCATGGTTTTGTTCTCTGTCCCACAATGATGATGACCACCAAACACCATTTCTTCTGCCCCACTCCACTTTCTACTTCCTCACATATCAAGTTGTGAGGGAGGTTGGAACAGATTGTAATTTTTCCTATTTAAAATAATAGGAAATAAGCTCCCTATTTACGTTCTGCTAGCTGAAGTCTGTTTTTCAGGAAAGGATTAGGAAAGTGGGGTGTGACTGTACATTCAGTTAAACCTCTGGTTGACCCATTCTTTGTTACACTTCTCAAGACCTAAATCCAGTCTAATTTTACTTATTTATTTTAAATAAATAAAACAGTTTAATGTATAATGTAAAGTGTGAATGCATGTTTTCAATAGACAACAGTCTCAGACACAAAGGAAAATACTGAGAAAACACTGAGGGGGGAAAAAGCAGTGAACATGGTCTGAAGTAATTATTATATATATTTCAAATGCTTTCAGCACACTTGCTTCCTTTTATACTCAGAACAACAATTACCATCCAACCGAAGGCGATGTAATTTTTTGCCATCTCACTGACACTTTTACAAGAATCTGCAGACATTTAAAAGGATGAAGTCATGAATACAGTTATTTCTACCAAGGAAATTGGACATTGCTAATGGTATCATTGTGCCCTTGTTCCCCTGAATAAAGCTTCACCCAAACAGGGAAGGTTTGAATCCCTTAAGGCTCTTCTATGACAAATGGATTGTAAAGGATTCCTTACCAAAGCGTGTAGTCAGTTCAGCCCAGCTGTGTCTGTATTTACTTTGAAATTCCTTCACTTTTAATCCCCCATTTTGTGTGAAACAATTTTATTGCAAATCTTCAAATCAGTCTTTTTTCAGGAACACTAATAAAATATCTGCATTCATTGCATCCACTCGTAAAGTTCTCAGTAGCATTTCATCACTTGTTGTCTGTCACGCACGTCACACATTTACACGTGTGTCACATTGTCACACTGCCATTGTCACAAGACGTCATTCTAAACTTGGGCGGCACAGCAGGTTGCACTGCTGACTCACAGCACCTGAGCTGTTTGGGTGTGGGTCTAAATCCAGCTCCATCTGTGTAGTTTGCATGTTCTCCTCCTATCTGCGTGGGTTTCCACCAAAGAAATGTTTCTCAATAACTGGCAACTCAGCAGTGCTGTGAAGTATCTGCCCCTTCCCGGTTTCTCCTATTGTTACGTATCTGCTGCGCTGAATGGTTTCAAATGTCATATTAGACAAAGGTAACCTGAGTGCAAACATAACACAGTTTATAAATTACTTCTCATAAAAAGTTACCCAACACCTATATCACCCATGGGAAAAAGTAACTGATTAATTATTCAGTCAACCAACTGACTACATTTATTGATAGCTACATTTATCTAATTCCTCAGAACCAGGCTTGACTGCAGCTGTCCTGTTCACTGTCTCACTATGTATCGAACGTCACCCTGAGAGTGGTCACCACAAACTTTTTACTAGAACATTAAGCCACGTTCAGAGGAGATTCCAGAAGTGATAAAGAAAAAGTTATTGAAATACATCCGTTTGGAAAGGGTTGCAAAGCCATTTCTAAAGCTCTGTAGTGTGTGACTGTGTGTGGAACTACCCTGTAACCTGCAGCGATTCTGGGATTGGCTTCAGACTGCCGCGAACCTACAAGGACCAGCAGTTATGGGAAGTGCCTGAGTGTCGACTCATCCTGACCATCACTACTTTAGACCTAGCGCCTCTTTTCTGGTTCGAAATATGGATATTGATTTCACAAACCATACTTTTTGTATGCATTGTATTCTTTATAAAACTCCTCAAATATCACAATGATACACTGTCAACAAAATCAGGATTAAATGTGATTTTTTTAAAGCAGCCATATACCATTCGGGCGCTCAACACGACAGAGTGCTGATAGTACTAAAAACACAGTGTCATGAGCAAGTTCTCACCTGGCACTGAACGAACACAAAAGATGAGAAGAAATGTGCAGAATATATTCAGAATCCCTCAGGACTACCCAGTAAAAATCTTTCTCTGTGACTTTCCCTGCTGATATTCAACAGACAGAAATATCTGGCAGAAAAAGGAATAGTGGAATTTGGCCTTTCCAGACACTGAAATCTGAATATTTTCAGCCTCCTCAAATCTAAATCTAAACTATTCACAGGTTTCTTGTTTTTTCCAGTCTGTTTGCATTGCTAAATTTGTTTGCGGTACAGTCAGTAAGTTCTACTACTGGCCACACTGTGACACTGCTGTTCCGCAAGTGCCAGGTACATCATAGGCAAGAATATAAAAACAAATTTAAGATATTTATTACCTTCCAACATTGCATTCAATGGGCCTAGTCTATGTATAATCTGTCTGTATCTGAGTGAGTCTGGTTAAGTCTGGAGTTTTGTTCTTTGTCACTAAATTGTCCCTAAGTCTGACGGTACAAAAGTTAATTTACAGATGGGCTGTGGGGTCAGCCTGGGTATTTATATTATCATATATTACAATATTAACAGCTGTACTTACATCTTTTTGTCTGACGGTTGCAGCTGAACTAATCTTGCTTTCCACACAAGCAGCAAATATAGCTGTGCAGAAATAGCACAGAACCTTCTGGAAACAATTCCAGCATCTTACAGTCGCAGAAACCAACATTGCTGGCCTGTTTCTCTCCCTTCTTTCAACAAATGGCGAAATAGACAGTAGTTCCGCAATAAGCATTAATTTCCTATGACCAGGTGGCTCCTTAAATATCTAAATAGTGCTTGATTTATTTTCCAGGAGCTCGAAACTTTTTTCAAATCAAGTTAGTCAATAAATGCGGAGCAGAACAAGACATTTTTCATTATGCTGACTGGACCATTTTGATCTGATTTGCATGATTTATTTTTCCTGTGAAATGATGAATAAGCTGGATCCTCAAATGAAAAAAGCAGCAGTTTTTAAATAAAGCGGAATTTACATTCACTGGGGCATGAAAGTAATAGTTGTGTCATTTAGCTTCAGCATTAAAGATAGATGAAAACAAAATGCATCTACAGATCGTGGTGATAATTGTTTTTTGCAGCTTCCTGCAAATAGTAGAGGTGATTAATATATATACATATATAAGCATTAGTCTAACATTCCTGACTCTAAATCCAATAGATCTCCAAGCCATCGCCTTCTGTTTCATTAAAATTTATAGAGAATTTTCCATTTTTGCTTACAAGGAGGTTTTTTTCCACTCAGACATTTCAATGGGTTCTGCTTAGCTTTTACATTCTCCCATTCTAGATGTAATTCAATTAATAGCAGCCTACCGATATGGGAAAAAATACATTGCTATTTATCACAAGTTTATAATAACTTATTAAAATAAGCCTTGGTCCCTTCATCTCCAATTCCAAATGTGGTCACTTGGTGTTGAGTGACAGAAGAACTGCACACATGCGGAAGAGTCAGTGAGAGCCAATATTCATGCAAATTCACATTTAAGTAACAAAAGTAAAATTAACTACAAAGAAACATGGAACAGACCATTCATTTCCCACCACTGTGGTCAACTTACCAGTATATGCATCACATTCTGGTTATTTAAAATATAACCTATGTTGCTACAGTATGAGCCGTTTTATGAAGCACATCAATTAGTCTGTATTACGTAATTCAGCCCAAATATTTTTGTATAGGTGATACCAAGGGTGACACAGAGCACTGAGGGTCCAAGCGATAAGCAGCAGAGAAGTCAGTGACATGAAACAGATGGTCTACTGATGGGTGACACACATAGTCAGCTGTTTAGATAAACCAGCTGGCAACCAAGGAGAGGAAAAGAAGAAATCCACGCAGAAGAGGAGAAAAATAAAATTCTGGGGGTCCAAGTGCCCATCCCTCTATTATGTTGAGGTGGACCCTGTGTGGACATAGTATGGCTACCAAGCTAGCGTTGAAGACCGGGGCTATTAGTACCCATATTAAAAGCCACGATTGATGATCCATTTGCTAGCCGTAGGCCATCTCAAGCTCCTGGCCCTGGGAACCAGTGGGGGTTTTCGTAGCAGTGAATGAATAAGTAATGTAATGAATCAATAACGCAATGAATGCTAAGAATTAGACCCACCGCAGCAAAACGTACTGCCGAGACACACGTTGTATGATAGCGGAAAAGACGGCACTCATCAGCGTAGCATCATGTTTTTAGCGTTCTCCTCCCACTGTCTGCTGATATTCCCATCCTGTTTCGCCTGCCGCCAGCGTCGATCTCCGAGCTTTCGGAGGGCTACTGCTGTCACTTAATTTGAGGTCTTAATCAGTTAGGCCTCTTCACAATCAACTCGAGTGTTTGTCCAATCGGAAATATCCAGGGCATTGATTTCCGAGCGATTTTACGCTGATTAGCGCTAATCTCCGGGTGCAATACAATTGCCTAGTTAATCTAACGTGGCAGTGTTGGCACATCTCGGTCCCGGGAACCAGCTCCCTATAACGAAGAAAAAACAACCTTTCATTTATAAACTAAAATAATTGGACGTGTGCCTGAATTCATTGGTTTAATTGGTTAAACTGGTCACAGTACTGAAATTGGATTGGACCTCAGAGGGCTGAAGAGCTTCTCCACCAATCACTTTGAAAATGTCAATGATTTTCGGAGATTTGTGGCTCCGGTGCAAGAATTTGACCTCCGGCACAACTTTAAAATCCATTACACAAATTACCCACTGAGAAAAATCATAGATAAATGATGTGGGCCAAATCCCAGAGAAGATCAGCCTTGGTTAGGTTGGGACCAGCATTTCCATCCCTGGACGAGGAGACAATGGTGGCCACCGCTTTGTACAGGTCCATTATTCTGGAGTTTCTTTCTCTATGCTCTGGATACAAATTTGTTTTTGTTGCCCGTTTATATAATGGACGTGTTGTGTCAACCGCCCACCCATTCCCAGACACACAACCCCACACACATACACACACACACACACATATGTATTTTGTCTATCGTCTTTTTGCCTTATTGACTGCAGGGCTTTATTCAGGCACTGCTCGGGATGTTAGTCATGCACTGTCAGCCTGTCAGCTGTCCTCGACCCTTTGAGAGATGTGTATTTGGTCCTCTGACTGTCAGCGGGGATCACCAGGGGATTTTTCATCAGAAATGATGCTCTTGGATGCTCTCACAACGCCTGTCTAGTCGCTGACACTTGTGTACTTGAGCGGGAATTGCACTGAGGAAAGCTTGGGAGCATGTGGGACAGAAGATATTTGCTGTCACATGCATGTAACATTATGGAGACTTTGGCTTGGGCAGAAATTCAGATGAGTGGTCCAAAGATTTAAATTGTTCAAATGCTTACAAAGACTGATAAAACTAAAATGGCTCGCAACAGATCTATATCACTGCTCTGTTTATTTTTAACATGCTTTTCCCTTTAGTAAAGAAATCTCTCAGTTGCACTGGCTTTTATAAACCCTGAAAAAATAGAAACCTCTCGTCAGGGTCTCAGCAGTCCAGAGCCTGTCCAGGAATCAGTGGGTATTGAGCTAGGATGGATATACCCTGGATGGGATGCCAGTTCTTCTTTGGGTCGCCACACACTAGGGGCAATTTAGAGTGACCTATTGCCCTGGAACACACATCTCTGAAGTGTAAGAAGAAACCTACACAGATACAGGGAAACTATCCCACAGACTTAGGTGGATTTGACCCCGTGGTGGAACGGCCCACTGCGCCAGTGTGTCATGGTAAAGAACCCTTAAACAGGTTTGAGTAGCTGAAGACAAAACAAATTGTACAAGGCAGAAACAATGTTTTTTTACATTTATAGTCTCCCCTGTCAGATAAACAAGGAAACACCCCGCAGGGTGAGTGAGTGTCTAGGGAGACAGAGTGATGCCACTGTTATTATTTAATGATGGTTTTCACCATCTGCACTGTGCTGCTCTCCCGGTCCGGCCAACACCCATGTCAGACTCCTTGAAATGTCCACAATTCTGCTCCAGCACCTGGGAAAGCACGGCCGTTGTCTTATTTCCTTTCCAGTTTAATAACCGCTAATAAGGATTTGTTTCAGGATCCGTCTCTCATTGGAAAAGCCACTCAAATCCTCAGGGTTCTGGCCATCGTGACGAGAGGAACCGAGACCGGCAATTTCCCCTTTCGTCCATATTTAGATCAGCACTTATATCATCAGGACATAATTGTCTCAGATTCTATTACAAGCTTGTAATTATTAATGAAAATAATGTTATTAAAGAGAAGATCATAGAAAGGAAACAGTGTTGAGGTAATAATTGTCTGCATGACTGGAGGAAAATACAATATTTCCATTATCAGTTATAGTCCAAGAATGAATTTGGCTGCAACAATCTGGAGTTTCTTAAGAATCTGGATCATTGTGGACCTTAGGACTCTGCATGTGTGTGTGTGCGTGTGCGTGTGCGTGCGTGTGCGTGTGCGTGTGCGTGTGTGTGTGTGTGTGGCTCGAGGGCATCAAATGTGACATGATGAGCTGTCAGCTGAAGAAATTAATGTGGCATTTTTAATAAAGCATCAGAATGTTCATAATGAAACTGTTGAGGTTTTTTGTAATTTCAAACATTCTTTGTATTTTGCAGTTCGAGCAAAAAGTCGATGTTAAATAGTATTGCTCATCTGTAGATGTAACTAAAGCAGAAATAGACTGCTTTAAGTGAGGAGTTTTCACAGCATGTAGAGGAATAGATAGGCACGGTATTGGATGATGGCACTGCGAAATAATGTTGTTTCCATGAGAATTTTTTTTACGAGTGCGCCTCTTGCCTGTGGCAGTGGTCAGGGGGAACTTCCACTACTCTGTCCCACCATCGCTTCTCCTCTGCTCAACACTTTTCTTGGGTGCTGTCACCACAGTTTAAAAACAGCTGTTTACTGGGGTCTAAGCAGTTGGCCTTGGTAAACACCTCATTCGGTGGGGATCACCCTCAATGAACCGCCGGGATGGAGTTGTGTGGCTAAGGCACACACACCCACACACCGTCTCAGTTCCACACCTAGTTGCTCATTCATCCCTGGGCAGCCATGATCCAGGCTAGCGTCCAGCAGCAGAGGTGTTCCCAAGCTGACATTCATCCACATGCCTTCCAGGTTGGTTAATACTGGGCAAAGTCCTCCTGTCAACCTCTACAATGAGATGTGTTACACACAAGTGCCTTTCCTACCTTCTTCGATTAAATACTACCTGCCTTCATTTCCTCCTCACTTTAATTGTTTTTTTTCTTTTCTCTGAGACAGAATGCTTTCAGTGGAAATAGAATAAGAACTGCAAAGGTGGCAAGTTTGTGCAAATATTCGTTTAAGTCAAACATAATTGTTTTTTAATGCTGGCTCCTTACGGGGGGTTAGACAGGTGGTGAGGACTGCGGGTCCCCACTTTTAAACAGGCACAAGGAGAAGATTACACTAGATGTTTAGCAGATAATGTATGTCTTCATGAACCAAAGGGGACTTCAGCATGATGGCTCATGAAACACTGCGGTCAGTTTGGAAGATAATAGTGAAAATCGACTTAAGACATGATATAACTGGAAGGTAAAAAAAGTTAGTGGAGTTTGCAGAAAGGCAGCTGAGTGACACGGTATGTAGCAGTACTGCCTAACAGCTCCTGGGTTCAACTGTGGGTTTGAATCCAACCCAGGGTGTGTGGAGACTGGGTGTTCTCCCCAAGTTCAGCACCAAATGATGTTATTTTGGAATTTTTTGTTTCTACTTCCTGTTTTGGAACAGTTTTAAAATGGTGAACAAAGAATATTTGAGAAATTTTGCCTGAAAAAAGGCTTTTTGTTGAAGTTCTTACTTGACTACTTGCATGCACAATATGCTGCAGTGCTATTGCTAATTCTTCACGGTTCCTCCCACAGTCCAAAGACAGGTGAAGTGTGTTTCAGGTGAACTCTAAATTTCCCCCAGTGTGTGTGTGTGTGTGTGTGTGTATGTGGGGCCTCCAATGGATGTTGGCTCATGTCTAGGAGAGGTCCTGGACTACCGCCTTGCATTGGACAGTATCTGACAGCAAATGGATTTCTGAGAATTCTTGACTAGCCTTTCGCATTTAGACCAACAAGGTTTTATGCTCGTTTTAACGCCTAAAGTGGCTGATTCATGGACACGTGTCTCATCCAAACATGGGTCTGTGTTCTCAGAAGCGTCTGCATCAAAACTTTCCCAACATCCAAGCTTTTGCTCAAACGTCCTGTTGCCTCAAAAGGGCAGAATATGTGTGGATGGACTGAGGAGGTCATGTGGGTTCTTAGTTTTGGCAGTAAGTTTCCAGCCATGCACATCAGCTCCCAATGGCTCTCTTACATATCTTCAGTACTTCTGTCAAGCAGACTTGCTTTGCCTGGCGTGCAATAAAGCCAACTGGATTACAAAGGAAAAGATTACAAAACATTTGTTATGTATGAGACGTTTGTGATTTGTTGTGCTGCCATTTCAGATTAAACTTTACTGGCATTTCTGTGGCATTTTACTTTTGCCATTGTATCGTTTGATGGCATAACACACAATTCATTCTTTTTATAAACATTGTGACACGAAGTCCGTCGTCAGGAACAATTAACAGGAGCTAGATTAATAACTCTATTAACTTTGTAGCTTAATGTAGTCCATACATCATAAAAGGATACAATCCATTTGCAATTTGTCAGCCCTGCGTTTGATTAAAGTTTTCGTCCGCGTGATGAAGCCAAGGATGCAGAAAGGAACTTATTCACATGTGGAAAGATGTAAATACGGTGGTGGCATGTGGCTGTTTGGTGCTCGAGGCTGGATATTAGATGTTCAAAGCTCTTCAGAGCTAAAATGAGGCATATTATTTAGGTATTTTTACTTCCTGGTTTGGAACCATTCAAAAACCTGTTTATGGGTTTCAAAGGACTGAGCATATCAACAAAATTTGAGCACGGAAAAAAATGGCTAACTGTCAGAATGCTGAATTGGCTCCTTGTGTGCACAATATGTGGCCCAGTGGTCACACCTCACAGTGTGTGAGCTGCATCTTAGGGTGCAGGTTTGAACCCCATCGCAAGGTGTGAGGTTTGCATGTTCCCACTGTTTCTGCAATCCAAACACGTGCAGAAGAAAGTAATGCTACAAGTTCTGTATCCTCCCTTACCATCAAAACCAGGCACTTACTCGATATGAGTCAAATTCATCAACGTTTGGCCTTTCCTTAAGACGCAGCACCTTGTGCTTCCTGCCCTTCCTTTTGGCATCAAAAATTTTAAATGATTTCACACCAGTGTGTCACCCACTGTGTGTTGTTCCATACAGCCTGTGAAAAAAATTTATCTGACCAAGCTGTTAAAAATAAAAGACCTAACATCTGTTATTTGCATAAAGCTACAGGAACAAACAAATTTAAAGTTTAATCTTTGTTCTAAAAATAAAAGTAGAATATTTCCTCTCCTTGGTTTAATTTATGCCCCATTGAAACATTTATCCTTTATAATTTAAATGAGACAAACTCTTAATCACTAATAAAACTGAACTCAGTAACTTGTTTATAAAATGAATACATAAAAAAAACAAAACTGTAGATTTTTCCATCTTTAGGTTATTGTCAGAATTTCTTCAGGCACAGTGAGAATTATGAAAGCGGATGAAGTGAGGTGCCCGTCAGAAACGTGGTCGATCCTCAGGACCTGGACTGACAAACTGTGGTTTAGTGCAGCTGAATAGGCAAACGGGAGGCAAAAGATGATTTAAAATACAGAAAGAGGCTCCATTAGAGTCGTTCTCAAACACCATCAATCTTGGGGAGGAAAAACACAGTGTAATGGGAGCTGGTGCAACTTGCAGGTCAAAGTAGACTTCATGAAGAATGCTTTTCTAATACATGCAGTTATTTCCATGTTGCAGGGTTACATCCCAGTAAATCTCCAGCTCTCTTGAAGCATCAAGACATTATGAGGTATGTTGCACATTTTGCAAAGATTCAGCAAGAACAATAATGTACTCCAGTCCCACCTCTTGGTGCTACCAGCAGCTTGCGAATTGTGATTCTGTTACTTTGCAGTCCACATAGTTTCACATCATATTTTATGATATGTAATGATAGCAGCTGAGGCTCACAGTTTTTCTGCCTTTGCCGCTTCCCCTGTTTCGCTTCACAGCCTGTAAAAGCGCCTGTGCATCACACTTTTCAGATATGTGCTCCTATTCCCTCAGCCTTTGGTCTTTGATCAGAACTTTGTAAACTTCTTCTTCCAGACGGTCCTCAGAGCCGCATTCAGAATTTGCTGCTGAGGCACCTGCAGATCTTCACTAACAACAGCACCCTGTTCTGTGATCAAATTGTATGTAATTGCGTGGAAAATGTCTGAACAGCTGCATTTAAATATGACACATAAGCTACATTCACTACTGTAAAGCCTGACATCAACATTTTGCACCTTTATGTTCAATGATGATTGTATTTTGCCTCCGTCATTTCAATGTCAGTGGTACAAATCACAGATAGACAATATACAAATAAAACAATAACTGCTGTTATGATCCCATGACCTGTAAGTAGCAGCTGGCTGTTGTTTTCCACATATCTTGGACTGTATCTTAGCTCTTAGCTCTTAGCTGGATTAAAACCTCAAGCTTTAAGTCCCATTAAGGGTCCTACTTTGACCTGAACACTTCTATTACATACAACTAATTGGACTAAAGTGAAATAATGAGAAAAGTTATAATACTCAAGAAACCATTACAAGGTATTTGAAACATTGCCTGGGTTCCAGAAACTGACGTTGATATCACCATTCCTCCAGCTGGCAGATTGTTCTGTTCACTTTGTCCTCATAAGCCCACTTGGCTGAAAAAGACACATTTCAAGTTTGCTTTTGCAGGGTTTTTCTCTGCGTTTGCAACATGCCTTGTTTTTGCCGAAAGAGAGTTTGTGCCACATTGGGATTAGTCCTAATAGTCCAGGTTGTGAAACCAAATGGTTCCCTGGTGTAAGCAAACATTTTGTAATGGCGCACAGCTTTGATTTATGCTCTTATACGCAGCATCTGATGTGAGACATGAGCAGAGGACTGAGCCTATCAAAGCAACTAGACAAACAGGAATTGTGATCTCACGCTTTCCATTCTGCTCTCTCCGGATCATGGCATCAGTAGCTAGCCACCCCCCCAGTGCTTCTACATACAAGGAGAGAAAATGATCAGTTATAATCTAATCAATGGAAATGTCATTATTGAAGTAACGTCTGTGTTCCAGAGTGTCTGCCTGCTCTTGGTTGAAGTGCTAAGCAGTGGGAAATGCGCCGTGACACAAGCTAACCTTTGTTTTGTTCATTTCTCTACAGACTTTGTTGGGTTAGACTAATTATTACCTTTTGGTTGTGTGCCTTTGGAATCCTTTATGCTGCTTTTGTTTTGCACTGTAGACACTTGTCCTCCATATTATGAAATGAACATGAATTGGGCCATGAACTGAAGAGACTGGATAAACTCGACTACCAGCACAGATAGACAGTATAGAAATAGTGAGCAGTGGTGCTGATTCACAGAACCTGGGCTGTTTAGGCATGGCTGTGAATCCAGTTCTGTGCGGAGTTTGCATGTTCTCCTCATGGGTTCCCTCCCGCAGTCCAAAGACTTGGGTTTCAGGTTAATACCGGGTAATTAATCCAGCCTATCCAGGTTGGGGGACGGTCGTGGGGCTGACAACCTTACAGTTAACTCATAACTTTAAGAAGGGCCAAAACTGATCAGATCTAATAAGGGGATAGAGAACAATATAGGGCCAGGACCATATAGTTTTGGTTAGTTACCAGCAGATCAAGCTAAAACAGGGAGTTGATCCATCATTCAAAGCCAATCTAGGGTTGGGGTGTGTAGACCACATGCTGGCAGTTGCCATTATAGGAGAATGGGTTATATGAGAACCTTGTTGTTCTCCAGCATTAAAGCAAATCCTGCGATGTTACCGCAAGAGGTATGAAAAACATCTTTTACTAGATCAGGTCCTGGAATTTTGCTGAGAGGTGAGGGAGACTGACTCACCCCTTGAGTTGTGCCATCCCCTGCTGAAGCAGAGGAAAATGTTCATGTAACTGAGTAGGAACCTCATAGGGAGCTTGAAGGGATTGTAAGGTGAAGTGATGCTTAGGTGCCACATCAAGTTGACTAATGCAGACACGATTGTTACCATGACAGTTGTGGTGGGAACATCTCTCAGTCCATCTCCCGCTGCCTTAGCTATCCTGCACCTTTGTAGTAATACTGTAATGACTTGCCTCAATCGTGCTGTTGGTGGTGTTATATAGACAGAGGACTCTGGAGACAAGACTGTGGCAACAAAAACTTTATTTCTCAGATATATCTGAGACAACAGCGCCACTGAGCACCACGACCCACCCGCCCCTCTAAAACTGTAGGAGATACAGAGACCCACAAGAGCCAGTTTCTCCCCACCATTGTTAAACTACTATTTACACATACACATGGCAATGCATGATGGGAGAGCCACAGCTCCTTCCACTGCTATAATATGTCAATCCCAGGATTACCACCTCAGAAATGGAAATGAATAAACAGAAGTCATTAATACATTATATTGCATAAATGGAGCTTGAATAAATACAGAAAAGTTTATTTTCTGTGTAAAATCCAAAAAAAACTTTCAAAATATTTTTGGGAATTTTTAAAAATATGGTAAATTATTATAACAAATTACTTAAAGCGCTAAAATAAAAGTGCTGAGGCAAAGCAGCACTATAGGAGGTAGCACTAATCACTCAGTATTACTACGTCTGTGTTTCAGCTCATGCTCGCATTAATGGAAATTTAGACGTGTGCCGATGGTTCTTGCTGAGAATTTGACCCTTCCGTGTGGCTGCCAGCCCTCTCATTAATCCACATTAGAGAGCACAATTGACACTGGCTCCGGCCAAATGAAGCTATCTCCGCGTTAATGTGGCACGCTAACAGAGTGCAGCTAGGCCTGGCTCCTTGGTAAACTCCCCCTCTGGCACTGCACTCCCACTGCAGTCAGTCTGGGTGGGTTGGGAAGGTGGCCATGAGTCTCCGGTCTAACTGCCATTAGAGTCATTAGGTCTGATAGCATAAGCTGATAAAAGTGCCATTACCGCAATTTGCGACCTATTGCTTGAACTGAATAATGGGGCTGGCGGCGCCTTTAGGACCCGTCCGCCACGCATCTCTGACGGTGGTAACAAGCGCACTGTGGCTCAAGAAACGCCATTGATCGGCAATATCAATCACGCGCTTTGTTGGAAGCGGGGCCATTTTCCGTTGCCAATATTCAAACGCAGTTTGAAAAGCTGTAAAGAAAGACAACCCTATACTGCCTTTAAATGATAAATGATGGCGCTCTGAGTACTCTTGTCTGCTGTCCCGAAAACGAGTACCGCTGTGGGTCCTAAACATTTGCGCCTGCCACCCATGCTGCTGTCACGCGCTAAGTGGCAGATTTATCAGAGTTTGGCAGGCTGTTTAATATTGGCACTACAGGCGCCGGGCACTATGCGAGGTTACGCATCCATTCAGCACGTGCGGTGCTTTTTGTAGGTATTAAATGTGGAATTAGAGGAAGCTTTAGCTTTCTGTAAATTAGCCCTGGGGTCTGTGTCGATTATTCTTCCAATAACGCCGCAAAAAAACCGGGGGGGGTGGGATTTTGCAAACGAGTGCTCAGGAAAGACCAAATAAGATTAAGTAAGCGGATTATCGGAGGTACGGCATTGTTGTGCAGTCACTATAGTGTGACTAATAAACTGGTGTTATCTTCAGGGATGAGAGAAGAGCACGAAGGCAAATGACTTCTGTAATTTCTTCTGTGGGGAGGTGTTCCCACCACGCTTACCGAGAAAGGTTTGATCGGTTTTAATGGGCTGGGTTATCTTGTGTCGAATACCTTTTACTCTGAATTTTTCGGGAAACAGTTAATGATATTTGATCAGCAAAACCAGGGGAGGCACCTTATCTTTTTTTCATTTTCCTTAACTGCCTGTCCTGGTCAGGATTGCAGCTGTCCAGGGTTTATTCTGGACTCATTCTGGAACCAGTTAGGAGGGTTGAATGGGAGCCTAGTCCTTCCCAGCACGTACACACACACACACACACACACACACACACACACTATGGGCAATTTAGGGTCAGGAAGTGATCTGAAACAAATGTATTTGGACTATGGGAGGAAACCAGAACACACAGAGGAAACCCAATGAAACACTCCCAGAACATGCAAACTCCACACAGGTTGAGCCAAATTCAAACCTACGCCCACGCTATGCACGTAGCAGCTGAACCTCTGGCTCCGTTTAGTTTGCAGAACATCTATAGCTGTGCTGTAAAACTGCTCTGTCTGAAGTCTGAAGCGCCCCGTCGCAACAACAGCAGACACATTAATTTCTCAGCCATGCCAGATGATGTTCATAAATGCTTCCTTTGCAGCCAAATAGATTCCAGGCCTTGGGCTATAAACGAGGGATGAAGTGTTATGTCAATATCCGATTCCACAGAAACTACAAATGTTAGTTAAATATGTGAGTATGGAAAGAACATCGGATTGCTTTCACAGACTAGCACTCCGTCTTCAATATCATAGACCTAACGTTCACAAAGTATAAGACAACAAGCAAAAGCGAGACAAATACAGTATAAGTTGGATTGGTAGCGATTGCTAAGATATTTGCATCACTAGGAGAAGTTGGAAAAACAGTTTTTTTTTTGTAAAGTAAAGGCAAAACACCGTACCGCTTTTTGATGTGATCGGATGATGGGAACGTGTGGCGCCTCCACCTCCTTTCCCTCCTTTATTTTCACTGTTAAAATTCAGTTTAAAGTGAAATAACCAGCAATGAAAGGGCCGCATCTTTTTATTGTTTCCCTGTGGGTTTTTGCTGCGATTATGAGGTTTTGTAATCTGTGGAAACAGACAGAGCAGAATGCGAAACACACAAAGTAATTGTGGGTTAAACATTTATGTGTGTAAGTGTGGTTTTAGACAAACAGAAAGGAAGTGCGCGTGGCTGGATATGAAATGGCAGATAATTATATAAGCCCCAGATAGTGGACAGAACTGTCAACAACAAGCTTGATAATTTTCATGAGTGTTGAAATTGAGACGCACGGTTGCTCATTAGCATATAATACGTCTCTTGCTTTAGCACAACACAGCGCTCCGTTTATGGGGGGTCTGCTAGAACACGAAGTGGCTGAAGCTCCCAGTGTGGGAGGCAACATGATGTAGCTTTTTGTAAAAGAGCTCCCTAGAATTCGTTTCTTGCATTTATATCTTACTGCCTCGCTTGTCTGGATATTTATTTATCCATCCATCCATTATCCTTAACCGCTTGTCCTGGTCAGAGCCTATCCCAGAATCCCTGGGCTAGCTACACCCTGGATGGGACACCAGCCCATTGCAGTATTTATTTATGTACTTTTCTATTTATGCCTTTCCTTTTTTAAGTTGGTAAATACTAGTTTATTTGTGTTGGGTGCGGTTGGGAAGACTAGGGATTTTTTTTTTTAAATTAGATTAGGAACTTTCTCTTCTCTCTATTGCTCGGTGTGATTAATCCCTTGTAAAATCTAAAAATAAAAGTTAAAAAGAGCTATACAATAAACTTTATGCGGAAAAGGTCTAAACAGAGGTACAATGCAAGTTTTTTACCCTGTAGGGCTGGTAAAGGCACCTGTTCTTGTCAGTGCTCAGTATTTACCCAGGTGAGGTGTTACAGGCAACTTTCTGTAAGAAAGTACTTTAGCACAACAAAGAACTCATCGAGTTCAGAAGAAGATTCATCTTTGGAAAGGTCAAGGCAAAGGACATTAATAAATGTTCTCCCGGTCCTGCGGGCAGTGACTACAGCCCCGTGTAACAGTTCACCTCAAAACACCCTCAGCCTTGGCCTTCCCATTGTCACCTGTCTCCTCTGCCACTTTGTTTTTAAACACTCAGATAATCGTGGCGTTTTGGAACAGTGCCAGTCCTAAAAGTTTTTACTGCACTGCACTCAACTGGCTATGATGAATGTTGAAAAATTTTTTTGCCCGCAGGCACCTCGCTGAACCCACTTACTTCAAGTCATCGGTTTAAAAGACAAAAAAAGGCCACGGCACTTTATCACCGAAGCAGTGCTTCTGGGTATTTATGTGCTTTAAAATGTCACAGTAGCGCGCTATTAACAAGCGACACTTGAATTAATCACGCATTTAATGATCAATCAAATTAAGCCTCGCGGTTAATTTAATTTTTTTTTCTGTTATCCAATTAACGTTGCGTTAATGTTTTATATATTGAATTACAAAATGTCCTCCTAATGTTTTCAAAAAAGCTCTGCGACTTTTCTTAAAACATTTCCAGCATCTTTCTTTCTTTAAACCCAGCGTTTTCCCTCCTTAAGCTTTGTGGGGACCGATGAGGTTATGCTCCTGACACCTGCTTACGCTTGACTATTTACAGACAATTTTGCTTAGCAAGAGCACCTGGTTGCCCACCAAAAAGGTTAATAGGATACATGGCAAAAGTGAAATTTAGCTATATATGCTGAATGTACAGTATATGCGATATATAATCATATAACAGCAAGGAGTGTCTCCGTTTTAATCTCATAAATAAAGCAGCATGATCCCCTGTGTGTTTGCTGCTTGTGCTACAAGATGTTTTAGTGTTTTTGTGATATTTTGGAACAGTTGTTTGGGGTTTCAGAAGGGCTGGAAACGCATAAGTATTTTTCCCCATTTAAAATAATGAACAGCATCCCAGTGAATGCAATTTCGATGTTTGGAGTGTTTTCATAACCGAATTAAGTACATAATTTCAATATGTGGAGCGTTTTAATGAACAAATTTAGTACACAATTTCGGAATGCGAAGCGTTTCCATGAAGGAATTAGATGCGTAATTTCGAAATGCGAAGTGTTTTCATGGACGAATTAAGTGCATAATTTCGATATGTGGAGCGTTTTAATGAACAAATTTAATACACAACTTCAAAATGCAGAGTGTTTTTCGTGAACAAATTAAGTGCATAAATGGGGCTTTACCTGTACTGTGAACATCAGCAATATCTTCTAGTATTTATTTCTGCAGAAATTCAAAATAAAATTCTCACTAGTCTCCCGAAACTGAGCAACACGCAGCAATGTGCCAGTAAGGCAAGAAGCGGCACTTATTTTTTCCCTGCTTGAAGCACAGCTGGTCGGACAGAGAAAATACCAGGCTGCATCTCGCCTGCACCTCCTTAGGTTTCCCTTTCTTTGCCTGGTGTTGTAACAGGAGCCAGATTTACCTTGTTTATTATGCCAGTCCATATTTAACATCACATCTCTCCTGTCGCAGAATATTTAATTTGGCTGACAGCTTTCTGCCCGTATCAGGGATCAGGTGCAGCTCATATGGTAATAATGAAACTAATTACTGGAATTTGACAACGATGCTTTGCAGCATCGCAAGCAGCGGTTTATTCTGCGCTGCTGAGCCAACGGTGCATTTCTTCTTCTTTCTTCAAAGCTCCCAGTGCATTATTGCTCTTTATGCATTTACAAGCAGGGAGCAAGTAAAGGGAGCCTCTGGTTTCCGCATTCATTTTGGAGCTCAGTTGATTTTTCTGCATTTGTTCCACTCTGCCGACTAAATTGTGACAGTTTAATACAGCCAATGAATCCATATGGGTTTGTAGCTCTGAGGCTGGGAAGCTTTGTGCAAAATTATGATCTTACATTTTTGTTGCACAGCTTACTAAAGGCTGGTATCGTGTGGCATGCAGGCCTTGTTTCCTTTTGTTTGTCGGTGAACTGAATCATGTCTTGGGTGCTTTACAGCTTTTGGAACACAGCTGGCCAGTGATGGGCTCATGGACCAGACTAACAAAGGGGGCATCGCCCCCAGACACAATAACAGGGGCCAGGACCCGAGGGGGTGCCGAATCTCACAGGGAGCTACAGAAAATATGAGTACAGTAGCCTTAGGATAAGCTCTCCCTCCCTCAAACCTCCCTCGCATGAGGAGTGGGATTTAACCCCACCCTTGAGGTTTTGAACTTAATCCCTACTGGAAATCTTTGGACTGAAGATACTTTTAACTGCCGAGGCTGGTCTGGGAGCCTTTGCATCGGTCCAGGCGATTTCCCATTACATTTATAAAAAAAAAAAAAAAATTCCCCACAGATAGTGCTGCTTATTTTTGGGTTGTTGTCTCTACCAGTTTTTTTAATCCAAACTGCTGCAAGCACAACCAGGCTTGGAATGGAAACACAAAAAGCGAAGAAAAGAGAGATTTTTACAACGTTCAAGGCCAAACAATGGAGTTCTGCACATGCTAGCATACTGATCTGTTTTTAGATCAGTCACTCACGTTAAATTCACAACGCAGCCGTATATAGAAACGTGCCACAGTTGAATAAGATGTATTTTTCTCTTTGAGCGACTGTCAAGTTATGAGCCTTTTTATGAAAAAATAACAGGTAGGACAGCCAATAAAATTGTCTCAAATCATCAGAGATAACAATTCGGGCATTATGCCTAATTAATTTATTGCAAATCAGATTACAATGCCTAGAAACACCTTAGGATTGCTTATCGAGCAAACATTATACAGATTGCAGCAATTGATTTTAATAGCCTGTCATTTGAAGAAGGCCGACTAGGGAAAGGCAGAATTCGATAGCGACAAGCTGAAGTAATTAAAAACTCTAATCCCCGATGAGATGGCGAAAAGATGCCTGCCTCCCTGTGTTGGAGTCTGAAGGTGTCTAACTATATTTAGTTTCACCTCCCCTGCTAGTATTCCAGTTGTGTGCTCCCACAAAGTTCTGAAGTGGAATGCTCAGCTTGCTTGTTTTGATCGAAGATTTTTATTTATTTTTTTCCCCCATACTGATGCAAAAAAAAAAAAAAACACATTTCATAGATTGTTCTGCACCTAGTGTGCCACAGCGCCAAGACGGGGGACTTGTGATTGTGGATGCTGTCTGATGCTTTTGTGCCGAAATGCGGATATTGTGAAGAAAGTTCAAGACATTGGAGGAAGGACGGTAGCGGTAGCTTTTCGAAATGACTAACAGCACAAACACACATGGCAATAGAGGTGTTTTATGCACCTCTCCAGCTAAGTCATTTCAAGGATGCCTGTTGGGCTTTATGCCCTTAGTGGCCATGGATCTCTTAAGCTTCATCAAATCTGTTGTCTGGTTAACCTCAGACCACTGACAGCAACTCACTCACTTTCTTCAACTGCTTGTTTTTGTGATGGTCATGGCAGAGAATATCCCAGAACACCAGGCAGGAGGCTCGGGAAGGACCCTGCTGGACAGGATGACAGTCTTTTGCAGGACAGTCACACACATTCCTGATTCGTTCTTGAAAACTGGAATTAAACCTGGAAAACGTAAATATGGAGTCTATTTCCAGTTTTTTTTAATGGAAAAAATATAATCTGTTTCACCCCCCGCCACTGAAAAAAACCCCAACACATTTTTCCAAATATTACTCAAATGTTGTAAAGAGCATGTATGTAAGGTAACAAACTAGCATTTCTCTGTCCCTCTGGCCAGTAAGCAACATTTGGACACAGAGCTTCAGCCAATCCCCTCACTCACACTCAGCTGCTGTTCAGCATTTGTTCGCTCACAATTCCTGTGTTATGACGGTTTTCCGGGGGTCGATGCTGTAATACAGTATGTCTTGCAGTATGAACACGGTACAGTTAGACTTTACTGCACAGCAGATACTACATATACCCAGCAGGACACATAATGTGCTTCGGAATGACACACATTACACAGTTTTTATACACAGTTCTGCTGGGAAATGCTATAACATGAATCATTTTCCATTAAAAAACTATAGTTTGAGATATTTTTCATTACAAAATGTTTGTTTCAAGACTAGGCTGGATACATATGCAAAAGAAATGTTATAAAAAAATAAAAACGAGAAGTTCTATCAGCAGGACACAAACTGCCTGAAAACATGTTTGCACAAACAACCTAGGTGATGTGAGGCAGCAGAGCCACAGTCTCAGTTGTCTCAGTTAAAAAGATCTGCACGGAAAAACAAGGTTTACAGTATTTAGATCAGGCTTTAATTGTACAGCTATGAAAATGTACTTTTATTAGCAGCAGTTTAGTTTTTTCAGTCTTTCAAAGTGAAATATCTTAGTTAAAAAACTGGTGCACTAGTATTCTGAAAGTGAACCATTTTGGATGGAAAATGGGTGTGGGCCCTTATTTTACAAAAAGTCAGAGCCATAGTTATCATGGCAATTCTGTTAAATGTCAGGTGATAACATGGATGTGTTTGAAGAGTGAGGTCCAGGAAAGGCAGACATTCNGTTAAAAAACTGGTGCACTAGTATTCTGAAAGTGAACCATTTTGGATGGAAAATGGGTGTGGGCCCTTATTTTACAAAAAGTCAGAGCCATAGTTATCATGGCAATTCTGTTAAATGTCAGGTGATAACATGGATGTGTTTGAAGAGTGAGGAGCAAATTCATCAAATATCATTATGTTTATTTTAAAGACGTCAGAAGATCCACGTGACCAGGAGCAGCAGCAGCCAGCGTGGTAAAGTAAATGCATGTACTATCATGTGAAAACTGCTTTCTTTGTCTGGCTCTGGTTGAAGAACACCGTCATCCTTATTTTTGCGGTAATGCTGACCACAATATGGTTTTCTGATTTGAAGTTAGTTCAAAATTCAAGGCTAATTATCGGACGATAAATAAATTAATCGTAAAGTCTACATTTGGGTTTATTTTTGCGCTGTCAGGCTGCTGATCTCCGTTTTTGGTTTCCTTTCCTCACCTCTCATCACACTATAGTTATTCCAATTGCTGCTTTTGTCACTCAGTGAAACTGTTCAACACTCTGTACCACTCTGTTGAGAAGGGACCTCTGAAAAATTGAACTGAATTGAACTGAAATGAAGACAGTTTTTGGGTGTATTCTGAATCAAGCCTTAGGAGGTCTGCTTTTCAGTTACCGTTTCCTCTCTTTAGCAAGAGAAGGCAGTGTCAAGCCATTAGTCATGCCGAGTTAAGCCGAACACCAACACTGCTTGTAATTTGTGAGTCATTCAAGACCCAACATTTTGTTGTTTTTGCTTCTGCTGTTGCCTGTGAGGGAACCAAGGGCTCCTGTGGTGAACTCTCACCTCCTGCCAGGTGTTTGACACCAGTCAGTGACCTCAGATTTCAATAAAATTCCATCCTTACTGCTGCTCAAGTGCAAAAGCTCCAAGAGGGCAAATGTGCACTTATAGAGAAAAACTTGTGGAGCTGTTCCTCATGCTTTCAGCACAGAAAACTGCCCCTCTTACTGAGAGCATCAGCATTGGCGTCACAAGGCCGCCGTGCAGGTCGAGCTGGGATGCTGGCTCTTCTGTCGAGGCAGCAGTCTTCGTGTAACCTGAGTGGGAAATTGCAGAGCTCTCCTGCTCGGCGTCAATATTAATTCTAAATGAGAAAGCATTTAAAGAAAAGATGCCTTTAGGGGATTCAAAGTCCTCATTATTATTTCATTTATTAGTTTTGAATCCCTTGGCTGGAAGTGCCCCAGAACTTTAAAATCCTTTACTCTTTATGATCTGTCAGCTTATTCTTTTGAGTTGAGGAATACAGTAGTGAGGCATAAGCCAACTTCAGTTACACTCCTCTTGGAAAGTTTAACTTCTGTTTCCAGAACCACAATTGCTTTGATGTTGGATTTCCACACTAGCAGGAGACACTCACCACTGGCAAAGTCTGCAAAACCATAAAAGAAAACCAAAGAAAAGAGTAAGTCTGTACCTCGGTCAGAACTGCAGATTTGTTCGAGAACATCACATGGTGGTATCAGGAGGAGTATTAGGATGGTGGGGGCACTTAGAAATGAATCCTGATCCTCCTTAACACTTTGTGTTTAAGACATAATCAAAAACTCAAAGCAAAATTCTTGAAGCTAAACTCCGTATGCTTCCTTCAAACAAGCTATCAAAGTGTTTTGGGTGTCTAGCCATGTCTACCTTAAATGGTATCGTGAACCTATTTGCTTCCATTCGCAGTAATTACTCACAGTTAAAGGCTTGTCTGAACTGGTTTAAGGTTTATGGTTCATGGTTTCTTTTGTCATTCTGCACTTATTCAGATGTGCAAAGAGAATGAAATGTAATTTCTCCTGAACCAAGGTGCACTGTATACGAAACAGACAAGACAAGACACAGCACAAAAAAGACACAGACATATCAAGGTAGCAAACAGATTCCAAAATTAATTCGCTATGAACATGATCAATAGATACATAATAAATAAATTGGTAAGCAAACAAATAAATGGATAAGATAATCAGTGCAGAAAGTCACTAGATGAAACTGGGGTGGTCAGTGGTGGTGGTACTGATCAGCACATAAGTTGTCTGAAATTAAGAAGTCCGACAACCTGCAGGAAAAAGCTGCAGACCCACAACCCTTAGAGTCCAGCACTTTGGCCAGGAGCTGCACAGGAACAAGAGAAAATCAATTCACTTGATTAGTCAAGTAGTTACAAACACTCTAAACAAGAGACATTTTCTGTATTTCCAGTTATTTTTAGGGTTGCAGGCAAATTGCCTCTTTTCAGCTTGTGTCCATCCTGATAATTACAATAGTCCACCATTAATCTAAAGCGCTATATTGATTACCATTGTGTAATATAATTACTACTGTGAAAAGGATCCTTGCTGTGTTGAACTATGGTTCCCTCTTCTAAACACTCATAAATCATGCACATTTTGCTAGTGATGAAACAGTCACTCTTCCATCTGTTAGCACCTTTAAACAGGATTGTATTTGTACATGCATTGTACTGCTATAAAATACTGGATCTTTCTACTACATTAGGAATCCACACCTTGAGCACAGATGGCCAAAGATTTTTCTTTGATTATCTCTCCTGGAGAATAAGAAATATAACACAATTACAGGGAAAGCAATTACCGGCACATTGTCAACATTATGGACTGGGGATGTGTAATTGTGAGGAAGAGGTTTGGTGCCAGTTGCAACGTGGCGGCATCCACCTTTCCTCAGTTTCAATTATCACAATACGTGTTAGTCTTTCCCAGAAACCTTCCGAGAAAGCGGGTTGCCGTTCGGCTCTCGGATCCACAGAGACTTCTCAGGTAATCTTTTCTCAGTTGCCTCTGTGAGCAGAATTTTTTTACATCGACACAGACGTGCACCCGTGTCACCAAATTGTAGGCGATTTTAAAAAAGTCGTTTCAGGCACTGGGCTGCCATCTTTCATTCATTGCTTCTTCCGTGTAATTAAATGTGAATTTGCTGTGGTACGTGGCGAAGCCCTGTGCTTCTTGTGCCTTTGTCTCCTTTTAGAGGCTTGTTACCCTTCAGATGTCTGAGGTGTTGAGCTAAGGTGAGGTGGAATCTCCTCCTGACACTGTCCTTTGCAGTGGAATCCACACAAGTTGAAGTACTTCGACCCTGTGTCTCAAGGTTTGTCCCTTTGCTGCTCAAAGGCGTCCTCCTGTTGACAGGTGTCCTACTTGGTGCTAAAGTGCCACAGATGGCATCTCAGCTGGCTGGCATACCTTCTTGCTCTGACTGTACTAAGAGAATCATTTGCTTTCGAATTTTACTCCACAGTGGAACATTTTAGAATCCTATTCATTCCCCCCCTAATGAAAAGAAGGGAATAGCGATGCGATGTGAATGACACAAAGCTTTTAAGTCTTGGATTCCCCACATATTGGCAGGGTGGGTAATATCTTAACCTTTTGCGCAGAAAAGCCCTGGTGCCCATCTGTCAAGCATCTCTGAGGGGCAGGTTATTGAGAACAAGATGGATGATTGCACTTTGCTTTAAACCGCAGCATAGGATGCTGCTCATGACGCTGCTTGTGACACCCAGGCCTGTGGCGTCGCCTCTCATGCGGGTAGGAGGGACAAATGGCCACTGTCAGGCCAACTGCGCTCGCTACTGATGTTCACCTAGACTTATTCAGGAGGCTGACACCCTCCTTGTCAGAAGCCAAAGATAATACCACTTCTTGCATGCATTTTGTAGAGGAAAATAGCTTTTTGACCATATTTTATATAATATAAGGAATACTGCTTCATACTCTCGTGATGTTCAGTGCGAGATGGTGAAACGAGGTGCAGAGGGGTGCGCTGGTGCCTTTCAGTGCCTGGGTTGCACAATTCCACATGGTTTCATTCCCTGCTCAGGCTGTGTGGAACTTGCATGATTTCCCCATATTTTGGTGGGGTTCCTGCAGATGCTCTGGTTTCCTCCCCACAGACACATGTTTCAGGTGAATTGGCAACATTAATCTTCCATTGGTATGGAAATGCACCATAGTTTATCTATCACTGTAAGTCACCTTAGATAAAGATGTCAGCTAAATAATAACAGTAACAATGTTCAGCTGTAAGTAAATACACTTGGTGGCCACTTTATTAGGCACACCTGTTCAGTAGGATCCTCTTTTATGCCCAGGACAACTTGGGTTTGGCAAAAAGGTGCTGGACATGTTTCGCTACTGTTCTTTGTTTATGGTGGTTTGTCAGCTTTGCTGTTTCTGCAGGTGTTTTGATGTCAGATTGATTCTGTTGACATCACATCCCAGCTCATCCCAAAGATGCTCTGTTGGCCTAAGAGGTGGGACAGTACCAGACTACTGTAGTAAAGTAAGGTAAAGTACTGGCATGTCGGCAGGACGTGTAAAAATCCCATAACGTTTGCTGTGTCTGGAATGCTGGAACCAGAGCGACTGACACCAGTGATCGAGCTGTGTCCGAAACCACTTAGACCACATGTTTTGTCCACTCTGGTGGTCACTCTGATGGTTATTCAGACAGTAACTGGTCCTCTAGACCTTGTCTGTGTGCTTCATATACTGAGTCACAGCCATGAGCAGCACCACTGTCTAACCAGCCATCTGTATCTAATAAAATGGCCAGAGAGGGTATGCTGACATTTGAAAACTGGGACTCGACAAATAAAATAAAATGAAAATTCTATTTTAAAATGAGTTTAAATTTATTAAGCATATAGTTATGCATTCAAAAACTCATACCATATATGTGTATCTTCTTCGATTCAAGGCAGTTGAAGAAGTTTTGTAGATGATGTTTGAAATAATATTCATAGCTGTAAACATGCACATCTTTTATGAAGAATGGTATGTTTTATGCCGTTAATATTCACAGGCACCGCATGGTACTTATCAGCTAAAATCTTTCCAGTAACATCAACTCCAGCTAGAAAGTCATTCCACCCATACATTATGTGTCAAAACTTCTCGCCTTGGTTTTATGGTCCAATACCTCAACATCATGAGCCTTAATATCTCTCATTTCATCAGTGTAGAGTGCCAGCAGCTCAGAGTGATTTCCAGAATTTCCATCTCTTACAGATTCATTCATCCACATTTGAGCTGCAGGACCATACAGTATGTCACCATTAGCTTAGCCTCGCATTTCGCTCTTTTTTTATTTTACAGATGCGGCAGCAGAGCCACCGTAGTTGGTCTCAAGCTGAAACTTACTGGATGATTTTTTTAGTACCCCTGCACTGCTAATCTGAGAAATGGCAGCATTTCTGATATCCAACCAGGGTGTTTGTAAAAGTAACTGAGCTCAAAGTCTTCATCTGCAGCTTCTTCTCACACTGAAGGTAGTGAGGCTCAGCAAAATGACCTGGTGTGAAGAGTAATATCAGCTAAAATGGATGCAAGTGCACGTTTGCAAAAGAACCACTGACTATTAAAAAGAAAGTGCTTTGAAATTCCCATAATGGTACCAATTACAGTGCAAAAGCATGAGTTGCTGTTTGAAAACATATATGAAACTTATCAAATGTATATAACAAATTTTGTAAATGGTGCTCCAGCATGTCTCTTAAACATTAAATTCAAATATTCCACAAGTAAAGAAAAATTGGTTCAATTTCCCTTATATCATTAAGAGGAAGTGCCTTGAAATTCACATAATGGCATCAATTAGGTTGCAAAAGCATGAGTTGGTGTTTGAAACATGGATAGAACTTCTGAAATATATATAACATATTTTGTAAATGGAGCTCCAGTATGTCTCTTAAACATGAATTTTAAATATTCTAGTAAGTAAAGAAAAAAAAGAGTTCAGATTCCCCTTATGTTTTTTTTATTACCAAATATCTGAAGTATTATTTGCATCTGAGCTTTGAACAGAGTTTTGGTGGTTTTAAATATTTATCTCTTGCGGAAGATGAGTGTTAGTCGTCCTCTGTATGTATGAGCTGTCACAGGAGGGAAGAACACTGTTCCTGTGTGGGAAAATGTCTCCATTAACATTTCCAGAAAGGCTCTTACTGTTTGAACATTATTGTTTCTTCAGAGTCTGTTTTTGGGGGTTGGGGGAGCTGCAGCTGGTCATCACAGGCTGTGGGCATATGGACATCTTCTTAGGACAAGTTTTAATACAATTGTGATTTATTCATATTTTATGCATTGAACACATACTTGATCTCCACCCAAGAACAAATAAATCTAAATTACAAGGTGGAAATACTGATACTAAACACACAAATGTAGCACAGTGATGTCATGGTGTAGGAACTTGTCCTGATGTGTTCTGCTCCATTTTAAGAGATTACAGAGGGATTATTCTTCCATGTACAGACACATGGACACAAATATACAAGACCGATAAACAAAGAAATCTCATTTCTAACAGCATATAAACGAGAAGCAGGCAGAAAATTGCTCTTCCTTTATCTTCGCCTTAATCTCCTTTGACAGAACTGCTTGATATAGAAGGACTGCAGCTTATTTGTTTCCCTTTTTTGGGCAACGGCTGCATCTTTCAAATCTTTGGAAAATATCATATTCGGTGTTCTTCACAAGTAGCTCCTGGTAATATACTTTGATATTAGAATGAGATTTTTAAAAAAGAAACAAAAGAAGAAATTAAATAAGGACAACAAAAGGACTGTAAAGTTTTATGGTTATATAGAACTTTTGTTATGTTTGGAACAATTGTGACGCTTCAGGATCATACGGCACTTACAGTGGGGTGAACATTAATCGTCCCCAATGCTTTACCAGCATCCCTCTCAGAATGTTTTTCTCAGAAATATGTACGTTAACTTATGCTCACCAGAAATGCTAAATACCTGTGATGATATTGTATAAAATGCACAGCCAATATTGACAGGGAAAAAACAAGGCAACTGTGTACTAGTCTTACTAGTCTGTCAACTAGCAAACAGTCTTTAACCCGATGTGTGTAAACCTCTCGTCTGGTTTGACGTGGTGTTTTTGCAACCTTCAAAATGACCTCCTTTGTGCATATAAAGTTTCCACTGGATTTTAAATTATTATTTCTTCTCATAGGGTCATTTACATGGCTTGAAAGTTAGATTGTTTATGGATGGATTTTTATTTATAGTTAACTTGTTGGCATCAAATGATGACTCCCGAAACAAATGTCTGCTATGTCTGCAGCCTCAAAATATTCGCACGGGAAAGTTTTATTACTCTTCTAACATACCGAGTCATACAGGTTCATAATGAAATTTAATGTCATTCAAGAGCAATACTTGTGAAAAGAGGTAAAATGGAGAAATTACAGCCCATCAGAGAGCCGCTCAGACCTCCAGGTTTCCAATGTATTAATTAGTTATAACACTTTGGAAGCTGCTTGGGAAATTACTGAAAATGCTCAGAATAAATGTTGATTCCAGTGGCTCACAGCTTGATACAACATTTTTGGGTTAACTTTTCCTTATAATTCCGATAAAAGCCAAGATAATGCGAACAATAACAGGTCAAAGTCTGCGTATTCTCATCGTCAGCTATCGGATGGCCTGACAGTAGTGAATGAAACAGAGCCGATATTATTAGTATTAGCAAATAATGAATTACTAATAATGTCTTCCTGTACATGAAAAAAATACAGCCTGATACGGCACGGCCATTTTCTCTTTATTCGCTTCCCTGCCATCAAGAAGACATTTTTATTCACACTAGCCTGCCAGATAAGCTGAGTTTTGAAAACAAGTAAATTTTTTCATTCACATGAACTGAATGAGTCTAAATTAATTTTACATTGATGAATGAATCTACAATAATAATCAAATGCAGCACTGTTTTTCCACAGCGATGTCGGAGCGTTCTTTATGTGAGACTGTCACAATGGGAAGTAACAGCAGTATTAGAGACTGTCTCAGTGAGCACGGTGTGTAAGGGACTCGGCAGCGGCGCTGGGCTGCTTCTCCTCACCCCTCCTCTGGCTTGGGCCGGTGCTGCAGTCGGATCCATCATTGCGTTCCTTTTTTTAAGAGTCCCACTCTTTTCAAAACAAACTGTGATGGAGTTTGAACAGAGAATTTGTCTGTCCTATTAGATCCTATTCATGTTCTGGTGGATATTATTGGCATTACTGGCCATGTGCATTTGAGGTGCATTGTGTGCAATTTCTCTTGCAAAAAAGTGGGCAGTGGAACAGCTTTGCTCCATATAGCCTCATTTGACACTTTTGCCCTAGGTAACTTACAAGGTTTGTACACTAACCTACTTAGGATTTTTTTAAACAGTTGGGTAAATTTTAATGGGGTAAGTACCTTGCTCAAGGGTGTTACAGGGAGGCAGGGATTTAAACTCAGGCCCTTTGATATCAAGGCAACATCTTTAAATGCTACACTTTCCACTAAGCCAAAAATGTCAAAACTAAATGTAGTTCCTACCAACCAGCAACCGACAGTAATATTTTCAGCCATTATTACAGGGCTGTTGATAATGTTCTGCTGCTAATGAGTTAGTCAGTAAGAATAGTAACCCTTTTAGCCTTTTCACCCATACAAAACTTTCATAAGTTGAGATTTAACGTGACGCATAATTCCATGAACATGCACTGTAATTTATTTGTCTGTTGCTGGTATTACATGTTAATAAGAGCCTCTGATAAGTTGTTCTGAAAGACTTGGATAAATCAACAGTGATGTAAATGAAAGGCTTGGAAGTCAACCCCCCCATGCCTAAATATCCTTTCTATTGCCCTTTAACCCAACAGTCAGCCTGCATATGTATCTGATGTTATATATGTTCTCATCATTTCTGACCAGTCTTGGCCTCATGGATGGCGGAAACTGGATAGTGGTGCTGAGCACACAGGGCTGTGAAACACATCACCACGCCTGACGTTTTGCTCCACGATCACTACATTTTGCCATTAGCATCCTATGCCTTTCGCTGAGAATAATAATTAGAAAATCACTGTCTAATTGCTGGATAATTGCTTCCCTTGTTATCAAAGCCGTATTTAGTAAATTCAATGGGAAAACAACACAAGGTGGCTTGTTGTAATTTATCACTATCAATATTTAGTTGATTTTGTTACAAATGTCTAATTAAAGCTCTGACTGAAGGAAGAACAACATTCCACCTGCCTCATTCTGTTGGGTCCATATGGACACAATGACAGGGCGGTGAATATGAAGGGACACGTCCGTCCTCTTCTTTATAAAAAAATCTGTTCTTAACACTCTGGGAATGAAAACAATGAAATGTATCCAACTCGTATCCAACTTCGAATTGGATTAAAAGTATGGCAATCAACCTGTATTTTCGATGTGACTTGGAAGATGTTTATATTCAGCCAGGTTATCTTCTATAGCTGAGTCTTGAGTTACACTGGTAAGTCATGTGTGGACTGGAGCTTTTTTCAGCCAAAAAGGTGGCCAGATCTTTCAAAAGTCACAGTACTAGATTTTGTTGTGGAACTGAGTCACTTGCTGGAGTCAGGGATATTTGTGGAGGATGCTTCTGCAGGATTTTTCTGTAAGATCCCCTAATTATTTTCATGACCCATTACATATGCAGGTTTGTATTCCAAACTCTGCCTCGTAATACAGAGTGAAGCAATTTCACATCATTCCAGTTAAATTTCACCCCAGATGTTATGCAGTCGGTAAGTTCAAAGATGGGCCACCATGGGCTGTGCAGCATGCGCCAATGGCTTCCACCTGCCAGTGTGAGAACTTACTGACTGCAGCACACAATATTATCATAAGCATTATTATACTGTTAAGCCGGTTACACAGGATCAGAAGCATTTCCAGATTATTTTTACACTGCTCCCAAAACAATGGGCAGTTTCATTAAGCGAGACTCACTCTTTTTGGGTCAGATCAAAATCCTGAATGGTACCCAAAAGGCCAATAAAAAGGCAGGGAAGTTACTGTCATGTATGAAATAAAGATAAAACGATTAAACGTCAATGTCTCATCATGGTTTCTATTATATAACTGTCATAATTCCCAACAATGCTGCAAACTTAAATCTTTAAATGTAAAAATTCACCAAGAGAAAATGGTAAGAACTGTGAAATTGGCCTTTCTAAAATGCTGCCTCCTCACTTTTCAAAAGATGTCTATGACTCTGCATCTCTTCACGATCCATCGCTTATTCAGTAGCCTAAGTTCATACCGACGTGTCACACAGAGATGTTCTGGTATGTCTGGAAATAACTGGCATCACTAGTTAAATCAAGGTGATGCTGGATGGGGTGAATCTTAGCGGTTTGTGTCTGTTATGACAGCACAGGAACGTCAACTTGCTCGGCAGAGTAGCTAGTGGAACAATCTCTGGTTAAAGCTACGCTCTTCCATTTCGGGTTCTGATATCAAACAGCTGATAACTGGGAGGACAGAGAAATAAAAATAACACAGCATTTGCATTTGCAAAGCAGGCAGTATAAAGACCCAACTGAGGAGGAAATCATCTCATACTCAACACTTCTGGATTTTACTCCCATGGCATAACTCTGAGGAAAAACCCACAGGTTTGGTTGGTTGGCTTTCTCCAGGGTGGAGAAGCCTCATTAGGGCTATAGAGGATAATCTCTATTTTCACCAAACCAGAAAATCCACCACCCTTCCTTTCCAGTCAGTCACAATCAACAGACTAAATAATTATGGCCCAAGTTCTCAGACTTGGGTCTCCATCTCCGGCCAGCAGCTGTCGCTGACAGGCCTTCATCTTCATATTGATTTCATCACACTGATGGGGGAACCATACAGGGTGCCGGCGAGGAGCCGTACGATGATTCTACACTTAATAACACAAGGAAAAAAACATGCAGGCAGCTGTAGATTGGAGCCAGACCTTCAGGTGTTGGAATAATGAGGCACAGATGGAGAAGGTGACGCTGGGCCTCAGAAGGTCAACCTTCTGATTGCAGATGTGACCTTGCTGGCCATGATCTGCCAGTCTGTCTCATGTAACAGGATTCACTCCAGCCCTGTTGTTTCCGCTTAACTCGTGTTTTGTGGGACTCGGAAAGTACAAGGCAGAGATTAAAAATACAGCCTCGACTAGCAGCATAATACTACACTACACTATACTATGCACTACAGCATAATACTCTGTTTTACTACAGTGCTCTTTTATTTTAGCCCTCTGAGTAATTTATCAAAATAATTTACCTTTTTGTCAAATCAAAACAATTTTTTTCAGATTTCATATTTGTTGTCTATAAAATAGACAATTTTGGTGTTTATTTGCTATTATTAAAGATATAATTGTGCTAGTAGCACTGTTTTATTAAGGTCAGATTCTCAAGATTGTAGATGTTAATCAAAGTATTAATTTGGTTAAAAAAATTTCTGGGGTTTAAGGGTATATGGGATATAAACCCATTCGTTATAGGGGTTTATATCCCATATCCTAAAGATATAAGTTTTGTTTTTGTGTGGCTGCTTTAGTTTTGACTTGAGGTTTGACTTTATTTTTACCCATAAATCTCCAGCATATTATTTAAGCAAATTATCTAAACTCTTTTTTGGGAAATGAGGAGGAGAATGACGTACTTCAAGGTCACGGACCGCTTGCACAAAACTACAGTACAAACTCAATTATTTTTAATTTGTTCTCATATTATTTGTCCCAGATCATGAAGGAACAAAGTGGCCTTCACTTCATAGTAAATTCTCAGACCTCAGAGCAACATCAGGCGTGAGAGATGCGAAATTAACATTGATTCAATCGATAAAGCGTGATTAAGATATGGAAATACAGGCGAGTCCAAATGGGGCCTGCCGGTTTAATAAGGCTGGACAAGCTGATGTGACCAGCGTTGCACGTGAAAAGCCCTAGATCCGGCTCCACGTTGTGCTGCACTATTAGGCAATATGACCTTCATGACAGAGGCAAATAAATGTATAAAGCAAATCAACAATCGAGTTGGAGAATGAGGAAGGATTACACTTACGTTGTGCTTAATCAAATGAGAGCTCTGAAAAATATCATCCAGAGTCAACAATTGAATTACAGACCACTGAAGGACACCTTCTGCTAAATATATTTGCTTCTATGTCTGCAGGATAATGTGCTAAACACTCCCATTGCAGCCCAAGATGTTTAACTTGAATAGGTCATGGAGAAATGATGGCCTGTGTACGTCTGTGTGGAATATACTTTGTATTTGTAAGCAGCCGGTTAAATATGTAACACAAACTTCTTTAAACATGTGTTTGAGAAAAGAGGATTTTGGTAACCTTTAAATTCCCTTTTAAAGAAAAATGGATTTTTTCTTATTCCACAGACTTTGACTAGAACACCTGTAAGGTAACCTTTAGCCTTCATGCAGACAAATTGTTAGCTAAATATCTCAAAATAACATGCAATTTATAGTCTGTAGCATCAACAAAACATGCAAATAAGGAAAAATCTCAGCTTTCCATGTACATTAATACTTCAAGTTTGTACCACTCTCATTTTTGCCCTTAAATTTTGGATCTCTTTTTGGACTTTATATTTGTTACCCGTAAAATAGGCTGCTTTTGTGTTTATTCTCTTTTATTAAAAATATAACTAATCTATTAGTATTATGCTGTGCATTTTTCAAGTGCTATTAATGCAATATAGTGTATTAATAACCTCTTATAACACTGTTTCTTTAAGCGCCATTTCTGAACAACACATCTAGAGTGATAATCCAGGTATTACTGTATAGTGAGGTTTGTTGACTTCATTATTAATGTCCAAAGGTCTCAGCTTCTCAGCTAAGTGTCAAGTAATCTATAGAGAACTTGGCTTATGTTGTTAACCCTTTTGCTTTATTCTGCTTTATAAATTGTGACGAAGGTCACAGATTCATGGTATTTGTGCTGTTTGCCATCACACAATAAGATGTGGCAGCACTGGGTCTAGTCCCTGTGAGTGACAGCAGCTCCTCTTGCTTTCAGTGGAGAGATCTCACTCTTGGAGAGCACACAGGGGGTCTGTCTATAGTTGAACCCTTGGCCAAACCCCACAGGCAGGTTTCCCATTTCCAAGTCCTCCATCGGTGCTTTGCCAGAATCCTCAGTGTTGTCCTAGCAGGACCGTGGGCTAAAGGTGAGCTGTAAAGAAATTCATCATGGAGTCCTTCTCCACTTCCTCTTGGCTGCGGATTTTAATCTTTTGGTAAATGCAGCTCTCACAGTTGTAATTTTTATTTTTATCCTCCTCAAGTTTCCCCATGTAAAAAGTCGTATATACTGGATGTTTTACGTAAAATATTGTCTCAGTGAACAAAGACCTCAGTGCGAACAATGAATGAAAAGTCTCGCTTGTTGGTTTATAGCAGATATATCTGCACATCCCATGCTGATGAGAGCTTATGACTATTTTCCTCAACCCTATTAAGCATGTAGGTCTTTGTACACATTTCCAGCCCACTGGTAGTGTATTGTCTACTGTGCATATACAGTAATGTGTTCCATTACTGAGGCGGGGGGAGGTCCACAGTGAGAGTTGCTCTGCCACAGTGAGGATCTACCAGAAACACTCATTCCTCCCGAACAGGCTAACTTAGCGGGACACACAGAGGGTACACAGGAAATATTCTTATAATGGCAATATTTACTGTTACCTACAGATTTACAGCGGATGGTTTCATTAAATTGCAGGCTCTGTGGGTCATAAGTACAATTGTCACATATTGATTCTGTGCCCTGAAGCAAAATATGTCCAGACACAGTTCCTGTGGCCTAATCGGTTATAATTTCTGTGCACATTAGTAAGCCGAATATGTCAGTGGTTAAGATATAACCGAACAGAATACAGTACAGATCACCTAGGCAGCTCGAACTGGCGTTTGTGTGGCATAAAAGTGACTGTACAGGATTTTGCCACATCCCGCGTGTTGGGGCCTGGCCGTGTTCTCCAAGGCGCTGCCTCCTCCCTTAGCTCAGAGGTTGCCTCCTATCTGTGTGTTTGACCCCAGACTACTTGCCCATTTATGTGCCACAGGGGAGGGATGCACTTCTTTCCTTACTAGTATTGCTGCATGGGGGGTGTTTCCAAGCAAGCAGTTGTGTTCTTTTTTGTGTCCAGATACAATGGAGTGATTCTGCACTCCCCATTATCCCCCCGACAAAAGTGTTGGACTGTGAGGTGTAGCGGTGGCTGCAGTGGCCGGCTGGGTGCCTCGCTCACATTGTCAGTGACGGGCCACTAATTGATCCGTGTGGCTGCTGTGGAGCATCGGCGGGTGGGGGCTCTGGTATGAAAGGGGCCCCCGCATTGAGAGATCACACTGTCAGAGCCGCCGTTGTCAGGCCACGAAGCAGAGCGAGTTATCACATTAATGCCCTTCTCTGTCCTGTCTCTGGGGTAACATGCACTGGGGTGGGGTGGGGGAGTCCGGCCAATTTTTAAATGTGACACAGAGCTGTCATTGACAACTGGCTCCATTCCCATGCAGCAAACAGACCAGGGTGACCTTCAGCGCCCAGACTGTTTTGAGAAAAACCTGAAACACTGATATAGCTGCCCTTGGAAACGTATATTTGCATTTATTCAACAATCAAGAATCAACACTTGTTTACTGTCAAACTACTTTATACCACAGGTCATCCTCCCAAACTTGGAAGTTCCTCCTGGTCCATGGTGCTCGAGCCACTTAATAGAAATGAAGGTAAATATAAATGAAGAAATAAATATGGAGAGCTATATCAGTCTAAAAGAAAGGTACTATAGAAAATGCAGATGTGTGGATAGCAGTGCAAACATTTTAATATAAATAGTATGTAAATATGCAAGCAGTCAGTGGTGGTGGTGATCGGTCCTGATCTGTCTGAGTTTAGCAGCCCGAGGTCAAAATCTGTTCCTGAGCCTGCTGGTTTATTCACTGAGCTGACACTTTCCTCCAAAGTGCCTTATAATATTGAATGACTTCCCAGGATTTACCTATTTAATAGTTATAATTTTGGGATAAGAGATCAAGGGTATTACAGCAGGAGGAGGGACATGAACCTTCAACAGCCAGTTAGGCAGTAGTTCTAACCACCGCACCACCTGCTATCCTGTACAGCAGGTGGGCTGCATCCGTTCTCAGCCCATCGCCTTTCGTCTGAGTGAGAACGTGTTATCCAGCCTTGTTTGTCCAGCCCTGCCTCTTGTAATGACCTGCTACTGCAGCGTTTGTCGTAAACAGTGTTATTACTGCAGATATTACTTCAGAATTCTGAATCTTTAATACCAGGTCACCTCCTCGTCTTGAAGTTGTCCTCATAAACACGGCTGTTTTGCTTTACTTGAAGAGCTGATCAGACTGTGAGAGCTCGATGTTTCGTTTTTATTTTTATTTATTTATTTATTTTTTCTGTCACGGTGACTGATGGCCTGTTTCGGCTTTCAAAATGGGAGAGACAAAATGGATTCAGTTAATCAAGTTTTCATGGCACAGAGGCAAAACTGGACCAAACATCCATCTGGTAGCCCATTAAACGGATCCCCCTTTCAGGAGCTGTATTGTGCTGTACTGTTGTTTTTAATACAACTGTGATGGATCAGTTTGTCGTGGTCGAAAGATTATTTTGGTTTTAACTCTTTGGCGCCGTACTGCTGCTTGAAGGGAAGGTAGAGAGGTGCTATTTTTAGGCAGGTGTTTGGTAAGTGGAGCCCAAGTGGTGCCCACTTGAGGGCTATGACTCGGTCTTGCCCAGCCTGCGGTAATAATACATCAAAGTAAGTCGCTTAGTGATTTTAGTGGTTAGAAGAGATACTTGAAGGTTGCTGGTTCAAATCCCCCCAGTGGGTCCCACTGTAATGTCCTTAACTTGAACTCTTCTTTATCTGAATTGGCCCACTGGGTTGACCGGTGTCCTACTCAGGGTGTATGCCCCTACTAGGTTAGCACCCCGTTGTTCTGGTATAAACTCTGGACCAGGAAAAGGTTAAGGAACATGAAAGAGAGAGTGAGTGAGTGAGTTTGTGGTTCATTGGTTAAAAACAACCAATATTGTCTATTGATAAAAAAAGTTTTCAACATTAGTCTGAACAGAAGTGCAGTGTTTTAGGGGAAAGTAGTTTAAATCTGGTCATGTACGTAGAGCTTTGGGTGTGTGTGTGTATGTGTGTGTGTGTGTGTGTGTGTGCGCGCGTGTGTGGGCGTGTAAATGTGATATTTTTTCATCCTTTGTCAGAGAGGGCTTCTAGTTGACAGTTAATAAAGTATTTCTGTAACCAAACTTTCTTCCTCTGCCACCATTACTCTCCACGACCGAGAGGTTTTCCCTCCCTTTTACTCGCTCCGTCACTCAGCCCCCCCCTCCATCCCACTGTCACAGTCTGTCCTTTCTCCTGTTATTTTTTCTTTCCTTCCGTTATCTCCATCGTTCCTCTGCGCCTTAACGTTCCTGCTTTGTTGGCCACTCCCTCTCACCCCGCCATTCCTTCTCATGATCTGTCCGGTACAATTACGGTATCGGACGTAGGTGAATATTATTCGGTCCTTTGACGAAGTGACTTCGAAGAGATGCACTGTTGAGTTTTCAGCGTTGGAGACTACCACTGTTAAGCTTTTACCTTGAAGGTGATTTACAGCTGGCTTCTCCATCCTTCTTCATGGGCTGCAGAACAAACATGTAGCTCTCATTAACAATCCACATTTTCTGTCATGTTACTTTTACTTCAAGAACTCGAAATGTCCTTCCAGATGCCCTGTTATTTCTGCATAACTTTAGTCTTCAGTTCCAGCGTTTAAGGGACATAAATTTTGAAGGATCAGCTAATCTTTGAGTGCCAAAACCAAAACACAAAGAAAGCAAAAAAAAAAACCTTAAAATTCGATCAATTCAACAGCTGTCCTTCACATTGAGTGAGAATAGAAAAGCAACACTTCCCATTTATTACTAATAGCCCTTTCTTGAATGTACTCTTGTAAAGGGAAGGTCTATGAATATTTTTATATAAATCAGACATATTTAACATGTTCAAGAACAAAGAGTGGGGTTCAAGTGTACATTACCAGAATTAAAGTCTGAAATAAGTGTCAACAAATACAAATCAGGCCGTATTTTTTTTTAACTGTATAGCGGAAAACAAAAAAATTGAAAGTATTCAAAGTTTCCAAAAACTACTGCGTATATTTGGTGAGGACAGAAGAGGGAAAAGAAATGCAAATGTTCTGGAACTTATCTATGTCTCGCATTCATTTAGGCTCTCTTTCTACTTTTCCACTCCTTTGTGTCTGCAAAATAATGTCATTGAAAAATAACTTGCTATTATTTCCTTAAGGCTGAATAGGACCAGCAAGTCTTAGCCATTCTTCTAAATCATATATAACCGAAATTAATTCAGCAGATGTATAATGAAGCGTTAGCTTTTCTTCACATGATCCGCTTAGAGGTTCTGCACAGCTACCACCAGAATGAAATGTTGGGGGGGATAAAAGTGTCTCCTTACAACCTCCAGCTAATTCCATCGTGGAACCCAAGGGTCTCAAACTCAGTTCACTGTGGGCCTTGTATATGTAGATTACTGCTCCAGCCCTTTCCATTCATTAATTCATTAGCACTGTCAATTTAAGACTTTTGTTAAAGTTTCTACATTTGAATATTGGAGTTATTTTTAAGTGCATTGAGGGAATATAGCATTTTAAGTGTTGAGTGCTTAGCCATCCAGCTGAAGACTGAATGTAATTCAGGGCAACTATCCACAGAATCGCCATCGACTCGAAGGCCCTTAATAACAACACACTGAGTGAAAACGCATTTGTATAAGTAGACAAATTTAACCGTTGAATAGTTTAGCATGAGAAACAGATCTTCCAAGACATCGCCTTGAGAAGCTTGATGAAACCCAATGTGCTCCATATTGTTTGCTCAGCATCTATTAGGTACACTATTGACCCAACAAGACCAAGGTGTTTGTGTCTGTGTTTGTTTTCAGTTGTCATCTGATAAACTTCACTAACTAGGTGAAAACCTCCCCGGTAACTGGTTGCAGGTTAATGATCAAATAGTGCGACGTGAACACCAGCTCTAAAGTTGGTTTCAAGGCCTTTCAGAAGATTTACATTTTTGACAATTAGTACCTAGCAGCAGCTGGTGTAGCAGTTATAGCCTTTTCGGACTTAGAGGTTGCTGGTCCAAATCCCACCTACTGCTTTGTAACCTTGACGACCAAAATAGTCCATTTGTATGAATGAATAAGTTTCCACCAAGTTCACAGCTTGAGACACTCATCTAACAGCGCAGCCACCTGGGACACATGTTTTGTGCAAATTTGATGTTTCACCAACAGCTGTGAACAACATCACTCCCTCTTCCTTTTTTATTTGGCCTCTTGCCTATTTGACTGTCACAGGTGGCAATAAATAAACAGTATACAGCAACAGGATCCCGTGTCTTGCTGGAACATTAACCTCGCCAGTTTCGCTGACACAAATATGAGCACCTTGAACCACAGCCGTATCAAACCACACACTGTTTTCCGTGAGACAGAGTAACTCTGGGGTTTGACAGCTTTGTTGACTATATGGATGCGGCGGGGGTTCCACCACACTTCTCTGGCTTTTGTCAGCAGATCTCGATTAAACCGCAGTCAGGCTATTAGCAGTCTGCCGGCACCAGCTCTCCCCTGACCACCTCCTCCCCAATCCACCGCCCACCAAGTGCCTTCTTCCACCAAGCACAGCAGGGTTCAGGACGTGGTCCTCTCCTGCTGTCTATCTTCTCCCCGATGCCGACGCTGAGTCAACCTCATGCACATTTTTCCATGTAAATATAAAAAAATGACTCGTTGTCCATGACATTCTCCCGAAAGCTCCTTATTGTATATGCATTGAAAACAGCCATTGGTTATGATAGAGTCACACAGAGGCTATACGGAGGGGGGTGCTGAATTGGGGAGTGGGCGGGGGGGCACAGGGGCTGGAGGATCAGATTAAGTTGTCAGGGAGCAGCAAGAGTGAGCTGAGCCTCAGCCTTTACAAACACTGCTAAATTGGAGAGAAGCTTGCATTTCTTTACCGGGGTTTTACTCCACACTGCAGCACTGTGCTCAAAGCCCACGCTATGTCGGCAGCAAGGGCTGCAAGGAGAAACAGCAGGTAGTGAACCTACAGTAAAGGAAAAAGCTCCAAAACATATTGACAGGTCAGAGGGCGATATGTTCTTACTTTTTACTAAATGCAGAATGACCCCAGAAAAGAGGTCATTTTGATGACTGCAAATAACTAATCATTTTGCACAGTTTTTTTTTCTGCAGATTTGTAATGAAGGTTGTCAATGAAGAAGATGCATGTTGTAAAAAGGTTAGAGACCCCCCCCCCCCCCCCCCCCCCCCCTTTTCCCCGACCCTTCGCCAAAGTACCTGCGGCTTGTTTGTCCGGGTGACGCNAAAAAGGTTAAACCCCCCCCCCCCCCCCCATGAGAGTTTGTGATCACAAGTTCAAATCCAGTAGCACCCTTACTTACCCCAGATTGTTCCAGTTAAAGTTACCCAGTTGTGTAAATCTTTGTAAGTTGCTTTGGAGAAAGGTTTCTGCTAAAATAATGTATGCAGGTACCTTCGTGCAAGGTATATCAGTCCTACTGATTCTCAGGGGGAGGTCAGCATCCCTGTCCAGTTTTACAGCTGCTTCCTCCACAGTGGGTTACAGCCCTGCCAACACACATGCAGCTGGCAGAGGACTTGTTCAGAGTGGGGATCTGAACCCAGCAGTGTTTTGGTTCTACTGTATGGCAGAGAACCACTTTGGTCCTCCTGAGATGAGAAGCAGCTGCGTTGCCGTGGTTATTACTAACTATTCAGCTTAAAAGATGGTGGAAATGATGTCTGTTTGGGTATGTGAGCACGTCTCCTTGTGTTTTAATTATGAAGGAACAAGGAGGAAGGTGGTTGTGCAAAAGGAACCGACTGCGGCTGTCGACACCAAGGGATAAGTAGGGAAAACAAGTTATTTCTTCCTTTGCTCTGGTTTCTCATATTTATTCCTGTTTCCTTAATTCATAATTAACCTTTTGAGGTGAAACCCAAGGGGGAATAAAGCAGCTGGCTGTGGATCACTGTCATGGATTTTGTTGATATTTCAATTTCCTTCCTCACTTTGGCTGCAACGTGACAGGAGAGGGGAAAAGAGGAGGCGCTCGAGATCTGTGCAAAGTCCTTCGTCTGAGCTCCGCTTTTACAAGAATATTAGCGAAAAATATTACACAAAAGTATTAATGGAGTGTAAAGACCGGTGGAGTCATGTTGGCCAAAATCCATGCAGCTGTACAGTTAAACAGATGAAATGCTCCTTTAGAAGCTGAAGCTCCGTCTCATCTGGGCTCCTCTGTGTTTCGGACTTTGCCGAGCTTGGCATCACGCAGCTCCCCCATCCCCACACCTGCCCCACCTGTCAAGAAGTAGGCAGCAGGTGTGTGTCCCTCCGATTCACACCCCGACAGCCCCCACAAACCAATCGCCACTTTATACACAGCAGGACACATGGCTCTGTACAAGAGAGCAAGTGCTAATTGGAGAAGCTGTGTTTCTCTTGCTGAAAGGACCTGGCATCCAGCAGGTGCCTCGCAGGTCTTCTGGAGGTGTAAATGCAGAAGTCAGTGTGACATACCCTGACAGTACAGTAATACGTGGATTAGAGCTCTGGATGTGTTCTTGTGAAATGGAGCTTAGTGAAGCAGCACTATAAGAAGTCATTAATACAGCATACAGGTATCTGACCAGATACAAGTCTTTGACTTATGAGATTTTGCATATATGAAGTCACCGAGTTATAACCAGAAAGGAGGCTGATTTTTTTTGCACTTAAGAGTAGCAAGAACCAAGTATGGAGGAATTTTTCAAAGATCGTTCCAACGTGGTAATTATATCTCCAACTTACGAAATCTCACCTCACAAGCCGATTTCCCGGAACACATTAAGCTTCTAAGTTAGAGGGACCTGTGTTTTCAAGCTCAACTCAAAAACTGCACATGTGCAACATAATACAAAATACATTAGTTATATCTTAATTATAAACACAGATAATAGTCTATTTTATGAATAAAAAATATAACATTCCATTTTTATATATTTTTCTTATACTTTTGCACCCTACAATGGACTGGCATCCCATATAGGGAGCTGTTTCATAGTTTAGCATCCAGTGATTCTAGGAAAGGCTCTTGATCACAACCCTGACCAGGGTAAAGTAGTTAATGATAATGAATGGATGGACTATTTTTAATGTAGTAAATCATTGTTAGAAATCGTTCAAAAGGATAAAATACAAGTGTGGTATTGTGAACCAACACTATTGGAGGTAATATATATAACAAGCAGTTATTATTAATACCCGTCTTGCTATCCGAGTTGAGAAGTCCCAGCATAACAAGCTGCGTGGTAGCACTGAGCCCTGTGGCCTGGGTTCAAGCACAGTTTGCATTTTGTTGGTTCTGTTCAGTTATTAAGTCCCCAGTAACAGTTCATTACAGTAACAGCCAATACAGCTGGTACATTTTGCTGTGCTTCTATTTTATATTGTTTTCATTTCTTTATTTTTTTTTTACATAAATTTGATTATTAAATGTGTGTTGTAACTACTACTTTTAGGGAACGAAGTGTAATGTAAACAAAGACGTAACTGCATATAAACACATAAATGCATATTAATGAGCTCATTAACTGTTAGGTAATGAGGTAATTGATGTTTAAAGTTCTTTATCACACTGAATAGGTATTTTAGAGTGTAAGGAATATTTTGGGGAAATTAAATGGGGTTTCTCACATGAACCTGGGAAAAAAATCATAATTTTGCTCAACAGATATTCAAGTTTTTGGTTTTCAAGCCATTTCTCGGAACCAGTTACACTCAGATACTAGCATATAGGTGTGTCACTGTATTTGATATGCTGTTGGGTCACTCTTCATCCAGGATACTATAATATTGAACAGAATTTATTAAAAGCCACTCTGACCCTCTTTCAACGCCCTCATACCTCCTTAGCTTATACTGTATTCTCTTTTTCAGCAACTGATAAGGCCCTGTTTATTAATGTAATATCGAAAACATCTGATGTAATAAAATGCAAACTCTGGCTGCGGAAATATTTTATTTAAAGAGTGGGAAATGGGAAAACACAAAGGACATTGTCCACACCTTAATATAGGTAGAGTTAATACTTGGTTTGTTTTGCCTCCCCACTGTACCAGTAATTAAAGGAGAAAACGGTGATATGAAAAACAAAGCGATGCGTTCTGCTTCTCTGTCTTAATGAGCTCCGCTTCCTTCCTTGATGCTGCCGTAAATTCTTTGCTTTGTGTTTTTCCCTTTTCAAAGCCACAGAACTTCAAATGACTCACGGGAGTTCGGACTAATGAAGCAGCATGTTTGCAAATAAGCGAGGTGTGCGGCTTCTGCGCGAGTTTCATTTGCGTTTCCCACCCTGCGCTGGCCGACTGGCTCCGTCTGACAGGAAAACTGAAGGATAAGATTGAGGGGAAGCGGGAGGGTCGGCCAAAGGGTTGTGCCCTACACAGATGTATACGTTTCTTAAGTCAGTAAAGGTTTTAAAACGTCTCCTGAGAAGGACCTCCAATTAACAATAATGATTTAACTGCTTTTTCCTGGTCCTGGTCGCTACAGTCTGGAGCCTATCCCAAAATCACTGGACTATGAAACTACACCCTGGAGGGGACTCTAGTCCATTTAAGAGTGAACACAGACATGTGGTACAATTCACCTGAAACACACATCTTTGGACTGTGGGAAGATTACAGTGAGAACGTGCAAACTCCACACAAACTGAGCCGGATTCATTTGTATGATGTGTATTCCTGTGGTTATTGTAATGTAGCTCAAAACTGATTAAAACGGCTTTTATAAGTATTTTATAAAGCTCACAACCGAAGGCACATCTTTTATTAATTGTGATTTTAGAGTTACACGCAAATCATAAAGTAATTTCCTGTAAACAATCAATCAAAATAATAATACTAATAATAATAATAATAATAATACAATTATATTGTTCTAGTGTTTTGGAGGACTAGTATGTAGAAATGGAGCAGCAGGTGGTGTAGAGGTTAGAACAGATTTTGAACTTGCACATTGTGGGTTTGAATCCTTCCTGCTGCTCCATTACTCTTGAGAAAGTTGTTTATCCTGAACTGTTCCAGTTAAAATTACTGTGCTGTATAAAGGTATAAATAATTGTACACAGCTTAAGATAGAATGTCACTTTGGAGAAAAGCGTCAACTAAATAAACGTAACATTTCCCGACTTAGCAGCTTCAGTACAACATATTGGCATGTTTACAGTTTGGGTACAGCAGTCAGAAGGAGCTGTATAACTGAAGAAGAGATGTAAGGCTTTGATTTTCCATAATGCTTTTTCATGTTGCGTACAGAATTCATGCCTAAAAATAATTCCCACTTTGAAAATATTCAAATGCTTGATTTACAAAGCCCCAAGTGTCTTAAATTAAGCCTCTTCTAGTGTCTGTGGAGTTTATTCTTTTGAGCACATTCAGACCAGGGAAAAACAGGAGGATATTTAAATGGTGTTTTCGCTCCCTGTCAGCAGCTCTGTGAAAATGTAGATGATTGTTTTAAATTAAAATTCACTTCCGGTTCCACACAACCCTTTCCCTTCGCATGTGTGTTTGAGGGGTAATGGGAACACACTAATATAGTCTACATGTGGTTTGCATGTTTCGGAAACGGATGTGAACCATGTCCTTTGTACTATGGGAGGTACTGCAGGAATGTGGAGTCCTGGGACCACTGATGTGTGCTGCCTGATCCCCGTATGAGGTTGGTGTGAGCTGTGTCCTTATTCTCAACATTAAATCAAATTCAATTGATGTGGGCTTTGAATTTCATCAGGGTTCTACTTTGTCTCCACTCGTGTTTGTGCGCACAACCGGAAAGGTATAAAGTTCAGACTGAAGGGGCATCGCCACTCTTTACAGACATCCCAGAGGTAAAGCATCCCAGGGGTAAAATATCTAAGCTTTTTCTAAGCCAGAAATGCACCCAAATCAGCACCAGAGTACTTGTGCTTGTAAACATCTCATAGTAATGTTACTTTCTTAAAATCTCAGCAGATGTTTGTCCAGTCAATTTTGTCATGTTATGAGTTGTTTTAATTTGTTAGGAAATGAGTACAGATCTGTTGCTCACTCTTTTGGTGGCCTTATCACCAGTTTTGTGAGAACCGCTGAGCATGTTGAAATGTACTACTAAAATCTTACCACACTATATACCACGGTACAAGCACAGTATTGGTCTAGAGCTCAAGCTCATCCCAACAGTGTTTGCTCCTTTTTGCTTCACTTCATTTTCCTGGCCAAATTACTCTGGTTAATTATTACTTAAATAAAATATACATAATCAGGCTATTAAAGAATGTAGAATTTTTTTACAGTTAAGCAAAACACAGCATATAACTATCAAGCACAAAAATCTTGGATCATTAACTCAAGTAGATGTAACGTTGCAAGACGCGTGCAGATGTAACACGAAGAACTCCGTTTAATAATAGGGGTGGTTCCAAAGTTGTAGTCAAAGAACAAGCGTAGGTCAAAACCATGAATCAGTCCAAGACAAGCAACGTAACAAACAAGGGTTATCCGTAATCCAGAACAGGTCAATAACCAGAGTAGCAATCTGAAGAAATGCTTGGTACCCACACAAAGATCATGGCAATACTTTGCACATGACATGTTGAATCAGCACAGGTATATATAGGGATGAGTCAATGACAAACAGGTACAATGAACCAATAAACAGAGGAGGCGGGACAGATATCAGGAGACCGGACCAGGGGGCATGACAGTAGATCTAAAATCATATTCATTACATTGACTGACTAATTAAAATGAGTGGTTTGGGAAACAACTTTTGTAAAATGACTTTAAGCCAGAACAGTGAATCTGAAAGTACGATCTCATCTATACTCCATCTACAGCTTGACAGATGCCCTTCGGGAGCACCTGTTAAATACAGACTTTTCCAGCCTCTTTGTATTAATTTTCATCCAGAAGTTGCTGTCAGTCAGTCAACTGTACAAGGGGTTACCACACGATGCTGCTGTGTTTGGTTATTCAGGCGCTCTCAGACGTTTAGTTATTTTGCAGCATGAGATGCTGGCCAGTCTTACAATTTATTGGCTGTACCGCATACTCAGCATATGCATAGCGACCAGACAGTTGGTAATTTGTTTTGTTCATAGCTTCAAACTCACATTTGCCACTACGCTTCAGTAAGTAAAAGATTAACAATAATTTTTAACAGCTTAATAACAGTTGCATGGTCAAGTTCTGTGAAAACCTTACTTATAGCTATTAAAAAAGACTCTTTTACATTTTTTAATCAACTTTCAGACAAATTAAAATGTTAAGATTTCTGGAAATAATAGATATGATGACTCAGCCCATTCCTATTCAATGCCAGTTGTTGACCTATTCATCCAATAAGCCATCGTGGAAGTGTGGAATTTTTCTCATTCTTCTGATGTTTCCTTTGCCCTGACAGTGTTGTGTCAAGTAGGTCGGTGAGCAAGTCAAAAAATGGCATTAAGAATGAAATCGTAACTAGCAGGCCCATGTAAATCTATAAGGGATGACTGTACATACTCTTCAAGCTCTCTGTTTTCAGGTTTATGTTGTAGACTTTCCAGATTTTTCTATGATTTCCAGATTTCTATGACCAACTGCATATAGTAGATATTGCAGTAAGAGATGATGCCTTGGTTCATAAGTTGCAGTAAGGATGTAGCAAAGTAAAGCAAAAACAAAAGTTACTTGTTATGTGTATAATCCATTACAGCAGCAGGGTGACCAGGGACAGTTTCCATGATTCCCAGGTTTCTTTACTCAATGTTCCACGCAATGTTTTGCAGTAAAAGTAAATACATAGCTCTCGATATAATCCACAAGCAATTGTTTGGTTGCCCACTGGCACAAGGGAGTCTTTGGCAATCTTTGTATAGTACACAAGTACAGAGTTCAGCTTGACATTACCCCCGAGATTGCCTCCAAGCAACAGTGTTGATATGTCTTCATACGACTGGGGCCTTTTTTGTCTTCAAATATGAAGATACAAGAAGGAATTTATTTCCAGAAGGAACCGGTTTTGTCCACACCTGAAGATGAGGTAAAAACGAGTGGAGGAAACCAGCAGACTGATCCTCACCTGTCACCCTGAGGCTTTGCAGAAATGCCCCCTACTTGAGTCATTCAAACTGCTGTGCCCTGGAACTCAAAGCCTTTTACACACACTCGTCTCCCTCTTCCATCGCTTTCTTCTTCCCATCTTCAAATACACTCACCACTTTGGTTTAGATAATCATGTAGTTCAAAAGCATCTGCTGGTTTGGACTATCGACCCACTGTATTAGGAGTTTTTCAGAAAGCGGATGCCAGGGCTTGGAAAATCTTTGTTTTGTCACTACCTGCTGTCTACTCTTTTGTTTTTTTTTATCTGTACTCTGCACAAAAATGGTAGATTTGGATAAGGACACGGCTAAAAAATATCGCAGCAGTGCTTAATCGCTGCCACCTTCACAATGAAAGGTCAGGTTTTCTGATTATTTTTGGTTTATTAAGGCTTCTCCTACTTTCTCATATTCCTATTTTGTTGTTTTTGCATTTTTGGTGCCATTTTCACTGAACCCGTTATGAAAAAAATGTGAGACATACTTACTTAGTTGGACCATCTACTACAGGGCACTTTACACTGTTACAGTGCTGTGCTTGTTTATGCATGACAGTATTTTTACTTGTGTTGGTCTCTGGCAGCTCTTTTCAACCCTTGGTTTGTAGAGCACTAGTATGTTTCCATAAATAAGAACAATTTAATTGCAAACGGAAAGGGAAATGCTGGAATGTTTTATTATATATATATATCACAGTACTGTGCAAAAGTCTTAGGCATGCAACTTCAAAGTCTGTTGAGAAGTACAGGTAGATTCTTATCTACCATCAGGGAGGTTTCTGATCGGTCCCAAATTCATTGTGCAGCCTGAGAATGACCTCAAACACCCAATGTCAGTCATACAGAACTATCTTGAGCAAAAAGAAGGAATCCTGCAACAGATGGTATGGTCCCCACAGAGCCCTGATCTCAGCATGATCAAGTCAGTCTAGCAGGACATGCGGAGACAGTCAAAGTCTGCAGAAGAACTGTGGCCAGTTCCTCAAAATGTTTGGAAGAACCTACCAACCTCTACCTTAAACTGCATGCAAGTTTGCATAAGAGAACTGATGTTGTTTTAAAGGCAAAGGGTGGTCCCACCAAATATTGATCTGACTGAGGTTTTTTTGTCTACTGCACTTTTTAGAAGGTTTATTGATTAATAAGTATTCATGGCATTATTTTTGGAACCATCCTCACTTTATAGCATTTTATACATATAAAAGTAACATTCAGTGACACATTTACATACATCTAAACTATAAAGAAATCCCGCATATTACATCCACAACCTCTGTCAAAATAAATAAAAAATAATAAATGATAAATAATAAAAGTACCAACCTGCAACAGTTTTATTCCGTAGCTGAACAGGCAGCTAACAGATGAGAGAAAAAATATTGGTATTTCATTATGATTCGGGCAGACGTTCATATTTTTCCTTATAACTTATTAATAATTAATCACATTAGACCAATGCGAAGAATTAATTCCCTTTTTGCCATGACATGTCGGAATAATTAGAAACCTGGATAATAACTCATCTCACATGTATATTTAATAATAACAGTCTCAGGTGAATCTGATGATAATCATCAATAGCAGAGCAAAGACTAAAGATTATTCCTTTCTATCAGTGAATGAAGATTATCCTCTTTAGTCCTCACCTCTGCCCTGGAATATTAATACATCTTCCTGGAATTTTAAACAGTCAACACTTACTGCACACTGCAGGATCACCACTGGGTTCTATTTAAATGCATCTGACACTAGCAGCCATATAACTCATGCACCGAGTGACTGAATTCTGTCAATGTTTCCTGGCTAATGGACTTCTCCAGACTTAATGTAGTGCAGCTTGGCATGATATGAATCACTCCTGGTTCATGTATCAGGTAAATAAATGAAATTTAAATTTGTAATGCAATTTAGCTTTAAAAGTGTGAATAGCGAAATAATTAATAGGATCCTGTAATGGATCCACCTGAACTATGATGTTACTGAGCAAAGCTGGTGCCTCCCTTTTTTAAAGTGATGCTCCCTGTCAACTCTGGGTAGATTCCCTACAGTCACCCCCAGCCACCCCCACTCCCCACCCCACATCTGGGTCTCCTTCTCCTGGTCTCCCCTCATAGAGTACTTCCCACTCATAGATAACCTACCCTAGGGGTGTTGCAGCCCCTCCTCTTCAACAAACCCAACCGCTTTTCCCAAATGAATTGCCTTGCCCCCCTCTAGAAGCCACATTTGTTCTTCATTATTTAAAGTCATTTACTGGATGGCCTGGGGCTCCTCCAACGTGCCAGCGCACTCCCTAATGGGACCTGACTGCGGGAGGGAGATGCAGCAATGAGGGGTGGTGGCTGCCAGGGCGCTTAGGCCTCATAAATCACAGCCCATTGCAAAGGGGGACCTGCTCTGGGCAGCCACATTTTACCACAAATGGCAGCGGGTAACTCCTAATCCGAGCCATTTTGGCTCCCATTTATTTATCTTTTGCAGCTTTACTTTTTTGTGCTCCTAAATATTGAGAGCTTCCTGAAAAGTTTTTGTGCTGTTTTCAACAATAATTTCTACTACAGCTTCTGGGATTTCTTTCTGCGACCAACAAGATACAGACCTCAACCGAAAAGACTGCGGAAGGATTTTGAGTTGAGAACGGCTGAGACTGTGATTATTATACTGTATTCACAAGTCTGTCACCCAAACCTTAACTTACTTTCATGTAAGTTTCTCTATTATGGCCTGTTTTCATTACGATTCCATGGTCTTTGTAAAAATTTTACTTAAAAATTTCTTACAGAGCAGCGTAATCTTTAATTAGGTTAATATGAATCGCTTAATATGTTACACTTACTCTCATATTTATTATTCATCAATTTATTATTACCCAAACAGAGTTACTTGTTTAGTTTTCGGAATTTAACTATGCCATTTTTGTTGTTTCTATTATTATTTTGTTTTTTGTTATCGTTTTTTATGTAATTTTTTCACCTCTCCAGTATATCATACTCCTTGTAATTTCAATGCTATGTATTTTTTTGTTAGTAAACTAAACCAGACACTTACACCATCAAACACTGCAGTGTTAGCGTTGTTAAGGTTAACGGCTTCACCTCCATTATGGGAATGGTGAAGGAGTCTCTGTTGGGAATCGGACTGTTTAAAATGACGTTTCCTTCAATAGCTGCCGTTCACTGTTGGTTCCCCTGGCTACCGGAGGGAAATATCGAACTCTGCCATCTATTCTCCACCCTGCATTGCTTGGAAGAACATGTTCTTCTTAATGTTCTTCTTTGCTTAATCTGCCTTTTGGATTCTGACTTTGGGCCTTCAGATGTCTGCATTCTTAATCGCAAAGGAAATGGTTCTCATCTTAGCGGGTCACTTTGACATGGTGTTCCAATCCGTCTCCCTTGGCCACAGCCACTGCGGGGGACGAGGTGGCATGCGTAGGTCAGCAGAGATATCTCTGTGTGTGGATGCTTGCTCTTGAGGAGCATGGTAAGAACCAAACAGGCTGGAAATGCAGATGGGACCCCCTGCCTGGCAATCTGCGTCAGACTGCGGCTCCGTTCCCAGGTACCGTGGTAAAGCAGTGGTCTGTTTCCCTGGAAGAGCAGAGTTATACTGTTTAGCTATATTCCTCTAATGTATTCACAAAAATAGCATGTTCGCCTTTTGTTTTGTGGTCCTCCATTTATTTGGATGATATATTTCAGCGTTAATACCCACTCACTGCACCTTACCAGGATTTCATCAGATGTTGTACAATTGCTTAACCGGAACTCATGACATGCCTGGTCACAGTCTCACTGCCTCTGTCCCTGCGTCGCTTTCTGCTGAGACCATTAACCATAATTCGATTTCTTTTGCTCATCATCATTTAATGATCTGCGTTTGAGATGCTGCGAGAAGCAGATCTGCTGCATCTAAAGCCAATTGCAAAGATCATGACAGCGACATTTATGTCATCACTATTAGCTGCCCCAACTGATCGCTGGCTGTCTCATCCTGTAGGACCTATATAACTGTGTGAATCGCTGTCACATCTGGTCTGAACAGCAAACTCCTGAAAATCCCAGGTTATTGTAAACAGTAATGACAGTAATATACAAGCAACGTTCTTAATGCTCAAAGGGCAACACAGCATTCCTCACGCAAAATATCGCTCAGTGTTTTCCGATAAGATGACGACATGCCGCTAAAGAGAATGTCGGATCCATCTGAAATAGCCCATTAATCCAAAGTACGATCAATTGAAGTTAAACAGAAGTCTTTGCATGAGATTTAAAGCTAACTAACTGACTCCGCGTTTCCCCCATTAAAAGTAATTGAATTCCAGGAACTAAGGCCTCTTTTGTGTCCTATTATAAGACTTTCATTATAATTTATGCTTAATAGTGGGGCAATAAATCTAAATTGATTTCCCAGTGACTCAGAAATCGCAACTGCCAGAGTCTATAGATGATATCTTGCAGTGTCCAGAGTGCTGTTGCACATTATAATGATTGTATAGGAGATAGATGGGCAAACAGGAGCAACCTGTAACATGACTTATTAGCTGCTGGCTTTTATTCACCCAGTTGCCAAGGTCTACCATGGCAACCTTCTCAGGGATGGAATTAGATGCAATACAACAGTGAAGTCTTCTGACGGGTCCACTAAACTCTAGACAGCAAACTCCTGCTGGATATGGTGCTGAACTGCACTCATCACTGTGTTACAGAAGATGCTGGTGGTCACCTGGTGCTCATTCTCAGAATAGCAAGATGTTCGGCTGAATCAAAGCAGAACGAGGGTTTGTAAGAGGACACCGGCCAGCTTGGGTCAGTGATTCACAAGGAGGCTGGAGCAACAGTGAACAGCCCATCCCTGGGGTTATTCTATATAAGACCTGGTCACAACCGAGACCACGGGAACAGTTCAGGCTGTTGCGTGATTTTGCTGCTACAATTATGGTATTTCACCTTTTGGCTTCAGTAATCAATATATGTGGGGTATAAAGTAGAGTCTCCATCAACAGCTATTATTCTTCACTGGGTCGCCAGGCTTCTCTCCTGCGTTTCTTCTCTCCACAGTATTTTTACCTCACCTGGAAGAGAAGGGGCTTTTAAAAGGGGAGCTCTTAAATGATCTCATATGTCTAAACGGCCCCTTGTGCTGTGCAAAATTTTACTAATGGCTTGTTCTCTCCATGTGCTGTTTCAGAAATGCAGAATACATTTTTCAGAATATTTAGAATACATTTCCTTCCTATTAGACATACTGCCTAAAGAACAACAATGAAAACTGAAATATCAGTCATGAGCGTTGCATAATGACTTTTTCATTTAGCATGGAATGTACTAATTATTTAAATTTCACCACAGTCACACAGATATATATCACAAAAATCTATATTTATATATGAAAGACACTTGCTATTATAGCAGAGCTCTCTAAAACTGGTGGTTTTCTTAAAATATTTTACATACCCCAGGAAAGATCATTCACTTAAATAGTTGTATTGAAAACCTATACACAGTAGAATATTGGTGACATCTGTCTGGCAGACTAGCAATGATTCTAGAAAATCAGTGTGTCCTGCTAATGTAGCCGCAAATTAGAAAATGTAGCTCTGCCACCATCATCAAGCAAAGCAATGTCTTCTATAAATCTTGTAGGAAAGAAATTGTAAAGTGAGATGGGTTTTGCATTTATTTTGTCTCTCAAACATAATTCTTAACTTCTGCCTTTGGCTGTGTTATTTGGAAGTGAACTTATACCCTGTTATTCGGTCTTCGAATATCCATGTTTTCACTTATCCAGTCTGTAATTGTTAATACGACTTATCATTAAAAGTTCAGATTTATCATTTATCCAGTCCAGCGCAATACACTGGGAATGTGTTTAACAAAAGAGGCTGTGAGAGAGAATGTGAGACGCACTGCATTGTGGGAACTCTGTACCTACAGTCTCAGTACAGTGCTGCTTGAGTCATGTGTTTAAGTCTGCATCTCTGTTTTGCACCGCTGTGCTTTAATTTTTAACTTATTCATTTATTTAAATGTGACACACTCTTTGTTTTCCTCAAGCCAGTCCACGCATGCCATCAGAACAAGTTTACTATACAAAACCATCATTTATTTAGTTATTTTCATATACTTACATTGAACCGTTCATCCCCATATGACCCCCCTCTAGAAAAACAAAATTTCTGTAGATAGCTCACCATTAGCGTACATGTCCAATAGATCTTAGAAAGCAACTAAAAATAACAAATCTTTATCTAATATCTTATTCTACATATCATTGAGTAGAAAAAACGTTTAACCTAAAATATAATGAAATAAAGACAAAATTTGTCTCCAAATGAAGACTCGAAAAAGCTCTCAGACATACAAAAATGAGATAGCTTTTTATTTACAGGCTTGTTTTTGCTATTACAACAGGGAACGCAATTCCAAAAAGCCTTGTAGATACAATTGAAAAAGGAAAGGAAAAACTTTTTGATTACATTTCAGGAACAAAGCACTAAAAAGTAATGTAAAAAAATACTCAAACACAAAGGGTTGAGTGTAGAACTGTTGCTATTGTTATTTATGTTATTTAAGTGTGTTACACTTCTCTTTGAATAGGGATTTTAGGGTGAGCTTGGAATGGACTTGAAACAATCTGAAATTTTTCCAAGTACAGAATAATTTAAAAAACAATTTAACTATCCCATATTTCAATATTAAGTCCATTTTCAGCAACAGAAATGTATTTCATTTCAGTGGACAGGTATATGGATGCCAATTATGAACTATAGACTAATATCTGTATATTATATTAACAAGACTACTTAAGATTTTTCTTCTAAGCATAAACAAAATACACATCATCCACCATTATGAACCTTCCTCTCTGTCTTTTTTCCAGTTTTATATCAAATATCACATTTCTCCAGCATATCCTCTTCGGAATTAAAAAAATAACTTGCGTGTCCTAAGATAACTGTAGCTGAGTCCATGAATGACTTATTTTACCTCATTTGAGATGCCGAAAGACCAAGAGAACAGAGCAGATAGAAGGTAGGACTGTGAGTTGTAAGCAGACCAGACAGTTTGGTGGGGGCAGCAAACACACCATCACACACGCCAGATTCCGTGCTGAAAGACTCACCACGTCGTAAAGCCAGTGCTTTCTTTAGACAGAACTATATAAGCCAAGACAAGGACCCTCTTTCAGTATCTTTCAGTACTGGGGTCTCACAGTTGAGGACATCACAACCCCATACAGTACAAGCTTAACACTGTAGATAGATCTCCTTTCATATTCCATTTAAAACTTTTAACAGGTCTCCCCAGGTAAGGGCATCTGCTGATTAAGGCGGATAGTCACAGAGATCTGTAACACGCCTCCAGAGCCTCTTTCAGGCATTAATTTGCAAACAAATCCATCTCTTTAAATCTGTGTTTTTCCTAAAAACAAATACAACCCAACGGGGAACAGATGGCACTAAAATCCTTTATGAATATGTATGTCTGAAACTGTTTGGAAAAAAAAAACTCTTAGTTACCATGTTCTATCTGGTAAATGACCTTATTTCCATGGATATGAACAGTAAAGGTCAGGCAAAATCTTATAATCCACGTGCAGGTATCACATTTTGACAGGAAAATCAGAGCATGGCGAACCCATCGTGCTGTTTGGTGTACAGCCACTAAGATCTAAGTTGAGGCTCCAAGTGCAATCCCTCACAAATCCTTTAATTATTTTGGATGAGGCCAGACGTTCATTATTCTTCCCGCTCATTTCCTTTCAAGAGCCTCGGATCAGGCAGTCAGATCAACAGCAGGCCTGCCGCCTACCCGACCCCCCACTCCCCAGCCCAAGTTCACATCCACAACCCCCCACGTGGCAATTAGTCAACCCAGACCTCCCTCACCCGAGCGAGCGGGGTCGGCTTAATGTGCCACAGCGAGGAATGAAGCCAGGGTCCAACTCTTACATGACAGCCAGGCCAGGCTTGATGGATGACTGTTTACACACTCCAGACCCTTCCCCCACAACAGTCTGAGGAAAGCGGAGAGCTGAAGGATGTCATAACGGCTGTCGAAACCCAGTCCCTTCTCTGGTCAGGCTTGCGCTTGCTATTCAGACACCGTTGTCCCACAGGGATTCCAGATGACAAGTTCCATGTATCAGATCCCTCAAGATCATCTGAAGATGTAATGAGGCCCATTCTTGCACAGTCAGAACCTCTTGATTCTCAATTACCATGGTTTAAAGAGTGTACAATAGCAACTCATAACACTGCACCATCAGTAGGCCAGCAGTACCGTGTTTTACTGTCTTATTCATATCCCAGAGTTAGTGTGCAATACTGCTGTGCATTTGTACCGCGGTGGGACCTTGAACTCCGTTATAGTCACGTTATGTAAGCCATCTGATTTCTTTTGTGCACAGCGGTATCTTAAACACAAATATCGGCTTTTTAAACATCCTTGGATGCACTAAAAAAATGTGCTGCCAAACTGAAAAGCAGATTAAATTGACATTGACTTCTCTGTAACCTTACCTTTTATTCTGATTGTTGCTCTGTTGGATAGTCTCCTTTAATTTAAGCCAACCTACAAGGACATCGGCAAAGAAAAGGCAGTGAAGAAGCCAATTGCTAAGTTCGGGGATCTGATGTAAATTAACCACAATGGCTCTATTGTCATGTAGATAGACTGAGCGTAGTGTGAGGGATTGTAAAACGCAGTGATTTATTACACTGGCTAACAGGTACTGTGGCACACAGGGTACATTTTGTGCATAACAGACATAAGTTACAGGACAAAGGCTAGGATTAGGTTCCCAAAGATCGCCGTGTGAGAACTCCTGACATGAGGATGAGTCCACAGAACGTTCGTGAGGTTAAAAAAAAACACTAATAAATAGGCAGTCAGTGATCATATCAGCATCACTTTCCGTGTGACATTCGCTCGAGATCCCCAGCCACCTGCCTGTTGCTTCCACCTTGAGGCCAAACCTTGAAGAAGGCCTGTATGGTGTGAGTGGTCTTCTCACCTCCAGGAATAACTACCACCTCCCACTGGAATTAATTGCTGTCACTTCGCTGAGGAGGCAGGTCTTTCTTTGACAGCCTAATTAGACTTATTTAAAGCCTGTACTGGGCCATAAACAACCAGAGTGGAGATCATAAAATTGCTCACAGAAGCATGGTTGCCTAAGACGCAGGACGAAGAAACGTCCCAGTGATATATGGGTCATCAACACCAGGGTCTTATTAATTACCTTCTTGCTACCTTGATTTAATTAACACCATCTCACCCAGAGCTCCAAGTCCTGGCTTCCAGCGTTAAATAACTGTGTTATTTAAAGCTTTTTTAACCCCCCTTGCTTGTTTTGACCCTCTGTTTTTCTCGAACACACACAAGAAATGTTCCATCATAAGACCTGGCGCTGCAAGAGCACATCAAACACTGTGAGTGATTCCGTATAGCAGATTTACTGTGTGTCACAGGAGATTAATAATTATACGCAGCAGACATTTTAAAAGGGCAGTGGTTTCCGTTGGTTATTAATCTTTCTTTTACTCATGTTGGTGTCCTTTTCATTAGGTTCGTGAACCGAGCTCTAAAACCTTGCAAGATCGGGCGGCAAAATACGACGCTCAGGGTGATGGTGTTTGCGGACAAATGCACTCTTTGAATATTATGCTGTTTTATATGAAAGTATATTTAATCACCACAGGTGGTACACCGCTTATGACATATGCGACTTACGACAGCAAAGAATCGCCACTGCTGTCCCGTCAACTTTGTAACATTATTTCTGAGTCCTAAACGTTTGGTTGTAACATGTCATGGTGCATGTTGGACATGATGGCAACCACTCGGCCCGCTGTATAGTAACCTCGACTGGCCATACTGCTGCAAGCCAACCGTGTTCATCATTGTTTCTCTCTCAGTCAGGCTTTGGGGCTCTATCAGCAGTTTTGTTTTAAAGAATGTACATTTTATTTACACAATGTTACATTTGTGATTCCATACAAGTGAGTTTTTTTACAATAGCCAATAACCAAGACAGTGAGCATTCTGGTGGTGCTGAAAAGAAAACAGAAGTAGAAATGACAGCGAAAAAATTTATTTAAATATCAAAGTTTTATTTTAACATAAATGATGTAACAAATAATCAAAAAATTAGCAAATCCCTATTATTCTACAACATAGCATTCATTCATTTTCACTAATTATACTGTATATCCTTATTATTTATATAGTACAATATAAGGGGATTTTAAATTTGCAACAAATTGTCAGAAATGAACCCCATGGCAGATGAGGTCCATGTGAATCATCAACAACTGTCCGCTGATCCACAGCTGTGATTGTTTTTAACATTTTCACTCGAGGAGAAAGGCAGAACATTACAAGAAAATGCAGTATAGGAGTTTCTCCGGCGAGGCCTTTGTGTGTTAAACACTGCTTATAATCCGGGTTTGACGCTTAAGTGCCCCGGAGCTGCAGAGAAAGAGCAGCCAATGTCAATGTCTGCTTGAGCAGCAGGGTCTTCCTGCAGATGTGAGAATCCTCCATCTCTGTTGACCCCTGCTTTTCAAGTGTGGGGGCGGCCACATAGGACCACCCGTTGGCTGTCCTTCACAATGACCATTAATCGCACACTTGACAGGCGCTGCAACTCGCTCCCACTATTTGTTCAAATCTCAAAAAACCACCAGGTCTATTATAGTATATTACACTGGTGATTTCTCACTTGGCCCAAAAAATGAAGTGCAAAGACTAGGCCTGGTCTTTATTTGTGCTTCTGAATATCCCCTCTGCTCTACGCCTTCCACTGTTCTGTTGATTTCCGAGATAAGGCTTGTCAACCAGCGCAAGCGCCACCAGAAATTGTGATTTCTCTCACAATTAATCCAGAGATATGTCGGCCATTTCATTTGTCCTGATGCAGATCTCGGGATTTGACAGTGACAAAAGGCAGAACTATACCGTCGTAGTGCTGCCCATCTGTCTTTCCGTTCTGCTTTTGTATAGTGTGGCTACAGTAGTGGGCTCTGGTTGCAGAGGTTGCAGAGCACCTACCCAAAGAACCTGGACTGTTACTGTCAGTGTCCACCCACATGCTGTCAGGCTCTTTCTAGGGGCTCAGTAATGAAGGCACCTCTTCAGAAAGACCTAATTGTCCATTTAGCTAGTTGGGCTAACTAATCATTTGAGATATGCTCATGCTATAATAGGAACAAGCCCAATATAACCGACTAGCGGAGCTGAGTGAGCTGAACAGACGGAACAGATAAATAATTGCATCAGTCAATACTGCTACCATTTTCTGCTCCATGTGCTGGCTTTGCTGGCAGACTGGGGGTGACTCACACGGCATGATGGAGGATGTGGCTGAAGGCGGCCTTGGACTGGCACCCCAGCGCCGTGCAGAACCAGCCATCGCTGCATACACCTGGCCGCGGCTAATTGCTTCTGAAACGGCAACATCAACAGGTCTCCGTTCCCCCGACTGGGGGCAGCAGGCAGACAGACGCTGACAAGTGGCTCCATATTGATCGGCTGGCCGTCCACTTCTTGCAGGATCCCCATTGCTCTGCTCCCTCCTCCACCTCGCCAATGTTCCTTCCGACGCTGCTCATTCTTCACCGCTAACGTGTTTCCACTTACCATCTTCAATTAATCGACTGCTACATCGCCTCAGCTGATGCACAAACTGACTGCGAAGGCACGCACCTTTTCACTCGCTTCCCACCTTATGCAATACATTCCATGGTTTGGTGACATCCTTTATTAGCTGCGAGATTTTAACCACGCACAAGTACATCCACAGAGCCTCTCGGTCCTAAAAATAGGAGTGGCACCTTTCAGCAGTTTCACACACTGCGAATAACACAGAAAGGTTTCCAACTGTTGAATGATACTCAGTGTACGGCACCCTACTCAGCTGTATAATACAGTGGTTACGAAGCTTTCTGCACATACTGCGCATCGCAGTCAGTTGCTTCAATGAGACAGTCAATCCATAAATACAGTGGCATCAATTCCTGCTACATCTTTCTCTGCATAACCTCATAATACGGATTAAGAATCTTGCATAATCTCCCTAAATCTCCCAAGCCTGAAAACATATAGTCTCATATTGATCTTTACCAGCTAGACCTCGACAATTAATGACTGCAGTGTGATCAGCAAACTAATCGAGTTTAGGGGATGAACATCACAGCGAAAGGAGCCTGAACACATATCTCTGTTTTTGTAGAGCCCCCACCGGCAATAAAATGTTCATCTGCTGGCAGCCAGCTCACCCTTAGTCATTGCTCAGCACAAACAGGAGAAGAAAAGGCATAGAGGAGAGAGACAGGTTTCACTCCCAGCCTTCGTCAGATGACCTCCCGCCCCTGGCCAGTGCTGACACCGTCTGAACATTATGTGTTGTTTACAGACTTGCAGATGGTCAGGCGCATGATACGGATGGGGTGGTGACACGAGGAGCACGGCAGGTTCATCATCCACGTGTGGCTTGCGCCTGAAAAGTGGAAAAAGAACAGTATGACAGTGTGGTGCATGAGATGTGGAAAGGTGTGACGTGCAGCCCCTCTGGAGAACATGGGTGGGCTTCTTTTGGCAATAATCATAAGACTCAGGAGCCAGCTGACGATGAGCTTTCAGGATCTGCGTCTGAGCTCATTCTCTCACGCCAATACATGCAGTTGACAAAGAAGCCACTGTTCCAACAGGGAAATCGAATCTCGGCCTGAGAAGGCACTGGTAAACATGTCAAATGCACAAAACCGTGGGTTTGAAAATGTTAAGTACTGCAAAATACAAAATAACTTGATTTTAGCTGTCTTCCAAATTGGTAAACATCTATGCTTTCACATTTTAATGTCATGAATAGCTGCTGTAGATATCTGCAGTCCTTCAATGCTGCTTGGTAGCCGTCTTCATCTGCTTAAAAATATATTTTGCCTTTGGGTGGCTGTGTCTGGGAATTGTTGCTCCATTATCTGGATATTTCAAGGGGGAAAAAGGATTTTGTTTATATACTATTGCTTCTTGTTTTCTGGGTTCATATTATGTCACTCTTTTTATTGTTTCTGTCCGTGTTCACTGGTTACCTACAGATGACATTGACCGCACTGGGAAATCAAGCTGTCAGTTTCCCAGCTTCTCTGGGACCACATTTTCACCCTGGTCGTTTAGTTTCATTCTTCAGTGGATAAAAGTTTCCCAGTGAAAGCAGATCTTGTGAAAAGTACAAACAGTCTGCCCTTCTGCACAGCATCATCTCTGATAAAAAAGTAGCCTCAAGTCTTGGTGGATTTCGGGAATATTATCCAGCATCATAAATGTACAGTATTTACACTTTAGCATTTTCCTGGTAATTACGTCTCAGGTGACAAGACATGACCCTGACCCCCACCCCCCCACCCCCCAAGCCATTCTTCAGAGTTCCTAAATGGATGAATGAAGTTATTATTACCGCCTGTGCACCCGAGTCATCACTGTGCAACGTAATTATGGGTAGACGGTCGACCACTGTGTTGGGTCCTGAATGGCCACTTCAGGTTCTGCATCAAGAAGCCCTTTGGAAAGATTTGACCATCATGGGTTTTGTTTGTTATTTTTTGCATATTTCTATACTGCCTGTCTATGAAATGCTCTGCTTATATACTTTTATGAAACCACAAACTGATTTCATTTGTTTCCCTGTAAAGATGTTGGTAAATTAGTTGAAAAAGAGCAAATGCGATGTGCACTTCTGTGCAAATTGAACATATGAACAGGCTTCACATTTGCAGATATTTTTCTCAGAGCTGGACATTTTCAGAGTTGGTGTGACAGATGCAGTGAATCAGTCCTCATAATCGTAGGAGTGTGCGGAACGGTCGTGGGAACAGGTTGTCATGTGCACAATTTGCACCAGGAGTCCTGTGCAAGTTGAACGGTGTGAATATATGTGGATGATGGAAGATGAGCTGATAAATGAATGGATATAGATGTCTGCACTGACTATATCTTTTACTTTATGTATTATACTTTGCATGCCTCACTTTTCCTCAACCTTTTTGGCTTATTTATTTTTTCATTCACTACTAACCTATTCGTTCCCCCATTTATCTACCTCTTTTTTCATTGCAATATGTATGTGGGCCAGTTGGGTGTGGATTTGAATCGGACTCAGCCTTTGTGACGTTTGTATGATCTCTTCATTTTATGCATGGGTTTCCTTTGGGCATCTGGTTTCCTTCCACAATCTGAAGACATGTGTTCCAAGTTAATTGGTCCCTCTAAATTGCCCATACTGTGTGAATGACTGTGTGGCCACCCAGTGATGAACTGGTGTCCCATCCAGGGTGCAGTTTCATAGCCTATCGCCCAGTGTTTTCAGAATAGCCCCCAGACCACCGTGACCTTCACCATGATGAAGTGGTTAGTGATAATGGATGGATCATGGTGTATGTTACATGTATGTATTTCATGCTGGTGCAACCGTGTTAATTTCCCTCTGGAAATAATGAGGTTTCATTCCTTTATGTGCATTTACCTCTGAAATATATATCTGCAAACTCCCCATGTTATCAGCATGAATGACAATAAGGCTGTGACGCTACACTCTGCGCTCCAATATTCCATTACGTTCTTTAATGTAATTCATAACGCACCCAGTTCAGAAATAAACTCAGCAGCTCTGCAGTTGTCCAACGAGAAAACAAAACATGTAGTTCTGTTTTTACTTAGACTTTCATATATGTTCTTTGCAGCAGCATCAGGTTCAGAGTGAAGCACAACTCATCTCATAAATCTCTCGATGCAGCCTTTCAAGGCAACAATTGCTTCCTCCTGAGGGGTAAATTTAGAAAATTAATAAGCACAATAAAGTTTCAGGCTGTGGATAGAGAAATATATTATAGGGCTCTAGAAAAGCTGGCTTTCCAGATTTGTTGCATTTTCTAATTCCATCTAGAATCTTTTAGCAAAGCTTGTGTTCCTCAGAACATCGTCACACATGAGGTGAATTTTTTTTGTCAAGGCTGATGAGCATCCTGTCAAACCAGAGCCTTGCGTTCAGCAGCCGGCCAGGAGAGCAGTGTCACCTCCACTTGGCTCTCCTGTCCGTCTTGGAGACGCCACTACGACTGGCCTTGTGAGGGAATGGCAACTGCTAGAAGAAAAGAGTGAAGTGGATCAATCAATAAAACTCTTCCATCTGACATAAAAAACAGATGCTTAATGTACTCTGTGCAAAATGGGATGTCAGGGCTCAGTAGCAGTGATGGATAAGTAGCGATAAGAAACTAAGACGTCCCATGATTTATTTGTCAAGTAATCCGAGCAAATACTACACAAAGTAGATTATGTATTAATCATCCTATATATGACAGAGAACTAAAAGCTGCTGCTAACTGGAAAGGTTAACTGGATAAAAGTGATTTGTTACAATTCTACTGTTTCAGAACAGATACTTTTCACTTTCAGTAAAAAAGGTTCACCTTTGTGTAGGTTTTTGGTGCTTTAAAACTTTTCCTTACTGGACTCATTACACACTGTAGGTTTTCCCTTTTGAGAATATTTGAAATTTTCACTGCGCCTGATGGTTTCAGTGTAGTGACGGACAATCAAAGGCATTTATTTTATGTTACATTTCTCACCAGGCAGCCATATCTGCAGCAGGCCTCTCTGACATACCACGGGGTATGTCACCTCTCCCCTTTTGATATTCTCAGGAAAATTCTACCTAACAGCACTGTTGCTTCTATAAATCACATGCATTCACTCACTTTCCTTAACTGCTTGTCCTGGACAGGGTGGTCAGGAGCCTATTTTGGAATCACCGTGTGCCAGGCTAGGAGGGGATACACATCGGATGGGATGCCAGTCCAGTGTAGGGTGGCCAAACACATCCTTTCATTCATTCACAAACTACAGGCAATTTAGAGTGAACATTTCACCTGAAATGCTTGTCTTCAGTCTGTGGGATGCAACCAAAACACCCTGAAGAAACCCAGACTGACATGGAGAGATAATGCAAACTACACACACACTGAACTGGATTCAAACTCACACCCAAACAGCACAGGTGTTGTCAGGTGCTACCCGCTGCACCATTACGCCCCCCTCCAGAAAACATGTTTGTTTATTTGTGTTTATCTAACTACAAACAGTTAAAAAATGATCAAGCATTATGCTCGTAATAGAGACAAAATTTTAAAGTTGTTTCAGACACATTTCTTATTCTGGACTCAATAAAAATGCTCGGAAGATGTATTTCAGTCAAGCCTAACTCAACAACTCCTTTTAGGTTGTAATGAATTGCCACTGCTGCCAGCTATGGATGCATTGTTGGTTCTGGACATGTCAAAGGCACATAACAATTCCTGGCACAACTCTGCCATTTCTGAGTTCTTCATTTCACTGCAGCTCTCCTAGTGACACATTCTGGACCCTGCTTGCATAACCGCTGTGCCACAGCAGCATGGCTAGTGTGTCAAAGCGCTTCTTCCATTGTCCCCATTGTTCACCCCCCACCTCCCTCCCAGTCCGACAGCAAGACGGGCTGCACATCTGGGCAGTCCTGCTCAAGTCTGGTCCAGTCTGTGTCCTTGGCGTTTTACAGCCTGTCTGCTTCCTCCTTTTCTTTAAACAGTCTGCTGTCCATTTAGGACAGACAGTGCTGCTTGAGTGAATAACTGACATTTAACTGAGCTGTAATTCATGTACAAAAGCTGTCTGTTTACTCTGTGTACAGAGCTGCTTAGACTTGGGCTTCGATCCAATGGTTTGAATCTGACAGAATATAATATTTACACAAATCTCCTTACACTTTAGTTACGGAGTAGCCAAACCACCATCAACGAATTACATGTGTGTCTGTCTCAGTCTCACAGGAAAGGCAGCCTTTAGATTTGAAAAAGCACCAAAATACTGGTCGCTCCATTTTTTTAATGTCCTGTGCTTGTTTTCACTCTTCTGAGCAACAGTTAATGCGTTGCTTAGTTTTTTGCGATTTTAACTGATACCTGACCTGCAACCTTCGGGTCCCAGATTAAAATTCCATGGAAAGCTACTGTAGTCACTGGAAAAGGTGAAACCGAGCTCCTCATAAAAGGATATTGATTATATTACGAAGAAATCGGATTTATAAAATAAACCAGCTATTCAATAAATGTTCCCTTTGTAATTTTTACTTCACTGATCATCTTAAAATTTAGTCCACGCTCAGTAAAGTAGAATAAAAATAATGCCGAATGTAGTGTACTTTATGTGACGTGTATGACATATATTTCTATAATCCAACTTTTAATGTTTCATATTATGTGTAAGTTTTATGCAGAATAATAACTAGTGAAATATAACTTAAATATTTTGTTTACAATAAATATACTGTAGTAACCCCCACTGACCAAGTAAAAGGGAACTACTGTTGACAGTCCGACCATTCTAGATATATTGTTAAAGCAGTATGAGTTTATGTTACTCGAGGATTCACAGTAAAACCCTTGTATTTTGTTTTCAAAGTAATTAACTATCTGTCATCTGTGTAACTTTATAAACGGCGATCGGTGCTTTTAAGGCTCTTTATTTTCAAACAAGGACGGGCGGCGCTCTGCGCTCTCTAATTGGCCGAAGGAGCGGTTACATGCTAATTAGGAGGGCGTGTCAGGGCCGAGTTCTGCTACGGCAGCGGCTCCGTGAGGCGCTGCACACGCGCGCGCTCACTTACTCACTCACTGACGCACGCACGCACGCACGCGCGCGCGCGGCGGGTCGCCGTCGTGTGGAGAGGAGGGGGGCGGTGTCGTTGTGTGGGCTCATGCAGGCTCGTGCGCTACAAGGATTACAAACCTTGCACGGGACTGGAACTCGCGCTGCTCCGTGAGCTTGCAGACGGACTGGGGGTCGGCGCGCCGGACTCTAGCGGACGCAGGGCAGCGGGGAGGTAAGCGCTCGGACCAGCGGTACTGCCCCCCCGAGAACCGCGTGCAGGACTTAACTGTCACGCGCCGCTGTGATGTGCAACAGTGTTACGCGCTGCCATCTGGAGCAGCGCGCGCTTGTGACAGCATTGCTCTTTTTGCTTATTGTAAATCTGTCGTCGTAACGGGTCTTCATCGCCTTTTTGGGAGGGTTTTGGTTCAGTTCGGCTGTTTTCCTGGCTGCTCGGACTGTAAAGAAGTGCGGCGCCTTTGATTGAACAACATTATTGCGGACGTCACTGTAGCTGATGTGTGAAAACCTCCCCAAACCCGCCCGATACCCTGAATTCTTCAGAACCAGCCGCGCACCGATCCGTTTGACTCGCTTCCTTCTAGTTACACCAGTAAACCAGAGTAAGCAGATGCCTTCAGCGGTAAGCGACACATTTACACAAAGTGGCAATTCTTTTAAGTTCGATCTTATCTTTTTTTAGCGATTTTTTGTGTGACGCCTTTGCACATCGATTTACTCATTTATAAAGCGCCGTGCTATTTTTACTGTGCCAGTCCAGGGTAAAACACCGATCAAGAAACTTGGAGACTGTTGAACCGACTCGACAATCGACTTTAAAAAGTTGTTTGCGTTTTGGTCAAGTGATTCTTTTCCAATAACCGATTGCTTTCCTTTTAGACTCTTTCTTTGGACGATTCAGTGAATTTGTTTTTGGAAAGCCCTGTTCACAAAGTGTGTAATTGCTCTGTAGGTGGAAGTGCGTTCGGGCAGCAGGCGGCGTAGTGGTTAGAGGTGCTGGACCTGTCCTTTGGAGGCGGTTTCGAATCCGACCCCTTGCTGTAGTAAAGTAGTTACCCTGACTTGCTCCGGTAAAAATTACCCCGCTCTATAAATGGGCATGTTGCTTTGGGGCAACGAATAGTAATGTAAATAAATGAGTAATAATCTGGTTCGCAGTGGCTGCTTGTGGCGGTCTGTGGCAGACAGGCGCTCTGTGAGGACAGTGGGGACAATGCTGACAGTGGAGATAGTGCAGATGTAAAGACAATGGCAACAGTGGGAATGTGGGAACACAGTGGGAATAATGGGGACAGTGGGGATAGTGCAGATGTAGGGACAATGGCAACAGTGGGGACACAGTGGGAATAATGGGGACAGTGGGGACAGTGCGGACGTGTGGACACAGTGGGTATGATGGGGACGCTGGGCGCTGCAGCGGAGACGTTTCCAATGTTACGCTGCTTACAGTGATTTACCCATTTGTATAGCAAAGTAATTTTTTACCGGAGCATTTCATGGTAAGTACCGTAGTCTTCTCAAGGGTACTGCAGCAAGAGATGGGATTCGAACCTGTAGCAGATCGCATTTTGTTGGTCATTGCGGACTTTTGCTGCCTGATGCCCGATTCGGGTCATATGAGGACCGCGCTGAAGTCGCGAGCGTTCAGATGAATCATAAACGTTTCCATAAATTTTCCATAAATCCTGACTGTCTGCATTGTTGGTTGAAAAAATGTGATCTTGCCGAACTGTCCGGTTTTGTTTCCCTTTAAATCTGCTGCTGCTGCACTTTCCTTTGTCTCGTTCTGTTTTTCCACCATTCAACTTAAAAATAAATAGATGGTTTTCGGCTTATATTTCTTAAAAAGTTGAGAAGATAGGCAAATAAATAGATGAGCCCGGAAACTATCCAGGGAAGATTATGTTTAACAATCGATCGGTAGTCTGAATTAGGAGGTTATTACTGACTAACTGATAAACTGGTTTCCTTAGTGGACTGTGGTTGTGAGATTTAACCATCTTCTCTACATTTTTATATCTGTTCATCAGCATCGTTATCAACGTGTCGTTAAAATCCTCTAAGTTCAACAGTTTATTTTTTTTTTCTCGAGGTAAGAATTTTCTGTCGATCTTTAGTCTGCATGCTTTTCGACATTTAATACTCTACACCCTGAGAACAGGGATTTTTCATAACGCTAAATGGTAGTGATTATCATTAGTGATAATGGTCAGATGTGTTTATTGAAAACGCTGGAAGAGATGCGACTGTATTTTTCATTTTTAGGAGCCGAGTGAGAGGCAGTTTTATATAAATTTTGCCGCTCGGCAAAACACAAGTTTTGGGGGCAAGTTATTGAAAACAACTATCGACATCGTCTGTCATTTTCGTTATCAGCTACGCTTTTAATGCACGACATTCCAGCACCCAAATAAACCCCTTCGGGCGCTATTTTTATACCATTTGCCCATGTTTTGTCCACAAAGACGAGTATTTATCGTATTTATTTATTATTCAGACGAATAATCGCGATAATTTGAATGAGGAAACGGGATCGTGCGCGAGCTCCGGCACCTGAGAAGCAGTGTCAGGGACGGGATCTTTGTCCGAAAACAATGAAATAAACACAGAGACCCCCGGCAGCATCTCAGCAGTGCTTTTCCTCATAAGGACATGCAAAATATGTATTTTAAAGTTTTCTTAAGGATACAGTGTGGCAGCGAGGTCCCTCAAACGCATTTAAAACAGCAACCGCTCAACCCAAAGCTTCATCATTTTCTTCGTATTTAAAACCTTGCGTGAGATTCGAACAGCGCAGCTTCACGGAGATGGTGGTCGTCAAGGACGCTGTGACGGGGATGGACCGATAACTGCCGAACCGGTTTAATAAAATGCCCTTTTGGTGACAAAACTTAAGACGGACTTTTTTTTGGTGATGCTTTTTGTAAGGCAGCACGTGCCGGCCGGGGTAGTGGCGCGCGCGGCTGAGGCAGCCACGTGGAACCGGAGCTGACACCCTGTTCGCACGTGTCGTGTTTTTAGCGTGGAAATTCTGTACATATTGCGGAGTAAATGGTGACGACAGGCGCTGTTCCCGCTGCTTTTGTTTGTATTTTGAAGGGAGAAAAAGGCCATTTTGCAGGAGGGCTTCTTAACATGGAGCTCGCGGGCTTGTTCTGCGAATAACACTGACTAAATAAAAGTTGAACAGCACGGATGTATTACTGTTAAACAATATTTTATGTGGAGGCAAACACCATTTAGTGCAGTAAACTAACTTAAGTGTCTTCTCGATTTATTTATGGAGTTTTTTTTCTAGAAGGGGTTAGGGATAGAGTGACCTGGGGAAGATTAAGAAGCTCTATCCCTGGAAATGTTGGACTTCTGGACGTTGAACTTCGCATCGACCTCCATCTGTCAGACTGCTGTGCTCTTTTCTGAACATGTTTTATGTTTCCATTTGCGTTTCGGCTGACGCTTTTCCCCAAGGCGCCTTGGAATGTTAAGCTGCTTACAGTGATTTACCGTTTTATACAAGGAGAAAACCTAAGTGGCTCCCTGTGCATCCTCATGTAAAACTAAAGAGGATTCGGCCTGGAAGGAGGTTTAAGTGAAACAGACGTTTCAGTTTAAACAGGGTTAAAAGGGAATTTGAATTTGTCAGTAATTTTCTTTACTTTCCAGAAGATGAAAATGAAGATGTTTCTGTTCAACATAAAATATGAGCTTAGCTGACGAAAGGAAAAGGTCGTGTTTGAAATCATTCTACAGACATGAAATCCGATGACGACAACCAGATGACCAATATGATTAGCTGAAATAATCGAACACATCAAGATCTGTGTTGAGTTGATGTTTAAGAGAGGATGAGTCTTCACACTACATCTTGTAAAGTTGGGGCAAATAGAGATAAAAATCAGGGGCTTTTCCACAAATGTGATCTCCCGCATACTTCAAGGAGGAGAAGATACTCGGAAGGGTGAGTGTGCCTGAGGTTAGTGCTGATCATCCTGACTACAAGGTACAGGGCATCTGAACAGTTATGTGTTATGATGGACGTACTGTAATCATTCTGCAATGGTGTAAAAATAGTGCAGTTTGTGTTCACTCGGTGAAGCGCTTGACTATCTGCTCAGAAACTGCTGAATATATTGTACATAATGCGGCAGAAGTAAAGGTGATGCTTCTCTGCAAAACATCCCGAGTTCACCTGTTGGACCTCACATTACACACATCAACTAAATAACCGTTACTGTCACTGAGTATGACTGTCTCGTCTTCATTGCCCTCCTTCTTAGTGGAAGTTACTTTCATCTCCTTGCTTCGCAGCAAATAACTTGGGAGATGAAAATGTTCTCTACCCACTTGCTTTCGCTCTAAAATTGTATCTTAGCCCCATCTGGCCTGAAAGACATGCAGCTCACTTAGCACGGGTAATGGTGCATTTAGTCAAGGGTGTAATTTCATTTCCAGTTTCAAATGGCGAACTGTTGTTTTAAATCATGTGACATCAGCAGGGAACCAAGGATGACTGTGTCTTCGTAATGGTTCCAGAGGTAATGAGCGCTGAAACACCCCGGCACCAGGAGCAGATTGCCATGAAAATAGCCTTTGAAATGGATTGCTTCGCTCCCAAATGGAAAGCCTGGCTTTACTTTTGCCTCCCAGCATCTCCTGTTTACCTACCAAGATGGACAGGCGAGCCATGCTTTCCTGGTCTTCCACTCTCTGCTGATGGTGGGCATCATTGCTGTTGGCTGTTAACGTATTTGGCTTCATGCACAACAGGTGAACCTGCACCTCAAACCAAAGCCCAGGCTGAAGGTATCAATCCCAGACCATAAAAGGGAACACATGGCAATTTGTCATCAATAGAAATGGTTCTGAAAGTTCAGTGCAGTGGCCCACATGTGTCTAGTTCCACTTCTTATTTCCCGTGAAACACATCACCTATTAATGCATTAAAAATAACTAATATTGAATTATTCTCCTGTCCATCTGTCTGTCTGTCTGTCCAGCCATCCATCTATTTTTGTTAAATGCTTCATCCTGGTCTGGGTTGTGATGGTCCAGAGCCAGTGCTGGAATCATTGGGCACCAGGGTATAAAATGACACCCTGGATGGGACAAAATAAAATTAATAAAATTCTGAAAAAGTTATTTTTTCTGACAAAATGAGGTGTTTCACATATGTTTTATTTCTTAAAAAGTTAATGTGCAGAATGGAGCTGCTTTTGTTGAACGATTAGAATGGTGATATCTCGGTCCAAGCTGGACAGCTTTCATTTCATGCTGAACTCCACATTTGGCTGATTTAACTTCTTTGTTTTCAGTCCAATACATGTCGAAAATCCAGGCTCACTATTGTAAGTTGTTGTGAACAGTGATTTAAGAAAGATAACTAGGTCAATCTGTTGTCCACCTCACACATACTTGCAGAGCACCAGTGGTCAGTGGGCCTTGCTTAGAGATCTACAGCAGAAACGAGTGCTTATATACCTCAATCGTCTAACCTAATCGTAACCCATAGGCGCTTGTCCCGGGTGCCAATGGTTGAAGTCTGCTGTAGTGTCCCAGTAACTTCATCCAGCTGCGTGGAGAATGAAATCAGTCCTATTGTCCTTTGTTAATGACATCATTGTTATCCTTACAAAAGTTGAAAATAGTGTTGTTAAACCAACTTTGCTGTGTCAAACTTTATCACTGATAAAGATATGAAAAAACTGATTTCTTCATTGGATTTCTTTTGAAATTTTAAACCTGTTAGGGTCATCACATGACCTGTCTTTCCATTTGGAATTATTGTTGAATTCAAGATGGCTGCCTTCAAGGAGGCAAAGGGGGTCTTTTAACATACCTCACAGATACACTGGTTTTATGCAGAATGGTACTGGTTAGATCAGTAATGTCAGGTTTCAACAATATTTGGGTGGTTCTAGACTTTTGACTCACCCTGTATTATCCCAAAAATTACCTTACGATCCAATAACAAGTTGAATGTAGCTACTGGCCAGACAAAGTGGTGAAGCTTGATAATGACACATCCTTTTGTAGTGCAGCCCCAAGTGACATTAGCCTGTACAGTGTTCTGTCAAGGTGGAATGGCCAGCGTCATCCCACTGAGCATCTCTAAGTGGATGCAGGAATTCTGAATTCCAGAAATATCTGCGACGCCTCTGCAAATGGAGCCCTTTCATCCTTATTAATGTCCAAATGTAAATAGATCCGCCTGTCACTTCACTGAAAAAAATTTGGACTCCAGTTCCCGGCCTCTGTTCTTCCCTGACGCTTGTTGCCACCACTGTGGCACCCCCTATGATGTCATGATCGAAGTCTAAGAGATTATGATCCAATACATGGGTGGGCAAAACACCCGGCACTTTTTGTCCATTCTTGTCCGAGCAGCATCCCCAGAGGTGAACTGAGTGGTCTTTTGCCGGATTAAAGGTTATACAGATATATACTCCTTCACACACACACACACACACACACACACACACACACACACACACACATAGTTTGATTAGCATGTCCCCTAGCTTTTTTGCTTTCTGCCCAGAAGACTGACATTTGGGCGTATGTTGAAGGAGAGGAGAAAATAAATCTTATTATGCTCTCCTGCACGTATTAAACCGAAGTCAACGTGGCACGTCTTCAGAAAAGCTCCCTGGCTCCTACGTTGGCGAATTATCAGCAATGACTCAACAGCATTTTGTTCAGATGCTGAATTCAAATTACACTCTTCTCAGAAAAAAGGCTTGCTTATTTATTTAAGGACGTGAATATTTTTGGATGAATAGCTCCTCTTTCCTTTAAGGTTGGTGGGAATAACCGCAAGCGGGAGTTCATGTTCGCTCAGTTTAGCCCTCGGTGAGCTCTGCTTTCAGAACAGCCGTAAAATGCTTGAAACAGAGCTTGTTAATCTTTCTTATTGAACACAAAAAACATCGTTTTCTGTATTTATTATACTGCTGGTTTTATCAGTGAGTCCACATCCATCCACATTTTCTGTTAGAATATAGTAACACTTCCATCAGCCCAACCTCCTATAGTGCTGTTTCTCAGTAGCGTTTTATTTTAGCGCTTTAAGTATTTTGTCATATTTTGAAACTTTTTTGGAATTTATATTTGCTATCCATGAAATAAACTGTTTGCTATTATTCAAGGTATAACTAATCTATTTTGTATTATTTTAGACAGTTTTCAAGTGCCATTTTTGCAATATACTGTATTTGACCTATTGTAGCACTGTTTCATTAAGCACCATTACTAAACGTTTCTAATCGAAGTATAACTGTATCCAGCTTGTGCCCTGCAGATTTATACGTGCAAAATAAAGTACCGCAACTGAAGCTGAGCTCTCTTACAGCTCCATTACTGTAATAATGTGTAATACAACACAACATGTGTGGAATACAGGGTCTGAGGTTGTCAGAATTCAGCAAGGGCTTGGCCACACTTGCATGTTATTGATTTCTCTGACCCTTTGGGTATGAAAAGTGCTCCACTCTGTGTTCCAAATGATCCCTTAATCACTTAATAATGGCGGAAATCATCCCGCCTCATTGATTAGCTGGTCACCATGAACCACTTCCAAGGCTGTGGGTCTTTGATTTCCTCATTTTGCCCCCTCATTCCCTCCAGGACATTAGGGTGTGCGTGTTCACGCTCCAGGGTGCCCACCAAAGAATCACTGGACTTTCCGTGACTAAAATGTCACACAATGTCACACTTGCTCATTTCAGAATAAACCTGTTTTGTATAACGCTAAAAATGGTGATTTTTACAAGTAAGATAGAGGGGTTTTGCAGATGCTTTATGTGCAACTTTGAAATTTGCTGTCATGCCTGGTTCTTTTTTTCCTGAGCCAGTTTTGACATTGCCTTTCCATGCTTTTTTTGGGGGGGGGGGTCTTTTCATCTGCAACTGAAGTGCTGTTACTGGCAAATACAAAGCAGCTCTGTGTGAAATTGTGCCCGATGAGCGTTCCAGGAATGTAAGTGTAGGAACATGGGGACTATTGTTCTTGGAAGATGACACACAGACTGCTGGAGCGGAATAGGCTGCCGAGAGAGGGAGTTTGGAAAAGGAGCGAGAAAAAGTGTGTGGGGGGGGGGGGGTGAAAAAGAGAGTTGAAGAGGTTAAATTTTTCTCAGCCACAATAGGGTTGAGGGAATTTGCTCCGAGCACTTAGAGCATTCAGATACAAGCTGTTACTTTCCACACTTCTGTGGGCAGTTGTACAAAAGCAGCACTTAATTTTAACAAACGCCTTGGTTTGGATTGTAAATTTTGAACATGTGAAGCATAAAGCATCTGTCAGATATCTGTTTGCGATATATCAGATTTGAATTATGTTGCTCAGATAGTTGTGTTGCTTTAACATATTCATATGTATTTAATTATGAAAGGAGTAAATGATGCTTGGGGCAAATTTATGACCATTTTTGTTTTCTTAAAAACAGTTGCATTGTTTTTCTACATTTTGTTATTTTTTACTTCAATGTTATCTTTTATTCAGTTTTTTTTTTTTTTAATCTTGCAGTGAATTCTTTATCTTTTGTAGATACTAAAGGATATACCCAGAGCTCTAAACAGGGATTTGATTTGCTTGTTTTGATCCTGCATCTAGTTTTCCGCCCTCCAGAAACGGTGCTGTTGCATAGTCATACCAAAGACTCAGCAAGGGGTCATCATCGAGCACATATGTATGCTAATGTAGTACAAGGAGGAGAAACAGCTATGGATGGCATAGGCCAGAGAAAAATAACTTTGCTTGCTCTCGTGTTTTCATCGCACTTCTGGCTTCCAAAGACTTTGGACGTACTGGTGTGTGCGTGCATTGGGGGCAGTATAGGTTTGTAGCAAAAGGGGCAGAAAAATGGCGGGTGGTCTTCTTTGCTTAGCAACTGACCCGGCTGTAGCCCCCTTCCCAGATTTCTGCGAACTGCAGCCCCCCTTTCCAGAACAGGGCTATTTTTAAACCTGGCACGTCGGGGTGGCTAGAGTCGCTCTCATATATGAACTGACCCTGGATTGTGGCCAAAGAGAGTAAAACAGACCCTCTTTCTCGATAACCTCCGTGTGCAAGAGACTCTCGGCGCTAACCATGTGGTGGCTCCACTGTGCAGCCCCTCAAGATAAAACAATATCACTGTCCCAGCAGTCACCCCCACCCCCCTCCCCTCACCTCACAAACTGCTAGGTTCGAGTTCATCCGGGTTCTTATATTTGATCCTTCTTATTGCTTTCCCACATTGACTCTGTGGCTGCTGCTCATCTCCCAGGGGGCCCTTACTGGCAACCGGCGGCATGAAAAACAACTCAAGGTAAACAAGTCTCCGACTGAAGTGACAGATATTACTTTTAGAGCTTCATCTCGCCCTGGGAGAGGGACGTCAGCCAGACACCTAAACGCGTTTCGATGACTTAACCCAAGCGGACTTAAATAACTGTCACAGAGGAAACGGCTGCGGAAACGGGGGGGGGGGGGCTTGATGTTTTACTCAGCTGTCCCCCCTCCTTGCTACCTGTAGAGTTTCTGTACCCACCCAGCACCTGAATTATTTTCGAGTTGCCTTGGTTCTTCTTCAGTGTGGTTGCTGAGGACAACCCTGAGACAGGTCATCCATCCGCAACTACCAGAGTGTCACATATTAGGTCTGTGAAGACCGGTGTGATTAAAAAGCAATTAAAGAGCCGAGAGAATGGTGTTGTAGACCAATGCAGGAGAAGTGAAAAATGATGATTGACTGACTAATTGAATGCATATTGAAGAGGGGGCTGGGTGGGAGGAAACCTATTAAAGCACATTGCTTATCGCCTCTAGTTGCCGTTGGATACTGTCGGATTGATCATTAGTCAAAACGGCAAATTTTATTGTCAGCACTCGAGAAGCAATCCCGAAGATGGAAAAGGGCTCATATTAATTCATACCGGGCATTCCAGTCAACGAGCACGTTCCAAATCAAGGGTCGGAATGGCTATTCATAAAGAAGACTTTTTTTAAAATCATGTTCTCCTTAATTAACTGTCGCCAGTAATGTTTTTGCCTATTTTACATGCGCTGCTAGACAAAGCATGCAGAATATATTAATGTGTTGTGCTAACGGGGCTTTTGATTACACTTTTGCACATTCATTTTTTGCCTGTATTACTTTAATGCAGATTGCATGTCGATGGCTTTGTTGCTGAATTACTAATCAAATCCACATATTGGGGTTCCAGTTGTTATAATGGGAAATGCATCACCTGTGAAACTTACGGAATGAATTTGCATATTAGGTATAAAATGCTCACTATTATACAGCGGCGACGGTTAAAGATGGTGACAAACCGTCACTCTTTTCTCAGGTGTTTGTGGTGCAGAAAACTGAGAAACTCGCTGCGCTGTTTTAAAAAAAGTCGTCCTGTTGTGACATTTACATTTATAAATTTAGCAGACACTTTTCACCAAAGCTGCGCACAATTCAGAGTAAACAACAGTGCATTTCACCATCAGACAGTGAGATACAGATAGACGTGCAGCCCGAATCCCACCATTTTTTTCCAAAGCATGCATGACACCAGTAGCTGAATATAGAATTGATAGGGTGTAAAAACGTTGTTTTTTCAAAATTAAACACAAAATGCAGTGAGAGTTTATGGAGCAGATTGTACATAGAGAAGGGGATGTGAAAAAGATGTTCTCAAACCCTTCTTAAATGTTCAGAGTAGTTCCAAGTGAGATGAGATCACCACGTTGGAGCCAAAACGGAGAACTTCAAGCTATTGACTTTAGATCCTTGAGTCAACCACCAAGTGGCCAGAGGTGGAGGAACATAGCAGTGTAGCCTGGGTGTGAAGAGTGATCAGGTATTTCAGGTATCAGGGTGTAGATCAGTCGACACACTAGTAGACCGTAACCAAAGTGTTGAACTTGATACTTGCAGATACAGGGAGATGAGAAGGGGAAATACAAGAGAGCTTTTGGTAGGTCAATGTGCATTACTTTTGTGGCTTCTGGGAGTGAGAGTCAGCTATTGGTCCTGGGCAGGTCATGTACCTGAGGCTGTTCCAGAAATGACATGCTGCACCATATCCCCTTTACCCAGCACCCCGACTCCTGAGTGAACACAGCCTGCTCATTATTGACCTTTGTGTTTTAGCCAGTGGCTGAGTGTGTGTTGGGACACTGCAGTCCTAGTAAATGCCGTCTGGCAGCTGGACCTGCACTCCGTTTGACAGGTGCTGGATCAGTGTGATCAGGCCTGTCTTGTTTGAATGAACACAGACAGATGAGTTGCTTGTCTGTCTTCTGACATGTTGTAGCATCTGACACACATCCAGTGAAATGCAATGGGAACAAATCCCTTCACTTGCTGGGGCACAACTTGATGAGCCAAACAAACTCTCCAGTGAGGAGAGTGGTGCCGTGACCCGGTTTGATACCAGGGTCAAATGAGGTATCATACCCAAGCATGAGGGATGGGATTTGTAGGCGGAGGTGTAGATGAGAACAGCTTTCAGGGGAATGGTATGGGAGTTGCGTCCTCCCAAACATACTGTACAACTGGAATACCTCCGTGAGCTGAAGGGCCGGTTAATAATAGATATTGCAGGATAGGAAGTCTCATATCTCGTATACAGCTTGTATATTGCTAGAGATTGTTGGGGTATACTTTATGTAGCGCAACAGGACGCTTAAGTGTTGTTTTTAATAACTAGCCCCAAGTTTTCTTATGTGAGGGCCTAAAACACTGCAGACCATCTGGTTAATGACTTTCCCAATCATACCACGAGAGTTACATTACCTTGAAATTTGCCAAACCTTTACACACAATATAGACGGCTCTTCAGTTTTGAAGGAAGTTCCAAGTTTGTGGAGCTGGGACCAATGAGGGTGAACTCAACACACTCGGGTTTAGAAAGCTTGCTGCTAATGCGGTGGAAGGGCACTCAATCTGAAGTCAATCTACCCATCGTCCACCACCCACGTCGCAGCTTTCTACAGATGAACGCTGCACTGAGAGGTATAATGAGGCTGTTTTCGCAGCCTCAGCTTTCAACTTTTTTTCTCTTTTAGAACTCTTTAGTGCTCTATTACTTCAATTATTCTCAAATATGACTGGTGTTTTTAACATATCCACCTTTACTTGATACAATAGTAGATGCTTCTTCAGAGATGTTGCAATTTGCCTGAAAGAATGGAAACATAGTAAGGAATTTTTGAAGGGATGTGCAAAGCAGTTGACTGATCATTGACATTTTCTGACCAAACACATAAGTTGCCTCTTAAATGCGTAAATGCACCAATGTCTGGGAGTATATTGACTTGAAGAAATTGATATTTATGCACTGGTCAAAAAGTGTGTATGAATGCGTGACCTGGGGCTCTTAATGGCAAGCTGGAGACTCGGGGGATCTTCATCATTGGCTTTAGTGCGAGGAAGGACCCAGAGAGTTTGCTGCAGAAGCAGTTCCAGAAGCAAATCTTGTTCAGCTCTGGGCCCTAGAAAGTCCCCACGGGTCTTTTAACTGAAACATAATGCAGGTTCTTGATTTAGTTCCCAGTTATCCTGTTTGCCACCTGAAAAGAACCTAAATATAACCTCTGTCTAAATAATCCCTTAATTCTCTTTTTTCTGTATTTTATGTATCTAAGCTTCCAAATAAAAATACTTCAGAAGAGGGCAAAGCAGGTGAGGAGAACATCTTGAGAACTTCTGTGTGGATGAGGTGTCTATGCACAGCTGGAAGTTGTGCTAAATGTATTAGGTGAGCAGAACAGCCTGGACTGAGCAGTAATGTGATCTCTGAGCTGGCACAGTCATCCTACGCTGTTGTTTGCCTAATCAGGAGAGATGAAGTTGGCAGTGTTCTTTCAAAGCCTGCTGTGATTGTTTTCCTCGTACTTTTCCTCACATATTTTTTAGAACTTCGTGAACAGGTTTCTTGTGACCTTATACAGAGCTCACAAAAATAGCCTGGCAGTGAGACAGCCTGGTGGAACTGATTTCAGATGCAGTGCTTGGTTCACATGCATGGAGTCATGTCAGTGTTTCAAATAAATGGACAGATGCTTTGAGCTCCCTTATTCCAAGATAAATTATCTCCAGGCTACATCTGCAGCTCTGTCTCACTGCAGCAATTAAACTCCATTATCTCCCAACCAGGTGTGTTAATGATCACTGGTCTCCAAATACAGCAGGTCCTGCATCTAGTCTCCAGTGCACTTTAGAGCACTTTGTGTGACTAGGGGCTTATTTTGGTTAACACAAGAATGGATCTCTGATGTACCAAAAGGTGGCACCTGTATGTAACTGCTAAATACCTTTATTTTTAATTTTAAAGCAGTTCTTATGATCTAAAGCATAATGCAAAAACAATCCCTTAACCAGTGTATAGTGTATATAATGAGGAAAACTGATTACTGACTGCTGTGAAAAACGGAGGTGGGAGGGTCTAGAATCTAAGATGAACAGCAGATGTCAACTTAAACACAGGTGCACTTTACTCAAATGTTTTCAGGCTGCGCACATTAGATTTCTCAACGTAAAGAGCAAAACAAGCAAGCAGTCCTATTTTTGTATGTTTGTGGTTGAGATCATTTAGAGAGTCTATACATGCAAACCCCAGAACCCAAATCGTGTGCTGTAGTGACTACCAATTGTGGGAACTTGGTTAATTAAATATCTTCTGGAGAACATTGCCTCTTGCCACAGTGTCTGCCATCTAACCTTTTTAACAAGGCTGTCTACGTAAGGCTTCCTTGTCACACCCACAATGAGATAGCAATATGGTCTGGTAGGAGATACTGACATCTGAGTTAGGGTGTGGCTGTGACTAGAAAGACAATGTCTCAATAACCTCAGATGAACTTACATAAATGCAGTCAGACCCATACCGACACTCAGTAACCAGGAAGTTAAACTGGAGGGACACTAACTTCGGTTTTGGAAATTCACAGAGATACAATTGGACTCAAGGTCAAAGCTTGCAGACATTTGAATAGCTGATTATTTTGAAATCAAAATGACTTAAGCACCATATCTAGTGGAAAATTAATTCCAAGCAAGTCAAAGGGTTAATACATTTGTTTATGTTGTATGGTGCAATCAGGAAACTACCCAAAGCTGCTTGTGTTTTCAAGTGTTCCCTGAAGAAGTTTTCTATTATGCTCATTTCTTGTCAGATTTGCTGTCAACGAGCTAATTTCTTTTTCTTAACTCCCCTTCAGTGCATTCAACCAAGAGCACGTGGAGGGGGCCAACTTTTACTCAACCTCTCCTTCAACTGTCAGAAAAGCACAAATGTCCATATATTCTCTCTGGGTTTGACGCCCACGCTATGCCAAGACTCACAGCTGCTACAGGTGTGGACCTATTACAAGGAAACGAGCACCAGGTGCAACCAATTGGATTGTTATTATACTTGTGTTTTTGGTTAAATTGGGGGGGGGGTGTCTCAAATCATTCTACACTACTACTCTGCCTGATCGTGTCCCGGATCCCACGTGGCCTGCCCAGGGGATATTGGCGAGGAGAGTGTCACCTGCTGCACTTGTCTTTCCTCTTCCAGTAGCGCATGTTGTCGATTTGTTTGCCACATCCTTGTTGAGACACAGTAATAGTAGCCAGCGCCTCTTGACGATTACATTGCCTTTCCATCACACACAGCAAGAATTGATCATGTTTTGTGCCTTCCTGTCCTGCAATCCAAGGGACCTGTTTGCATGGATTTCCTAGTTGTAATAACCACAGCCAGCCCCCCACGAAAACCCAGCACTTAATGCGTGATATCGCAAAGCAGGACTTCTTGCAGTGTCCTCGAAACCCCTGTGGCCTGCTGCTTGGCAAGTGTTAGAGCCACAGCATGAACAAATCTTAACATCATGCAGTTCGCTGGGGTACCAGTGTTCTTGGCAGATGGAGAACAAACAACACAGCATGTTACAGATCCTCTGGTAAATTCGAGCAGAGTTCTCTGCTCCTGTACACCAGATGGAAATTAAGTGCATTTAACAAACGCTAATCTGTTCGGAGAAGGGGGATCCTATTGCTCTAAATAGTGACGCTTATGGAGCAAAACCCTTTTCTGCGGATGTTTCGTTAGTCTGAGTCACACGCTTAACAACATGACAGGAAGCGCTTTAAAATAGGACATGTTATGTTTGGACCTTGATAAATAAAGCTGCTTGAGCAATGAAAATGCTAAATGGCAGATACGCTGGTTTGCTGGTATGATATCTTGCTATAAACTCCCCAGATGAAGAAACTCATGGGGGAACCTTCTAGACTGTGTATTCCCTTTGCGTGCCCATTTCCTTTTCTTGTTTCGGTAGTTCCAGAGTTTGGCAGTAGCTTTCAAAACTTACCCCATGCATAGATTATTTGCTGGTAGCTTACAGTTCCAATATTTAGAAGGTCATTTAGCCGGGTCCTTAATGATCATTGTTGCTCACCAAATAATGCTCGTAAATTAAAGTAGGAACACAAGCCTCCTTTTTTGTAGTCTGCCCAGGCTCTGAATGGCCCAAGCCAGAGTTAATGGTGGATCTCCCTTGAGAGCCTCAAAAACCCAAGTCCAACGATTCAGCAGAATGAGCTTTTCTTTTAACACAAACGTTTATAAATGTTAATATTAAAGTAAACATCAGTTGCTTTAAAAACAGATTGTGTATCTTCTTGCATTCCCTCATGTGCAGCAGGGAAGCATTCTGGCACTGGCATAAAGCCTGCACTCATGAAAGGGAATCACTTAGGCCTGATGTAAGTGCATTTAATACAAATTGGCATTTTAGATAAAAAGTACCAGACATGGTGTATACAGAGCTATTTTCTTAACTCCACATTAAGGAGTGGTCAAACTGTGGAAGACTTGTAATGCGGATAAGCTGTGAAGATCTTAATTTCTTCTAAAAGCCTGTGCACAGAATGAGATTACACCAGGAAGTTTTTCATCTCTTGCCCAGTTACAGCAAGGGACTTATTGTTGAGTAGTATTAAGCAGGATGTAGTTATATGATCTCCTTTCTTGTTCCACCAGACGAGCCATCAGATGGTTGCTCTTGGACCCACAAGCCAATCTGGATAGCAGATCATCTCTCTTCTAGATCAGCTGACTGGGGCCCAGGTAGGAAAGCATGAGAGGTCCAGTGCTGTGGATGAAAAGTGCATTAAGTTCAATGAAGTTATGTCTGGTGACATTTGTGCTTCACCTTGGTATACATAGCCAGACCCAAGGTCACCATGCTGTTCGTGCTTGTATGTCATAATGCTTTGCATACAGTTTTTGAATTCTGCAGTGCAGGTCAAATTTACAGACATCCAGTCACATAACTGAACTATGTAGTATTTCTGTTTCTTTAGCCCGAAACCATCTTTTATATTTTAGATAGTTTTCTGCCTTATGCTCTGAAGCTGAAATGCGTTTATAAAAAGCCTTTTAGACGTATGTTCAGAACTGCAAACGCCAGAGAGTCCCATAAATCGATAGAGCAGAGAAGCCTGCCGGGCTGCTCCTGGACCTGCAGTGGCACCTGGATTAATGGCCCCAGCTTGGAATTTGAGTTTGACCAGATTTGAGCTTTTGTATATTTATTCCCTTTGAATCCGTTCCCAGAGATATCTACTACAGGCTTCAAATCAAAGTTCTGAATTTGGTCCCATTGCACTGTGCTGCCCTGGTGTGGACAGCTGCTGAAGTCCACAGAAGTGCGAGGGTCTAGGTGATAAGGACTTGGGGTCCCTGGGGTTGTTTGATCGTCGCACATGGGAGGAATACAAGCGATCGCAGTGTGGTCAGAATGTGAAGGCAGGAGATTTGAAGTCGTGTGATGTTTGATGGTCCCAGGTGACAGCTCCAGCAGAGTTTTAAGGCGACCGGGAACAAGGCAAAAGTGTCATTCTGACAAGGTTTCGCAGGGGGTCAGGAGGAGGCAGATGGTGAGCCAGATGCATAATGACCATGACATTGGAGGATTCAGGCAAACTGATTATCATAAGTGTTTCCTACGTATCAGAGAAGATCGTCCACTACGAATCACTACCTGTTTGCATAATTCTGTTTTTAGAAATGATGATTGTCAGTTTGTCTTATTTTCCTCAACAAAAAAACCCCATCATTCTCAGTCACTGCAGTATATTTTATAATTGCTTCTCTGGGATGCTTTGCTTTTCTGTGATTGTTGTTTTATTGCCTTGATTGTTAGCTTGAAGTACAGCACTGTGGTTTAGCAAGTAATGCTCCTACTTCACAGGCATGGGTGGAAGTCCAGCTCAGTCTGTGTAGAGTTTGCGTGTGCTTCCAGTGTTTGAGTGGGCTTTTTTTAGGTACTCTTGATTTCCTCCAGCAGTTCAGAAACCTGTGTTTCAGGTTAATTGGCATGCTAAATCACCCGTCCTGTTCCTATCCCATAAAAATATAACTGCCACAAAACGTACAAATTGGCCAGATCTACTAGGGAGTAGAGAAGATGGGGAAGTTGGTTTTGAGGGAGGACAGAGTTCTTCAAGGACTGTAGTGCCATGAAGTTAATTATCTATCTTGAAGTTGAATGCAAGTCATTTCATGGGCTGGATGTCGCCTTTAAGTGTTTGAAAATCTGATAACTTTTTGAACCAACCCACAGTGTGCTGTATCTTGAACTCTGAGACCCATTGAGTTTCACTGAGTCAATAGGAGGTTTCATTGTTTTGTGAAACTGGCTGCATGTCTTCACAGCTGGATGATACACTTGCCTATGCTTCCGCAAAAGAGGTTTCTCTCCAAGCTTTCCTGTCTTTACTGCCACTTCCCTCTTGCACCCTGCACCCAAGCAGGTCAATATAGACCTGAAACTACATTTTCTGGAAGACAAGAGTACAGTAATGGCCCCTCAAGAGCTGCATGTTCTACAGGCCTTCATGTCTCAGACCTTCTGAGCACAGTCAGGTAGATGGAGCAGAGAGCTGTGTGCCACATAATTGGGGTCACTAGGCTGGATTGGGGGGGGGGGGTATTTGAAGCCCACAGAAAAGAGATGCATCATTTTGACCACATTTAGTGACGTCTGATGCTTTTCATAGATGGGCACGGTGATGGAACAATTAAAAAAAAAAACCGCTCAAGTTCAACTGAGCACTTTTCACAGCACTGTAATCCATTTTAGTTAAAAATTTATAGTTCTGTTCAGATAATCGTGAGTGATCCCAAGTTGTCAATTTGCTGTTGGTTAAGCCTTTGATCAAGATCTAGAAAGTTTGTCAACCTCTGGCATTGTCGAGTGCTTTCCAGCGCCGTTGCCTTGGTTACTACAGAGGCAATTAAGAATCTCTTGGAAGATGATCTTAAATCGATAACGGAGGACGTGCATGTGAACAATGTAGCTGTGGCATTAAACACCGTAACCTCACGCTTGATTGATCTTGCATTTTTCAGCCTTTTTACACATCGTATTTAATACCTATGTAAGTAGCAGGTAACAGCTGAAATTTACAAAGCTTTGCATAAAAATGGTACCATGTTACGTCAGATGCATGTCCCTGTTTCTTATCTGTTAAGGTCTGCTAATAATGTCTCCTAGGCTAGCTAAAACCTTCTTTGTTCACTTAGCAGTATCTGCTTCGCGGGCGTAAGGTGACCATATTTAGAAACTGTTAAAAGAATGACAAAGTGCAAAATGCAAGACTGAGTGTCAACAAAGATTGTATAAACAGGCTGTGTGGGGGGATGTCATGAATGGTTCAGCTTTCTAAGAATGATTTTCCTTTCTGTTGCTGTGAGAAGGTAGACAGTAAAACGAGCAGTTCTCATGTGGTGCATTAGAGCACTGTCTGTGACCCACTGTCTCTACACGCTTAACACCCACAAGCTCCAGCAAGACCACGGCTGGTAGCCGCATATGTAAACAAAGTCATACCTTCTCCCCTTGTTTACTGTGAGCGCTGTAATTCCTGGATCTGGGTAATGTTGCTCCTCAAGAGTTCCCAGGGTTTGGTCGGTTCATAGGAAGAAATGACATGCGCAATAGTGACTGGTGTTTATAAGTCCCCCCTCACATACACCACTGCTGCCACCACGTTTCCCAGGGATTAAGAAGAGTGAGAAATGGGGGCAGCGATCTGACCGTCTCTCGCCTGGCCTCAAGGGTGGGGCATAAGACCTGCAGCCCTTTTGGCAGATGGCACGCAGACTCTCTGTCTAGCAGAGGATCAGATTAGGCTCTTGTTTGTGTGCTAAACCTCACAGAATAGAAATAGCCTTTCCTCCTGATCAGCCCCCTTTCCCTCCTCTTTAAGTCCTATTTAAACATTTTGAGGTTTTCCTCTGTTTCAACTGGTTGTTTTCCCATTACACGGCTACCTAGGGAAAGTGCTTCACTTCATATGTGTGTTTGTTGAAGATGGATATATTTTGCCAGATGCACCAAAAAAAAATGTTAAGCTCAGTCTGTTATGCTTAGTGAGATCCTTATGTGGCCCTTGGGGAAAGGTTCCGAAATTGTTTGTTATCAACGGTACAGTCTAAGCCACACTCCATAATGCCTATTGAAAAGTAATTTAATGGCTATTATCGTTACTGGTTATGTATATTATTTAGCCGTAGGAACATCCACAAAACAATGGCATAAATCTGCTTTTGTCTAAGTGGAGAGCAAAGATCTGAACCTTTTTCCTCCCTTTTCTTTCCTACTTTAAAAAGTGCATATCAACTTCATATCTATTTTTATTCATTTATGGAAGCATGATGGTGCAGCTGGTAGTACCTGGGCTGTTTGAGTGTAGGTTCAAATCCAGTTTGGTCTGTGCTGAGTTTGCTTGTTCTCCCTGTGTGGGTTTCTTCCCACAGTCTAAAGATGTTTCAAGTTTATTGGTCATAAACTTGACCATATTGTGTTTGTGTGGCCACCCTGTGATGGACTGGTGTCCTGTCTAGGGTGTACCCCTCCCACTGCAGAGCGAAACCTTAGCGCTACACATGCCATTTTCACTCCAATAAAGGCATTTCCTCTAGTGATCCTGCATGTCTCGCTGCCTTCAGGGTGGTGGAGAAACAGGTCTCCCGTTGCTAGTCCCTACATCATGTCACTGCATCTTCCACTCGGTAGACTGGGCTCCCAGGTATCCCTTTGGTTGGGAAAAAAAACGCCTCTAAATTGTCAACTCCAATTAGTTTCGGGTAGCAATTAGCTTGGCTGGTTGACAGGCTGTCAGAGCTTAGCCTGTGGATGAGTTTCCTGTACTTGAGTTCAACAAGAGTCACCCCCCCCAACTACCAGTCTACCACCAGTACCCATAACACGTTTGACTAAAATCCTTGTTGTTCATGCTGTTGCTCTAATTAAATTGTTTTCCCATCGTTCTGGTTTGGACGATGCAAGTGAAAAAAGCCCTTTTTGTTTTTGGATATTGTAAGGGTTAAACTCTACAGACCCTCAAAAGTATTACCAGCCGAGCATGAAATAGAATGTGACACAACGTGATGTGTAGAGAATATAATAACCCCTGAACTGTGAAATGATGGAAAGACAATACTGAGTGCGGCAAGCAGTTCTGAAGCCGACCGCGCGGACCAATTTATTTTACAGTACGACTCGTGTTGTCTGCACACTGCACCAATTCAGCTAAGTGGAATTTAAGCTTTTCTCGTCGGTTTTTTTTTGTCTCTCTCCCTCTGTCCTCCCTCGCTTTGTTTGTTCTCTGGTTATTTATTTCATTATTTTAATTTAATCAATCTCTTTGTCGCCTGCGTGGTGGAGAGAGTGTTCGTTCATTCGAAACCCTTGATTAGAATGTAATAGTGATTATCACAAAAGAGCAGCCCCCCTCCCAGCCCCCGTCAACCCTACCGGGCATGTGAGGAGGGGGGCTGCCCACTCGTTTGTTTAACGGAAATAAAGTGGCTGCACAGTGGGTTAATTAGCTAAAGTGGGCTCCCTGGGCCCCGGATTTCACTGAACGAATGGCAGGAGTGGTGACAGGACATGCAAGCAACAGCATGCTAATGTGACCAAATGCAAACGATGTAATTTCTTGTGAAATGTTCAGAGTTGTTTTAACATTTTCAACTTGAATATGAGAGCTGATGAATACAGTATTAAATTGAAATGAGCACTTGATGAAAAGACGCTGTAAGAGGTCTTCGACGCAGTTTATTGCATAAATGTAGCTTGAAAACTGCACATATGCGACATAATAAAAATCAATTATAATTTTAATTCTAGTGAAGGGGAAACAGAAATCAGTTATTGATAACTATTCATCCATCTATCTGTTTTCATTAACCACTTGTCCTGAGTAGGGTTGTGGAGCTCCAGAGCCTTAGAATCATAGTGCGCTGGCTTTGAAACTGGACCTGGATGGGACACTAGCTCATTGCAAAGATGACAAATATATAATTCCACAAAAAAATTCAGTATTTTTTAAAATATTATAAAACATGATAAATTATTATGATAGATTACAAAGGGCTAAAATGAATGTGGTATTGCAAAACAGGACTGTAGGATGTAGCACTAATCGAGGTATCACTGTTCTTGCCAAATACCAGTGATTTAAGACAAAATAAAATGTTCACATGTTAAAAATAGGACTTCCTCTTGAGGTTATAACCCAACAGATTGTATCATGCATTATTTAAAAAAAAATTTCATTAGTATTTAATTCCAAAAATTAGCAGCTTATATTTATGGGGGGAAGTATTTCATCCTTACAGTAGGCAGTTGAATGGAATTATGTAGATTAGTTCTTTATTTATACCTTATTAGTTCAGATCATATTTATCCATTTAGTCGAGTTAAGGTACCTACAGATTTACCCACTTACCCGGTAGGGTGATTTTGACATCTGACTCCAGAAGAAGCAGCTTTAACCACTACTCCACCTGCTGTCCTCAGTTTAAAGGGGTTTTGTGAATGTAGCCCACCTAGATACTGATGTTTAGGAATCAGGACATCTGATTGGTCATTTTGTAGCTACACTGATCAGCTTTTGTTTTCTGTGATGCCTCAGTTGCCCAACATTGAGTTTTCCTTTCCTATTAACATAGAAACTGGCAGTTAACACTCTGTGGCATGTATGCCAGGCTGCTCACTCATATCCAAGCTGTACTTCCCACTTTGGATAAACGGGCCACGTGGTATTGATCAACACAAGATGGTGCAGAAGGACAGACGTCTGCTTCCACAAAGTTCTGTGATTCGGAAAAGCCTATCTGATCAACAACTGGAACAGGACAAGGCAGCATTGTGTTTTTTGCTGGGGCTGTCAGGCCATGTCTGGGTAATTTCAGCTGTTTAATGTACCCATTGCAGTTTGTGGCCCGTATGGCCTCACCAAGATTCAAATCCTCCATCATGTACAGTGGTGCAGAGCACTTCAGGGTCAAAGGTCATGCTCCATATGCTTCCTCCCTGTTTTGTCTTGCTGACTTGGGTCAGAGGAGAACTTAAGTGTAAAACCCGAGCTTATTGGCAAGAGTACAGTCTATTCAACACAAAAATTTTGGGGGTGTTATGTCAAATTCCGTTCACAATGCAGAGCATGTGACTTTTTCTGTTTAAAGCTGTAAATCCTCAGGAGTGGCAATAGAGTTAGGATTGCAGTCACACTATGACCCTTCCTATTTTAGTGAAAAAAATTAATTTAATGGTTTAAAATCCATGAGACTGATCGTTTTTACCAATTAACCCTCGCAGGCTAACCTGGAGGACGTCTTACCCCCTGCCAGTTTTTTCTCTGAGCTTCCCAACTGAACCATCTGCTTTGGGGTATCTGTCCCTGTTTTTTGTATTTATTTGTATCACCTCATTTTTGATATATGGTCATATGACTAAAATATTGACACACATTCTGTTGGCCTTTTTGTTGTTAAACATCTGCCATCATGCAGACAATTTCAGCTACAAAAGTTCCAAAACTTCTTACAAATTTGATGGGAAAATTATTACATTTTTTTTCCATTTACATTTGTATGTTTGTTCATTAAAGATGTTTAAAAATTGTAAATTGCATGTAAAAGTTTGAGGCAACAAATTTAACTCATTTTAACTCATTTTTAACTAATATAGATTTTTTTTATCAGTTTGTTGCTGACAGTTAATGAGGGAAAACTGGCGTTCACCATTTTGCATCTACTTTTGTTTATTTATTTGTTTGAAAAGCAGAATGATTGTGGGCTGACAATTTACCGCATGGTAAGTGATAGTTAAATTAGTGGGTTTTTTTTGCATCTGTCCAGTTGATGGGATGGGCTCACACCCTATCTTCTTGCAGCGATCTAGGTCTCCACAGCATTTCCATTTAAGGCCAGTGAAGGCCCTGGATTCCCATGTCAAGGGCATTGTGTGAGTCTGGAAAGACAAAGAGCACTACCTGCTTCTGTTTGCCAGAATCTCACATCTAATGTGCACTTAAGCAGATGCAATGGGCACGCAGTTGAAATTTTCTTCCAGACACAGATGCGGCCCTGTCTTTGGAGATTGGTGCAGACGGGTGCAGTCCCTGAATCGTCTGCTAATGCTCCCTGTGCCGTTTGATGATATCAATGGTCTTGAGCTATTGACGCTTTGTGCGTGTGGCTGTTCATCTCCATTCATCTTCATCAGAAGGCCCCCCCAGTGCCCCCCTCCCTGCTCAGTATTTACTTCTGATCCAGCCGGATACAATCCAGACACCTTCCTCATCATTGCTGCAGTTCTGATGCCCCCAAGCTCTCCCCTTACCTCATCACACCTCTACCAACTCAGCTATGGGTGGGGGGGGGGG
>UFQX01000202.1:261088-381892 GCA_900497675.1 Arapaima gigas | reverse complement strand
CCCCCCCCCCCCCGCGGGGGGGGGGGGGGGGGGGGGGGGGTTAAGCAGTTTGCACTTGAGAAGCTGGAAGTGGACTGAGAGCTGAGAGTGGACATCGGGGGACAGGTGAGGGAAGGGTGTCATGGTGCGATTTGTAGGGTTGACAGGGGGCTACCCCCACACTAACAAGAACTCAAGGTAAATTGTGGCTCCGGCAGTGGCAGCAGCCCTCCCACAGTAAAGTTCTGCTCCTGCAATAAGTAGCAGAGCCCAGGGAGGCTGTCTAATGGCAGCTGAGACCACTCCCGCAATCCAAAACCCCTGCACAACTGCCCTGTTAGTCCTGATGGCGGTGCAAACTGAAGTATCCAACCACACATCCCAAACATGACACCCGCCCTTTGGCATCACTCATTACTTAGTGACTGTAGTGTGACTGTAGTTCATATAACACAGTTCAATATCTGTTTGTAGCAACTATTAAAACCAACAGCCTCTAATATTAATAAAGTCCTGATGGTGAGCTATGAAATAAGTATCTCAGGATGGTTTATCTCCAGAACAAGCTGCTGTTTGAGAAGTCATTCTTTCAATTTTATCTCAGGATGGTTTATCTCCAGAACAAGCTGCTGTTTGAGAAGTCATTCTTTCAGTTCAAGCACTTTAAGCCCTTCACAAGAATAAAAAATTAGTAAGTGTGGGTGTGTATACCCAACTGGGAAATTCTGCTTTGTTGTTTGACTTGGACCCCCAGAGCTTAAACTGGTATCCTTGACACCAGCCCACTGAGAACTTTTTGTTCTGCCAGTTGAAGAAGTCACTCTTAGCCGGCATCATGTTGTAATTGCTGCTCCCACGGCCTGAACAGCAGGCTGCGATATTGTCCTGCGAGTGAGCCGGTAATTACAAGCCATCTCCAAGCTTTCATTACAGACCCACACACTTGAGACGTCAACTGTGTGATCGCTATGATGACTGCAAAGAAGATGAGGAAAGTTTGCTAAGGATTAGAGGAAGCAGGTTTTGGAAAAGCATGAGTGAAATCTTTTGCTAACAGCCCCCCTGGCGAAGCCCTTTTAGGCAGAGGGTGTCGAAATGAGCCGGCTAAAGATTTGGCTCTGTTAACGTTTCCATGGCGATTCTTAGCCCTGTTCTTATACTGTGCTCCTCCAGCTCTGTAAGTGAGATCATCCCAACAGTTGGGAGCTGCTTTTTCGGAAGAGATTGCGTGGCGGAGGTGCTGGTTCTCATCTTGATCACATCCCCTGGTGTTACGCTGGGGACGAGCAAAGCAGAGGAAATGCTTTCTCACTGGATCTTCACAGATGGACATATTATTACTCTGGTATTTTGTATTCTAAAATCTATTTTCCAGAAGCTTTTTTTTCCCAAAGAAACTTGTAATGTTAGGCTTAATGATTTACTCATTTATACAGCAGTGAAAATACCTTGCTCAAGAGTATTGCAGCTAGAGTTGGGATTGAAACCAGCAACCTTCAATACCATAGGTATGCAGATCTAACCATTTCGCCACCTGCTGACCACATTTTATTCATCAGACACTTTTCTTCAAAACAAATTGCAGTGATTTACAAAACCATTAACACAATATGCATTTAAAAACACAACTTTATTTAAGCTGTTGGAAGTTTCTACCATTTTTAGCTGTGGTACTTTTATTAGGTTTTTTTTGTTCTTCTGGGTCCTTGTTAGTTTAACAGCCTAGCAGTTGTAATCCACCAGGGATTCAGAGAGGGTTTGTCTAATGTGTACATCCCCTCTCAGCTGTGTGGTCTGTCATTATGTATGTCTGCCCCCCCCCCCCCCCCCCCCCCCCCCCCCACTGAATGTTCTGGCATCTGGCCAAGGGGCAAATGAGGACTGATAGTTGGGAGTTTATCGGTCATNCCCCCCCCCCCCCCCCACTTCCAGAAAAGTGTGCACAGCAACCCGAACACGGTAACCAAACCCTGATCAGTAATTAGCACTGTCAACGCTGTCACCTGCTCTCCCGCGGCTCGTGTAGGTCTTGCTATTCGGCAGAACCAATGCAGCAGCACCCCGTGAGGGAGGTGGGGGTGCTCAGTGGAGTAACGCCCTATGCCGGGCCTCAGTGCCAGTGATCTGCTCCCACAGTGGGACCAGCCACTGTTCCTAGAACATGCAAATTGCCAGGAGGCGGGAAACCAGAGTAGGTAACATGTCGCCAGTGCTTCTGCCCTTCAGCTCCGCCTCTACCAGCTGTTTCTCAGCACCCGGTGTGGAGGTGACAGTTCGGCTGAGCGAATTCCCAGATCCTTTGCGCCTCTGTCTGGAAGCACTTCACACAGCTTGGGAGAGCAGGTCACTGCCTGGGTGATGGACACTGAAGCAGCAGGCAGCAGGAGGTGTGTGCCAGGCAGCCTGGTGGTGTCCTGTCACTGAAGGACAAGTCACAGCCCCCATTCTTTAGCTTTGTCTGTTGTCCACAGAACAATAGTGTCTTGTTTACAATGAGGAAATACAGGATGGTTACAGTGTACAATGTTTTTTACAAGAAAACTCAATTAGCGCTACCTCCTGTAACACTGTTTCCCATTTTCTAATTTACCATAATTTAAATTTTTTAATAAAATCTTTTAGCAGAACTTTGTTTGTTATTCATAAGAGACTGTTTTCTGTGTTTGTTTGCCATTGTTAGTGATAGATTACGGATAATAAGGGTTAACTATCTATTCGTAAATTGACTTTTACAAATGATGAAAAATTGTACTCATCTGACTCAAACTACCTCTTCCAAATTTCCACCCAAAAAATTTTTGTATCGTGCATCAGCTGTTTAGAAAAAAAATTTGACGTTTCCCCACATATCTGCACAAAAGGATATCGTGCACCTCGGTCGTATCTTAGCTGTTCACAAGATAGCATCTCTCACTTGCTGTTTAAAAGTGTTGCAGGTTTGCTTTCTTTGCTCCATGATTCAGTATATCAGTTACATGGTTCAGTTGATAAGTAACCATACTGTTAAAATGACCTCATTTTTTTGTTTTGCTAAGTATTATATACATTCATTATGGGTTTTCAATGTTTATTTACATTGCATATCTGTTATAGTAAGGAAAACTTAATTGATATGTTCTATACAGTATCACATAAACACACATTACTGTGCCTGCTAAGTTTTCAATAATTAGATAAATAGTGTTTTTTAAATGTTTTAAATTGTGCACAAATCCTTGGACTATAATGCAAGAGTGTTTTAGTGATATTTGGGGATATTAGATGGGGGAACTGGGATGTGCTGAGAAAGCATTATTTTCCTATTGAAAATAATGGAATATAAACTTCCATTATGCAAAAAGTCACCATCAGATACAAGATCAGGAACGGAGTTGATTCTGATAACAAGGGATAGCTGTATAACTGATCAATTTTGTATTATGTTGTGCATTTTCAAGCTCCATTTATACAGTATATTGTATTAATGACCTCTTGTAGTACAGTTTTATTCAACTCCTTTCCTGAAGAACACATAGAGGGCTAATCCAGGTATTACTGTACGTGACCTTCTGTTGGTGGCACCTTCCTGCGGACCTGCCAACCACACCCCATCCCACCTCCGATTTCTGCCACCAACGCTACGGACAATGCAGCTGCTCTTAAATCCTAGCAAGACGTGCCTGCTGACACCCTCATGCCACTGCTCCAGCCTTAGCAAGTGTGTGAGCCAGAGGTGCGTCACATCCTCTCTGCTATTGTCACACATACATCTCCCAGGGACCATAGGGACCCTTGCTGTGAAATTTTCACTGCCACATTTCAGAAATGACCTGGTGTGTTATTCTGCACAATGAGTGTCTGATTGTGTCCTATGATGATAGTTCTGCCAGGCCTGTTGCTGTAAATATTTATACGCTAGGGGCACAAAACTGGGGACAAACCATAAGACTGCTGGTTCACAGTATCCTAATCTGAACGCTTAGTAGGAAGAACCCCGCCAAAGTGGATGAAAGTGTGATGAAGTCCAAACTTGAAATGGATTAAACTTACACTAAGAACCCTCAGGTTATTAATGCTTTTTTATACTGCAGCCATCAAACACGGATGTTATTTCTGTACCCCGACAGTAGAATGAAGCTGAAACCCAGGCTGAATCAAGCTGCTGCATCCTCGTGTAACCTTACTCTCACAGGCGAGCTGATTTTAATGGGAATTTAAACAAATTATCAAAAAAGTGCCCCCCCCACAACTTTGTTGCCTGAGAGAGATGTCCGTGACGCTGACTGTGACGCATATAAACACCAGTGCGCACATGATCAAGACAACGTTAACAAGGAATGCTGGGTAAAAGGGTAAGTGGTGAAATGGTCCTAGCTGTCAGCAACCGCAATTCCATGTCCCCTGTCTCCCAGAGGACCTGATGAACTCCCAGCCTTTGTGCCCCTCACGTCCTGGGAAAAAGATACCAAAAAGAACACACTGCCCAGTTTAATGTAAGCATGTGTTTATTTTTGTCGTCATGGGAGATGTAAAAAAAAAAAAAAAAATCCTAATAAAGACGGGAGAATCAGGCCAGTTCTGTAAAATGGCCTTTCTTTGTTGGAGAGATTATTCTTAAAGGGAGTGGAGTGACGGATGGCTAAAATAACACTTAAGCTCACCTTTTTTTGAGTTCACAATGATCCCCCCTCCTATTTTCTGCTGCAATTTAGAAGTTACCAGAACTGGAAGTGTTAGACAATCCCTAAAAAATGTGGTTTCCTATGGTCTCTTGGTGCATTTTGTGCTCTCTGGAGGGGCACATTATGCATTTGCCCTCTAGCTGTCCCTTCCTTAACAAGGATGTTAAGGCAAGTAACCGACAGTTTGGGGGGGGGAAGAAATGCAGGCTTAGTGTCACGCTGCCTCCGCTCAAATTGTCGGATTGCCAGCGGCAACGGCGGTGGGTCCTTTCGGAGCAGAGCATCCATCCGGCCTCCAGTCCTCCTCAATGCCTCGGGCAAATGATCAAAGACCCACAGCAGCACATCGCAGCCCCCCGCCACCATCCTTCCCATATCTACCACCATTGTGGCCACAGGGCAACCAGAGCAGCATGAGTTTGAAGGGAGACTGCCGGCAGGGTTGCCGTGGGATTATGTAACAAAGCTACTCGCAAGCGGAGTCTAGTGAGCGGAAACAAAGGCCCGAGCTGGCAAACCATTGCATGCTTAATTGTATGCCACTTAATGCTAATTGCTCATAAATCAGTGCAGAGATAGCTGGGAAGTGGAATCCATGCAATACAAAAAGGGTTAGAATAAGGTTCCTAAACAATTTGTTTTCAGTGCAGTAATACCTGGGTAAGCGCTTTAGATGTGTTCTTGAGAAATGGAGCTTGATGAAACAGTGCTGTACGAGGCCATTAATGCAATATGTTGCATTAACAGAGATGTCTATTATCATAGCTGCTTAATCTTTTTCAGCTCTGGTTGCAGTAGTCCAGCACATAACCCAGAATCATTGGGTACTAGGTTAGGAGATTGCACAATATAGACTATTTTGAGTGACCAGCTAACCTGAAACGTGTCTTTGGACTGTGGGGGAAACCCACACCGACATGGGGTGAACGTGCAGACGCCACATAGATTTTGTGGATTCGACCCAAAAGCCAGACATCCCAGGTGCGATAAAGCAGCAGCACGACCCACTGTGTGTCTGTGCTTCATTTAAATGTAGAGATACATAGTGTAATAGGACAATTTAAAGCCAAAATATACATATGTGCTTTTTCATAAATGTATCCCCGTTAATCCTTGACAGTTTTTAATAAGGGTAAATACAGTTCGGTGCATTAAAATGTTTCTGCAATAATGTAATTTCATCCATTGAAAAAAGACAATGAAAAGTAGGTGCTCATGTTCTGATGACTTTAAAAAAAATCCACAGCAAGTACAGCACACAACTCAAACTGAGCATGTGCAACATAATAAAAAAAGATTAATTATACCTTTAATAATTTACTAGAAAGGCTCAAACAGAAAGGCAGCATTGCAAAACAGCATTATAGGAGATAGCACTAATCAAACTATTACTGAATTTAATTTTTTCCTCGTCTATCTGTTGGCATGCATTACAATTTAATAGGGTTATTGTCCACATAATTTACTACTGCTCACATGGAACATTAGAAATATGAACATGTGCACATTTAGGTTACACAGGGAATTGTAAATAATGATTAACCCATTTAAAATGTGAAAGGTTTCCATGCCTTTTCTGTTTTAATCTCTAATAAAGCAGTTGCTGTTTCCGAGAGCTGAGCTGTTTTCGTTCCTTGCCTTTTCACGCAGCCTTTCTGGAACGAGCCACACGGCCACAGCCATTGACAGCCTCCTGTCCCCTAATTGACTTTTTAATTTGCTTTTAATCAGTGCTTCACATCAAGTTTTGATATTCAAATTAACCATGTCAGGGGATAAAAATGTCTTTTCCCACCCCTTTCTGACAGCCTTCTTTCTTTCGGGGGGGCTGTTACATAAATGTGCTGTCACTAACTGTGTGTTTGGGGTCTGGGCCCATGTGTCGAGAGCTGTTCTGACCAATGATGCACTTGGATGTTGATGCAAGCTGACTGATTTTTATCTGAGCAGATCTCACCCACATGCTATCTCATGCTCCATAACATAAACGTTGTAAGTGGATATTTTTTTATATGTAGAATGACAAATTAGAACTATAGGAGGTGTGATTTTGCACAAAGAGTTGTTAAAGACCACTGTAAACTGGCTTTGAAATTCAGCAAGCCAAAAATCAGGGGAGGGGGGAAAAGCTGCTTCCAGAGTAGGTGAGACACCCCCCCCCCCCCCCCCCCNGAAATTCAGCAAGCCAAAAATCAGGGGAGGGGGGAAAAGCTGCTTCCAGAGTAGGGGAGACCCCCCCCCCCCCCCCCATCTAAGAGATGAATGCCCAGCTCGTAACTAAAAGCTTTATTTATGTGTGATATAAATTTCACTCAATAATTCGGGGTCAGCTTCACACCTCCCGTTGAAGCAGGAAAGCTGTTCCCACGCATCAGGAACAGAGACAAGTACAGCTTTATCAAAGAGTTTTTTTTTTTTTTTTTAACTGACAATGCTGTGAAAGACTAATTACTGTCCGTCTCGTTTTTTTCTGCCTTTTTACTGTTTTAGTGTTCGCCTCTTGTTTTATAGCGCTCCATTGTGACGGGCCTATGTGTCTGATCTCCTAAGTGTAGGGTAACTTTTAAAGGAGAATTGCTCTTGTGTCTCCTTCAATCACGGTTTGAAAGCAGAGAAGAATAGGAGTTGGTTTGATTAATAGGTGTAATAATAACAGCCACGATGAGAAATGAAAGACTGGGGTAGAATAGAAGGCAACAGAGGAGAGGAAAATAAACTCCTAACACAATTACGGGGAAAAGAACCTCTGGGGGTAACTGCCCCCTCCTCCTGGACATGCTAACTCTGTACTAATATGAGAAAATTGGTGTTTAACAAGTGAATTCTGGATGGTCAGGTGGTCATCTCGCCCATCCAGTCATCACGTGATCTTTGCCTGTCACTATGAGGAGTACCTGAGGGTCTCAACCCAGCAAAGTTACCCTCAGTTGTGCTTTGACCTCTGCTCAGTGTTGTTGGTTGGGAGAAGAATGGAAGGATATGGCTGCCACACATGACCAACAGAAACACAAACAAGCACTCAAGTCCTTTTCCCTATGATGGAGGAACTTCAAATGCCCCTCTTCCACACATACACGCGTGTTAGAATCCCATCACCGTATTCGAACAGCTTGCACAGGCGTGTCTGACTGGTCTCCCGGAGTGACTTCCATTGTGGGAATTCGTGTAAATGTGCTTCTACTGATTGATTTCTGAAATGTGATAATTATTCCTATCCCTGGAGCCACCAGTATAATTCCTGTGGGTGCACCACGACCACACTCCCCCACACCCAACACCCATGCACGCATACCAAATTAAATTTTTTTATTAAGGTTTTTAATCGTGGTGTATTGAATATTATATGCCCCCATCAATGTGTGAAATTGTTTTTACACCCCTGCCTTGGGCAGGAAGGTAGTCATCCTGAAATCTTCTGGCTCTTTAATTTCTGTGCGCGTTTGTTTGTTTTTCTTAACTGTGAAAATTCAATCACTGTCACTCAAAAAACAAATTTCCTGAAATAACTTAACTAGATGGTACAAATAGCCCAAGGGCAGCAGTCAAGCATGGAGACCCGAAACATGCCAGGCTGTGTTTGCGGGCCCGACCGCATGATTCTGGGCAGCCGATTCCCATATCGCAATGTTGTTTTTCCTTTCCGACTGCTGTAATTTGGTGAGGACGCAAAAATGCCTGAGGGCTGGTTTGTAACCATGTTCAGGGCTCCGCTCAACCACATGACCCTGTGCCTTAAGTATGTAGAATTGGTAATGCTCGGGATGCTGCCAAGTGTGCAGAATGAAGCTGGATAGCTGCCTGCTGTTTCTGTTTTTCTTGAGTGGCACTTTAGCTTTGTTGGAGTACAGAATGGAGCAGTGTTTAAGTCAGCAGCAGCGCAAAGTGATGACTGCATGGTCCCTCGCAGCAAAGGTTGGGCTGGATGGATTTCTTATCTTCCATGCCGCTGGGCCAGCCGCTTCCTAGTATACAAAAGCCACCCCATGGGTGCTGCCTGGGAGTGAGCTCCCATTATTTGTGGGTGGAAACAACCTGGAAGCAAGTTCTGCTTGGATTAGCCTTTTCTCACAAAGCCTGATGAAGAAAGCAGGTTGCAAGGCTTTCGAGGTGCATCAGCAAGGGCAACCATGTCAGGACCCAGCGTGCTCCTCCATTAGCAACTTCACTAGCCTCACTGTTCCAGCTCTCCTTGCAACATCCCTGAAAAGCAGCCGACCACATGAGGCTGCTCCATGCTGTCCACTGCTTTCTGCTCTCCCTACAGTTTTTTTGATAGTTGGGTAATTCCGGGAGAAAAACAGGGGCTGCTATTTCTTTCCTCTATTTATGCTTTTTTGGCCTTGTCTGTGCACAGTCCCAAAGGTAGTAATCACATATTGGCAAAGAGGCAGCTTGAAATGAAGCCATACATCAGAGGCTAAGGAGTGGAACAGAAAGGGGGTGGGAGAGAGCTGTTGAGGGAAGGGTAAATAAGTGTCGGTATGAATCAAGAAACTCTCCCCAACTGGCCCTGATCTCACACTCTACCCACAGACTTCTCACACAGAATGGGACTTGCCTTTTGTGGCACACAAGGAATACAGAATATACACTCAGAATGCGCACACAAGCATGATTCTCGCCTTGAAATATACGTGGTTACACACAAGCATCCTACACATGTATACAGTCCCCACGCCAACACCTGGGCCTACTTACCATGCTGGCTGTCATACCTCCCAAAAACACTTATGCCTCTCTTTAAGCCCCAGAGTAGGTTTCAAAATAAATCTTGATTTACATCATAGTCCCCATCTCCATGTCCTCTTGTGAGAAGAACGAAGCAGCTGTTATACCCTGTTTTTGTTTTTCCAATGGGGTAGGACATACAAGCTTATACAGTACTGATCTTTCAAGTCCATTTCCCTCAAAATAAATCTGTGTGTGACTCCTCTTTCTCGCTCTCCATTAAACCCCAGGGTTTAATGGTCAGGTTGTCTGTGTGGCTAGCAGCCTGTCCTGTTTCCGCGCAACAAAGCATTTGGTGGCATGGTCTCCTAGCGCTCCTTCGTAGGGCCAGGCATTCTGTGAAGATGCTCCATTAGGTGGAGGATAGAGCCATCTCCATGGAGATGCTGCCTCCCCCTTTTTCCAAGTTTGTAGTGACAGAGCCCTTTGGACACAGCGGTTGGGTGTCCCCAGACTTGGGTATTGCTGGCCGGCTGAGGACTCAATGGACAAAAAGGCCTTTGGGAAAGTGAAACTGTCATGCAAGGCTGAAGCAGGAGAGGCACATATGTTTATTTTATGTCCCTCAACAATCCAAAGCCAGCACTCAAACACACTCCTCACTTGGGGCTCCCGGATTTATATTGCAGGAAGTATTTTGGTGTCATGGGGGGCAGGAGATGCTTTGAAACCTACTTCTCCTGTAGATCATGGTACTTACCCTAAATTAATACAGTAAGAATTATCCAGCTGTATGAATTTGTGATTCATTATAAGTAGCGTAGTACAGGAAACTAACATTTTAAGTGCTCTGTTGGGAAAAGATGTCCACTAAATAATGATTGATAATAATAGGACAGTGATTTTAGTTGAGTGCTTTCTTTGTCAGTGGTGGGCAATGGTTATGTTAAAGGTATACAAAACCAGGATACTTAAACGTCATGCTGTATCCTCCCCACTCACATGAGCTCCGCGTACCCGGCCCGCACGGCCGCACACTGACCCCGTCGGTGAGCATGAGGGTGGTGCACCAGTCTGCCCCCGAACAATGTGGAAAAATGAACCTGGGAGGCAGCATCCGTCTGCATTAAATGGATGTCACACTTCTTCGCAGCCAAAAGTAGGCCAGCTCTCCGAAGGGCGTCTGGGAGCAGCGATGGAAATGGAAACGCTCGCTCCCCCCGTGGCACGCTGCCCCCAGATAGGCAGCCAGTCTGATCGCTTCACTGTCAGGGTGCAGCGTCTGCACAGAATCAAATACCGTTTCACACGGAGGTGGAGGATGAACGCAGGAACCCTTCCTTCCATCCATCAGATCCCCGCTTCATCACAGATGGCCGTTACCATCAGTTGCAGTTGTGTCCACATTTATATACTCCCCACCTAAGAAGCACCATGTGGTTACCAGCAGCCTCCACTGCTCGTGTTTCCACCAGGCTTATTTGCAAAGTTTTCTGGTTCTGAATTTGCACCTATTGCTTCAGGTGTATAGCAGATAAATAAATGGGTCTGTCCTCATTTCACTGTCCTTAACCCCTTAGCTTCCAGGTATACAGCAAAATTTTCTTTTTCCTATGTTCTTTATGCAGTTATTATATTGTTAAGGTCTTGCATTAATACAAACAGATTTTACCATTTTAAAAAGATGGATATCTTTACTGGAGCAGCCCAGGGTAGTTACTGAGCTGGTAACCTTCAGGCTATGGCTTCATGTCCCTGCTCATTCTTATACCTCTGGCACTGTGTATTCTACATGGAAATTCCTTGTAGGAATACAGCAGTGAAGTCACTCATACTCCAACCATATCATGACTTTATGCAGGTAAAGCATTTGACATTTCCCAACATGACAGCTGAATGTCACATGAATTATTTACCATCAGTTGATTTGTTGGCATGTACAGAGTATCGCTTTGGAATGAATCATGGAATTGCATGGAACTGTGTGTAGGCCAGTAATCTAAACACTTGGGATGCGAAATGGTTAAGGCATTGCTGAGGCTTCGTGACAATGACTAAATAAAGTCTTATGTTTTTTGTGGAACCAACTCCCGTCGTTGGTGTCATAAAAAGCATGTGAAATCATCATTCACTACTGTTTAACTTTGCCCATAGATGCTTACAGCATTGAGTGTACTGTACTACTTAGATATTTACAAGCTTATGTGGATGGAAGGGATGGGCAGGAGGTGGGATTTAAAGCAGGGTTTAGAAGATCAGGGTTCCAAGGCAGTAGCTGTAACCTCTCCGCTACTCACTGCCCCAAGTCAGTGTAGAATGACAGCTAACCAAGAAGCTGTCACATCTGGGGGTCCAACATTATCATACCCTGATTTCCACTTGATTCGGACACCTTCGGTGATGGATGTAAACAAGTTCTTCAGGATGATGCTTTCTTGGCTGACCTGACGTGGAGCAGCTCAGCCTGGCAGACTGTGTCAGGACATCAATCTTCCTAGGGATTCTCACCCCTGTGGTGCCCTCTGCCACTCCGCTGACTCGATGGTGACCTCGGACCACCGAAGCTCAGAGGTGGGAGTGGCAGGATTAAATTGTGCTGATGCTTTCTTTGACACCTGCCCGTAAATACCCCTGACCTTAACACTCTGCGGGCGGCCTGCCAAAGGGCCGCTGTTGTGAGGAATGCGCGTGCATGTGATGTAAGCACCGGGGTTTTGTTTTGATTTAGATACGTGCTCATGGCACTTTTTGCAAGGCCTGAAAAATATTAAATTAGATCTGATCTTTTTTGCAAAAAATCTGTAGATCTGTACACTTTACATTTTCCCCTTCTCAGAATTAATACAGCGGAACCTTGTCAGACGCTGGTTGAGCTCTTTAGCCGCGCTAATTAGCATTCAGACTGGACACGAAGGTTGCTTTTCTGGATCTCTCCTTGGTTACACAAAGGGATGACCCCCAGCTGTGAGGTTAAACACTTGCAACCCCCCTCCAAGTGCACGGGCCATGGTTTCTGGTCTCAGGTTGGGGCCCGGCACAGGTGAAGATGGATGAAGCCATCAGGTCCTCGGATGATAAATGGCAGGATTGAGGAGCTCCCCTCTTTCATGTAAAAGAGCCACCCTCAGATGTGGCACGTTCATCAATCAGGCCAGCCCAGCTATAATTTCATTACAGTCACAGAGAAGGGAACAGCGCCAAGGTGGCATATGCGCACAGGGACTTGGGCGTTACCTGTTTGCATCAAAGCAATTCAAACTCCATCATCCAGGGCTCCGTGTCCCTTTAAAAAGACCCACTATTATGAACCATGATTTCCCTGACAGTAAAAATGTCCAGTAAAATGTCATGAAGTATAATAAAGAGTTAAAACTAATAAAGGAGTTTGTGGAAACTGCAGATGCCCTTCATATTAGTTCAGCCTTACTTCATGTGCTTGGATCTGACCGTTATTTTAGCCTGACTTCTTATCATTAGTCAACTGCCATCACGTAGCCTGCATAACCTTAAATGTTAGGCATTATATGACCAAGATGGTGTCCTGTTCTTTCCTGTGTAGGTACTTGTCAATGTTTGTTTACATTCATTTACCTGATACTTTCCTCTTTTTAACACAGAAACTGGATCACCAAGTTAAAAATATTGTTTTTCAGTATCGTTGCAATAAGGCAACTCCACATTGTAAGTGATTGAATTTTTTGGACTCCACTTATTGCATTATAGTGGGGTTTTATTGTATAATATTGTGCTGTATATTATTACTCTGTATGAGTATTATTTCAACATGAATGTGTAGAATTAATGAAAAATCAAGAGTCCCATTATGCCAGCTTCTGTGCACGTTGATTGTTTATTTGTCCTTATGGGTTATGTGATACAATATCTGCATTACCAACTTACAATAAAGTTGGCTTACAAGGAGGCTGTTGGAATGGAGTCCCATCAGAAGTCAAGGACCACCTGTACTATAAATGTACATGCTTCTACCTTCATAACACAGTATTTTTAACCTGGGCTCAGCCTTTAAACAAGAGCGTGATCCATTTTTACATCATTTAGCATCAATTTTCCATCCATGTGCTGTAGATGATGTGCAGTGTATCAGCTTGCATGCACACATGGTGCATTTGGACACATACAGTCATGTTACAAACTTCAAGTTCACATCCCATGAAATAGCTGGGTTGGGCTGTGTGATGCTGACTATGCTGGCTGCCTCCCCACAGCTGCTTGGCAGATGAGTTACCAACCACCCATCCTGCCTCCACGGCAACAGCAGCTTCTGCAGTGTCACCGGTGTGAACAGCCATAACAGAGCTTCTGTCACTGGCTGCAGGCTGAGGGAGCTCCCTGTTGCATTCAAATGCGGAAATGATCGAAAAAAACGATGCTTTCATCCACATTGTCAGCAGCTGTACTGGGAATGATAGGCATAGAAATAAATATTTAATGGACTTGGGAGGGCAACATCATGTGGATTAATAAATGATCATATCCAGGATAATTCTGTATCACGTCAGGAATAATCCAGATTGTCTTGGTGGTTCATGTTGAGTGGAGGTGAAGGAAGGTGTTGAATTTACAAATGAAGGCTGGTGCTGATTGTACTTTTCCCTCTTGGTCAGAAAAGTGATTACTGATGTGTGCAGCTGCAAAGGTTGGAACAGTAGCCTACATGTTGTGTGCAATTTGGAACATGAGATGGTTTAGTTGTGTTGGGAGTGGTGGTGTGTGGGGTGCCTGGCACTCCTTCCCCCTTGTGGGGCTTCCGCTGGCAGGGCTATGTCCAGTTGAACGACTGGCTCTGGCCACTCTGCGGTCTGCATAACGTCTGGGTCGGTAGGAGCCTGCGGGGGGGTGCTCTACTTTGTCTCAACCACTATGATTTATCACATCCTCTACAGATGGTATTTTCTCTGTAAAATTCATGTTTTATATCAATTTGGGGTTTCTGCTGGGGTTTGTTTTATTTTGCATTCAGGGCTTCATAGTAGTATAGTCTTCTACTCTCCTCACAAACACAACATGTTTCTAAGAAACCCTTCCTAAGGTAAATTCTCAAATTGAAGATGATTTTACAATTTGTTTAAATGGTAAACATTTTGAGACCTTTCTGACCGTAAAATTGATGCCCATTTATCTGAAAATATTACCAAATTACAGTTACTTGAATAGTCATCATCAGTGCTTATAAGACAACATAACAAGGGAGTTTCCCTGTGTTAAGTACACTGCAGTACTGTAGGTTTACTTAGCTGGTTTCCTCAGTCTGCCCAAATTTACTCCCACAGTAAAGACAAGTGTTTAAGGCAGATTGGTGACTGAATTGGGTTCAAATTTTCTTGATCTGAATGGGAATTTCTTTGGGAATGATATTATTATTATTATTATTATTATTATTATTATTATTATTATTATTATTATTATATTACAGCTGTCACAGGGAACACTTGACCCTGCTGATCTGTGAATCTGTGAGCATAGGGGTACAAGTGTGCATATGTATTGTATGTTTGTGAGGGGAGGCAGCCAGAAAGTGTCACATGTCACATCCAGCCCAAGGTCTCGCTGAAAGAAGCTGTCACTACCTAGTGCAGGCATCAGTCAAACTGCAGGCTAACAGCCCCCAGCAAAAGTGCCGCTCCCCCACATCAGTGGCCAAAACCACATACCCATCCTTGTGTTTCCTGCCCCCCACCCCACTGTTTTTCAAGCACCAACTCCAGCATGGGCAGTCCTACCGATCCACCTCTGGTGCCAAGATGCCAGTGATCCATATGCCACCTATTAAACACCACTTTACCGAGGTAACATTTAATATGCTAGCCTGTCTTAGCATAAGTGAGCTTCCAGACCCTTTAGACAACAATAGTAATAAGGTGGTTAGAGGCAAAAGCACTGATGTCTCAGTAGCTTTCAGACTCACCTTGAATTAAATGGAGGAAATTAGATTTAAATGTGTTTGCTGTGCTCATTTGCCCAATAAAAAATAATGAAGATCTTAATATAGATCCAGTCATGGTGTGAAGCCGTTATATCAGGTCTGGACCGAATGGCTCAAATAGCTCTGAAGCAGTAATTATTATTATAACTGTTATTATGATACTAAGATGCTTTTTTCCAGCATGGCTTAGCTGTACTCAGTTCACTTGCTTTGCTTAGGATTATCGTGGCAGGGCCCTTGCTGACAGCCTTTTGTCCATGTCCTTAACCTCTATGCTGCCAGCTCATCGTTTTGAGCAGTAAAGACTGATGCTGCGATGATGACTCAGGTAGGCTGTGCTGAGTGAGGGGTCTCGAGCTGCCAAACATGGCTTTAATCTGCAGGAGACCCCTTGTCAGCCTGTCATCACCAGCTGCCAGCACTGGGCTGGATGGCCATCGGGGGACCATGGTGGCTGCTCATCGGGTTCACTCTGGAATGAAGGGGACAGATTCCTGTCACCAGGCCCTGAATGACACTGCAGTGTTTACCTGGTACCTGGTCAGCACAAGCAGTGTTGTCATTTGTCCAGAGATGAAGGAAGTGTCCTCAGCAGTGTCCTTTATTCCTTCCTGATTCATTTTTGTCATTGGGTTGTAAATACTGCAATAATACATCGATTCATTATTCATCTTCATTTAGTACATTGTAGTTATGTATTATATACACTTCTTTTGGATTTTATATTAAACAAGTCACTTATTTGTATGCCCTTCCTTTGTATAATAGTGTCTCATATAATGGAAAAAGTATAACAGCTTATGAATCTACAACATGCCTATTTATTATGTGCAAAGGAGTTTTTCCAGACGATGTGGTAATTTTATATGCATAACAGGTATTTTATTCACTGCCTACCAAGTGTTTCTCTCTGTAATACATGTAGACACTGTGTTTCTTCATCAGAACCAGCTACTGCACACACCTCACATCACATTGATGGCCTCAGACAGTCGCAGCATCGATTTTAAGTAAAACTAAGACACAAATAAAAAGCAAAATTTAATGCAGAAGCATACATTTAAATATCTAAATAATTATATAGCCATGTAAATATTAACTATTTAATTTGAGAAAGCAACTTTTATAACATGAATAGCTTTTGTCAACTTTGGCAGGTTAGAATCAGAATTGTGAGAGTGAAAAGATAGATGATGACACTGACAGTCTGTTAATGATTCGCTTTTCTACTCAGTTGATGGTACCAGTTTTAACAGTTTGGGTAAGTAAATTTATGCGGTTTTTGTTTCAAATATCATAAAATATGTTATCATTGTCACATAAAAAATACAATTTAAGTTGGTCTTATTTTATCCAATGATATAGTTTTTTTCAAGAAATAATGGGGAAGAACCCTCTTATAAAGGGTATTTATCTAATCGGGTGATTGCACAGAACAAATTAACCTTCATCATATACATTAAAGCTGTTCTTAATTTTAGTTCCTGGTAAATATTGGAGCTATTTCTTAAAGTGTGTTGTGTCAAAACCCACCAACTATGGGGTGGGCAGAAGGACACTTGACACAGGTCTGATGGTGAAATAGGGAAAGAAAGGCTTTGTCTTGGTGACACTGGTGAAACTTGCAGGCAATTTTTAGCACAACAAAATGGCAAAATGACTAACAAGTCCAAAGCTCCTCCTAATAAGCAGAAACATGGCCAAAGTCTGTCCACAACCCTATGTCTGTAATGTAAAAATAAATAAAGTAAATCTTAGTGATATCACTTTGAGGGATGCTTGGGAGCCATTCTCACCTCTTCTGGAGGTTATACGTTTATTAGAAGCAATCAAGCCATTTGGCTGATTATTACTTGCTGTTGTCATGCCCAAAGTGCCCCCCACCTGAGACCACACATGGAAATAATGATAATCACTACAGGACATTAAAAAACAATATAGGCATAATTTTTTTAATATTTTAAAAACTCCAAAGCATGAAAAAACCACAGAAAACAATCCAGTCATTGGAGGTTTGTGGTCATAAGAGTGCAGGAGAACTGAGATGTTGAAAGAGGCTCATGTAGCTTGTGAACTTTTTGTTTATTGCTGAGTTATGAGTTGTTTGTTTGTTTTATCGTCTATCCATTCATCCCCATAAGGCATTTCCTCTATCAGGAAATGGCTCATAAATCACTGACTGTACAAACAACTTCTCTTAAATCAGGGTATCATAAAAAAAGAATGGCTGTGCATGTTTTCTGTATTAACTCTTTTCCATATATCAATTTACTAAACATGATTAATGAGGGAAATAATTTTTAAAAACACAAAAATTTGTGTTATACATACAGTGCAGTCTCAAATTCAACATTCTATACTTGACTTTTCCAAATGGAAACAGGGTGCAGCCCCATTTTTGCCATTGCTGGTGTCCACTGTCTTGTGACTGTAGATACCAGTTGCTCCCACTTTGCTCTGTCTCAGATGTAACTTCCACTTTCGGTCTTCTGTGATCAGAATGCAACACCTTCATTGTTACAAAGGACGTCCCCCACTGGACCCAGCAGACACCAGCTTACTGTAGGAAGTCTGTACACCACTATGTATTTGAACTTGAGCAAGGTCCATACCTGAGGTTGACATTTTTGAAATGTACACATTTCAATGAATATGAATTAGCAGAGCCATCAAGTACTGGTGTTGTACCGATGGGGAACATGGAAGAAAGGCCATCACTACATGCCAGATTGGACCATTTGAGGCTGTAAGATGCTGATGCTCCCATTAAAATATTGTTGTAAACATAAATTGAAAGTAGAATGGCATCTGTGAGCCATCTCTATGCAATATGGTGAGGATATCATTCCTGGCCGAAGGATAATTCAGTTTCCATTTAATAGCAGGAGCTGCTGAAAGTGGAAATCTGAGGGCACCCCATGGCTGTCACTCTGTTTGCAATACAGCCTTGATGACTTGGATATAAAAAATGTTGTCTGTCCAAAAGATCAGTTCCTGAAAGTTATTTTAGCTATGAACCTGATGAATTTATGCATTTTTAGTTGTTGTGTTGAATTTCACAAGCTGAGTAAATTCAGCTTAAATGTGGTGAAACAGCTGCTGCACACATTTCTAAAAGGTCAGATCGCTTATAAGAACAGTGTGATTTTTTTTTGCTGAATATTTATATTATAACTATGAATACATATATAGAAACGTGCTGTTTTATAGGAAAAAACAAACTTGTGCTTTATCATAGTTAAAATGAAAGCAAATGGGCAAGATGACAAAACAAGAACTGTGGGAGATGTAGTTCTTTAAATACTGATAGGAAGAGTCCATTTGAAAATGGTAGCGATATCTCAAGCGGAAGGAAACGGGAAAAAGTGTTTGTAAAATGTTATGTTACTAAACTGTCAGACTGTTGTACTTTAAAAAGGAATGATTGTCATTTCAGCTGATGAATAGAATTTCTGAGGGTGGAGCCTGTTGGAGTTGCTTGCTTCAGAAACAAATCAGAGAAATGCAAAGAAGGATAAGGAAAAGCAGCAAAGTAAGGAAGGAGTATTATTGTTAAGACTGTTGTTTATCAGCAGATGACTTGTATATAGTTGAGACACTTGGACCTGTAAGTTGAGTACTGTAATGTTGCTGAGAAAATAAACCTTCTGTGGCCCAACAATAACCTAATGTTCACCTCAATGCTTAGCCATTCAGGTCACACATAAGTTGAGGTTCAGGTGGGGTTAGATGTTGGATTCAGTGGGGTCATGCTGATTGTGATCGTTGAAATGGAACGTCTGGGCCTCTCCAGTGGGTGCCAAGCTACCCCCTCAGTGAGTACCAGCTCTTCCTCTTCTGCACTGTGTGGATCCCAGTGTGAAAAACTGCCGGCGCCTGACAGGCGTGTAAATTTCCGTTGTGATCACCCTCATCTCCTTCCCGCAGGGTCTTAATTGTAGGTCTCAATAAATATATGTGATCACTGGATAGAACAGAATTTGAAATGAGATAATTTGGTGATAAAAATGTAAACAATGCTGAGAGAAAAAATAGCTCCAAGATTTATGGGAGACTTTTCTTTGAACTTCAAATTTTTGTTTAAATGAGTTTTCATGGAAAAACATCAGGATATGACTACATAGTTCAGAGCAAAACTGTAAGCTAATTCAAAATCATACTCATGATTGCACATATTTTACAGTCTTCTCTGGTTTGTTGGGTTTACCAGGCAATACTTCCAATATTTAAGTAAGGTTGACATGGGGTAGTGAAAGCTGTCAACTTTAATACACTTGTGCTGATCTAGATGTCTGGGTGGTCAAACATTATGCATATGGGTGCTCTCAGCGTAGACTGTTCTGTGGTGCTCTCCTTTTTTTTAATAGGAACACGGTCATTATGCACACAGTCATTTCATGCATAATGTTACTGAATAAGAAACCTCTCAACTGAGGTCCAGAATAATTTGGAACTAATGACCAACAAAACATTTACCGTGTAACTCATAGCGAACGGGAGGACACACATCTGCATTTCTGCACAACCTCTTGATTGGATAAATATCCACTACTTGTAAAGGACCTCGTAACTGCGGCAGTATCCTTTCCACCACTGCTTTCTTTTTATTGTTTTTAATTATATTTAATGGTGCTGAAGAGAAATTGTTGCAGGAAGTGGTGAGGCGAAGCACCCTGTGCTGATGTGCTCGGTTCATATTTAAGGTTTTGTTGACGGGTGTTCACCATGCAAATTGATGCTAGGATGTCACATCAGTTAGAGACCAAATGATCAGTCAGTTGCATCACATTCGTGTTTCCGTGGTTGTACTTTGGAATAGCAGGTTCCTCACCTTTGAACCCTGTACTCATCTTGTAGGTATGACGCACCTGCTAGGTCGAAGAATGTTGTTCCACGTTTGACATGTGCAATCTAAAGTATTTGTGTAGAATGCAGTTCTTGTTTCTTTCATACTGTTGTTATTGTTTATTTAGCTGACATTTTTGTCTAAGACAGCATACAATTTTAGGTTTTTATAAGATTCAATTACCCAATTTTACATCCAGGTCTGTAGAAGGTCTGTAGAGCTTAATATTGCAAGGCAACTGCTCCACTACCAACTTCCTCAATATACAGAGTAAAATAAAGTTTATGTGCATAAAAGTAGCCATGAAAGAATAAAATATCTGTAACTGAAAAAAATAGTGTTGTAATTTATTATTTAATTTTAGGTATGTATCTCTTGCTCACTTTGCTGGACACTTCTACCATCAAGCTTAAATTGAAATTTTCACTGGTTATATGAGAAGAAAGCTATGTGCACACTCGTAAGCACTAGAGTTTTAATAAATAGAACAAAGCCAAAACAAGGAATGTGGACCCTGAGTTGGAGATCAGTGGCATTTCGCTGATTACAAGAGCATGATTTATAAGTGCTGAGATATGCATGGGCACACAGTACCAAGCAGGTGATGGACAAGGCCGAGCTTGTATGGGGGGTCCAGATTATAACTGGAAAAAGACAGCCCTCCTCTAATCCAGGATTATCCTCCTGGTCATCTTCCCCTCACATCAGAGCAGATCTACCAGAGAAAACTGCTCCAGCTTTCATGGAATGATGTTTGGTGGGTTGTGTGCCAGTTGCAGGAGTTCAAGTAATACAGGTACAAAGGGGATTAATAAATATCTTAAGGTTGTTTGATCTGCCTTTAAAACATTGTTAGTTTCTTTCGAGACGACCTTCCTTGTACGGTTTTCAGTAGTGTCTTTAAGATGGTCTTCCTCGTACATGTCACAGTGGCAGAAATTTCCTTGAAAGCTTCGAATGATGGAGCCTGCAGGAGCACGGTCACCTGTCAGTGGTCATTTTGAATTCTCCATGCAGGATTGTAATGAGTGGTATTTTTTCTTTTTTGATCGATGGTTTGAGTTGTTCACCAGTCTTCGGTGCACTTAACAGTTTTGTGAGGATTTCAGCAGTGCACCAATTGCAGTGTTTGGCTTTACTCCACCCCACCCCTGAGACATACAGCCTCTCCTGCATAAGAATGGTTTAAATGCTTGTTTGGTGGGTGGTGTTTTCACAAGGATCACGGAAGGAAACTTTGACACATTTTATGACAACATAGTTATACAGTGTCTCGGCCTTCCATTAGCATACTGGCAGGTACTGGTGGTCGAAGGGGAGCCAACTTGGTGCGACTGCATTACACACAGAGTACAGGAGGTCAGCTCACTGGAGAGAGGACCCCCTAGGGACACATCCAAGTGAGTGTTTATGACATAGGTTTGGAAATGGTACAGGAATTTCTTATGAGGAAATAATGTCTACTTATTGATTCTTAGAGATTTCACTCGGAGTGAAAATATGAATCCTTCGTATTACTGTGTTTATACTGTGATGTACTGTTCGTGTTTCCATGCTTATGACACATTACTCCTTGTACCTACATACTGCAAACAGCAAACATGAATAGTTAGCAACAGTTTAGATAAATATAGTAACACTGCTGTCGCTACAAAGTGTTCATACTTAACATACATGTAAGGACTGTTGCCTTTATTACTGTGCAACATTTTCTAACAGTGATACTTCAGTAATACCTCCATTAATGCTAAGTCCTATAGTTTTGTGATAACATTCTTTTTTTAGCCCGTTGAGTAATTATAATTTGCCTAATTTTTTTTAAATCGGCAAATGTTTTGAAACGTTTTGAAATTTTATATTTTCTTGTATTTTTATATTTTTACATCAATAAAACAATAATTATATTAAAAACATACAAATTACTGATATTTTTATTTGCTGTTATTAAAGGCATAATGAATAGATTTTTTATTATGTAGTTATAGCACTGTTTCATTATGCTACATTTCAACAAATACAGAAATAAATCTAGGTATTGCTGTACTGTGCTTGGTGGTTACTAGTCATGGTTATCATTTGTATTTATTTATATAGATATACAGTTATATGTAAAGACCAGGTGGCCACTAGTGCTTATATTTGTTGTAGCTGAAATACAGTAAAAAAAAAAATGCTAAAACTGTGACCTTTTGTGTACTAAGGCCACTCCCTGTCTAAACTGTTATTTCATTATTTGATGATTTGTTTTTCCAGTTGAAATTCTGACAAATATTTGTCCATACATCTGTTTTAACCCAAAGTCAACAGACATGAGAAAGTGAGATCCTCTGGTGTTGTATTAACCTCAGCAGGTCTTCTGCACTAATGCAGGTGGTACCTGGACATCTGCTGGATGTCTCACCCCCACTATTATTCACCTGGATAAACATCACTCACTTCCTGCCAAACAGGTGTTTGCAGCTCAGTTTTACACCATACCTTCACTAGCAAGCAATGACCAAAAAGTACAAGATGCTCAGTTTTCCTATGTTCCTCCACATTCTAAAAATTGCCCTGCTTGTCTTTAATTCAGTGTCAGTTTCTGGTCTTTTTGAGATTACCCTGGTAAGCCCACAGAAGTGTGCTGTCAGACAAGGAAGGGGCGTGAAAAATTAGAGCAGCCTTCATTCCCTAAAGCCCCTTGGGCAAATGTGTCCGAGCAGAACTGCTCATTGCCTGCCATACACATGGGAAGTACTGCTTTCAGACATCTTTTTGTTCATCAGAAGATTTGCTTCTTTTTCTGTGAAAAGCACACCCAGTCCTAAAAACTCCTTCCTCCATATCACTTTTTTCCATTTGCTGCATTGCTATATTTAAAATGTATTTTATCTACCAGAAGAGCTTCATGCAAAAATATACAGGGACATCAGTCATCAAGTGGAAATAATAAGTTCTGGCTCTGCCCTTGTCGGCAGGTTGCTGTGCATATTGGTCACGTCAGCAAACTATTGAGCATTAAATTTTGAATTTCTGCAGAGAATAAAAGAAACTAGGAGATATTGCTAATGTTCATATTGTATATTTCTTTAATAAAGGGGACATAAATGAACGGTGGGAAAGCAGCATGAGCCAACTGGCAGGGTAACTTAGTGCACCCCGGGTAATGAAATGTAGCTGTGAGGTTATTTTGAATAATGTGCATGTACTACAGTTATAGTGTTTTGCTGGCAGAATTTGGTCAACAGGGGGCAGAAAACAGCACCAGAAGATTATGGGAAGTGTCGGCACACAAGAACAAGTCCTGGTTCTCCAAAAAACAAAACATAGATGTTCTGCTACTGAGTACCACTGAGCCACTTCAAGCACTGTGAACAGTACGCAAAAATACATAAACACAGGGTGCTTGAACAGGTTTGAACTGGACTAGTTAGTCTTTCAGTACCTTCCAGATTTAGTGTGTAAGTAAAGTTTGTCCACTGTCATGCAAACCAGCACTGTCTCTCATTGCCATTCAAACGCACTCGTATTTTTGCCCTTAACTGATAGACTATTGTGAACCTCATGGGCTCTCGCTCTTGTCGCTTTAATGTGTTCTTTAATAAAGACACAGGTTCCCAAATTGGGAGTGTCAATCTTCGCAGTGTGGCGCTCTCTGGGTGATTTATGGGCGCTGGAGCTATTAGATTATTTCTCCAGCTCTGGTCCATGTGGACGATAATGCCGGCCTGCTGCTCTGGGGAATGGAGTGTGTTTTTCATTTTTGTGCAAAAATTGATCTTTTTTTCTTTGCTCAAATGTAGAAAAAGTTGTATGAAAAATCTTATTAGTGTGCCAGTGTGGCAGGACCTTTGCATTTCCATTCCTGTTTTTATACATGAGAAATTACGATGAAGACATTATTGTAGCACATAATTAGCATAATTTCTTCATTAGCTGTTGATCCCATTTATGAAGCGGTAACATGGAAAGTTCAACTTTCTAGTTTGTTTTGTGGCCTCATCCCTGATTACTTTTCACCTTGAACGGCCTTTTTTCTCTGCTCGGCACATGGGCAGAGGAGGACAAAGCAGAGGACTGCAGCCATTTGAAAGCGTGAACCTTTTAATTTAGTGTTTGATCCTCCATTTGCGTTCTGCTGGGTTACGATGCTCCCTATCTTATAGTAATGGTTGGGTTCTTAATGTGAGCAGGGCCCTCGTTCGCCACGTGCAGGAGACGGAGCTAATGGTCCAGGGCCTCCAGTCTCACAGAACCCTGATCACGGGGCAGAAGAAAGAACAGCTTGCTAATAACTGTCCACACTTCCAGCCAAATACACTTTTAGATATATTTAATCTGCCATATTGTACAACGTGTTGCTTGTACCAGTAGTTCTTGTAGTTGAGTTGCGGATACATCCAAGAACAATATGGAGGGTGACACTGAAGAGCAGGAGGCACCAATCTGCCTTCTACTGGAAATCTCTGAACTGTTTATCAGCAAGGCTGAGGGCAAAGATTTTGACCATTTTGGTTACACTAGTGACAACTTGGACCCATGCATTTGTAATTTGTGACATCACATTTGACAGTGTACACAGTATTGTATACTGAGAGAAAGTGGCGCACAGTGAGAGTTGGCTTTGAAACTCCTCATGTGGTTTTTTCATTGAGAGAAGGTGGAGAAATGATTCACCATTTTCCTCTTGCATGTTTTTGGACTTTGGGAAAAATTTGTGCAAAAAACGTTACGCTGCTCTCTGTTTGGCCGTTTAATGGTCCAACAGACAGGGGGTCTAAAATCGAAAGCCCAAAGGTTCTCAGGTTTGGCTCCAGCGTGGTGCAGTAAGCTCCCTCTGTTAGTCAGAGCTACTGAATCCCTTTAAAGAAGTGTCTCAGAACGCATCTTTTTCAGACCCATTTTGTTTCCTAATCTCCAGGCTACTCCATAAACCATTACTACATTTTCTGTTTAAAAAAACTGTACTCCCTATAAATTCTATACCCAGCTGCTGCTTTAATGTGTGCCAGCAAAAATGGTGAAATTGGAGTGAGTGTCTGTACTTGGAGAATCATCCCTATCTGTATCTCTGTTTGTTTGTGAAATCCACTTTTGTTTACTCTGAGATGTACGTCTCTTTGGACAAAGGCATCTGCAAAATGAATAAATGTAAATATAACGTAAGCAAATACAGGGAGGACACCCAAACTCCACACATACTGAGCCACATTTGAGCCCAGATCCAAAAACACAGCCACACAATTTGTTTATATGCCTATTTATTATTTAATCATGTATTGTATTTGCTATGTGCAGCAGTGAATCGATCGTGATTATATGTATATGTGAGCAGCACTGAGTTGTGCCAACAGCAAAAGTCATTCAAAATGAAATTTCACCCACAAATGGCACCCAGGGAAATGACATCTCTGAAGTCAGCAAAACCTGCAATTGAGTGGGTCCATACTTGGTTCTAGCGGCAGGGAGAGGACGGTCTGGTAGACATGGATGGACAGGCTGAGGGGCAGGGGACACAGGCGCGAGCTGCTGCTGCCACCTCCTCGAAAAGGCCAGTTGTCAGGCAGCAGGAGGGATCAGCAGCAGGACCTCCCCAGGGCACCCGTGGAAAAGGACGAGCCACGGTCGCTTTCAATTAGCACACCGGGGCTTCGCTCAGAGCACATGGCAGGACTCCTGCAGGGGCTCGGTAGGTGTTTGGGAGTGCAGTGTTTGTCTGAGGGGCTGAGGTGTTCTGCATGTCTGAAAGTTGCTCGGAGACTACCTATGAGTGGACAAAAACTGATGTTTTTATGTATAGATTATTAATATGCAGTAATACCTCAGTTAGCATTGACTCCTGATAGAGTTGTTGTGTAGTAGTGCTCTTCTATTTTAAGCTTTTGAATATCCATCCATCCATTATCGTTAACTGCTTTATCCTGGTCAAGATGGTCGGGACCCTCTCCCAGGATCACTGGGCACCTGCCTATGAAACTACACCCAGATGGGATACTAGCCTATTGCAGGGTATCCACACACAGTAAGGACAATTTAGTGACCAATTATCTTGAAACACATGTCTTTGGCCTGTGACTGGAAAGCCACATAAACACGGGAAGCGCATACAATCTTTACACAGACTGAGCCACATTTGCAACCACACCTGACCAGCCCGGACACTGTGAGGTCACACCATATTATGCTGCTCAGTTTTCAAGCTCCATTTATGCAATATACTGTATTAATAACCTTGTATAGTGGTTTCATTAAGCTCTATTTCTCAGGAACACTTCTAGACTTGTAAGGTGTTACTGTACAAAGAAATAAAAAATAAAGGTGGGATGATAACCAGTCATTCAGGCAGGTAAAAAGCAAGGACTGAAATGTAAATGTGGGAAGAAGGAGAGTAGAGGCACACAGCAGTAGAGAAGCGGAATGGGAGGTGGACAGCAGACTGTGAGAGACAGAGATTTTGTTAGTCTTAATAGATGCATTCTTCTACGCAGGATCGTCCTGAGCTGTTGAGACAGATCGTATCGGAAGGCATCAGTCCAGCAGAGGGAGGGCAGGCTGTGCTCTGAAAAGGATGGGAAATGAAGCACTTGTATGTTGCCTGGCCAGCTAATGGGCAGGGCTGCTAAGCTCCATGCTTGACTGCACTCCGGGGGGCCATTGTGGAGGGTCAGATCAGAAATGATTAAACCACCAGGCCAGCGGGGGCAATGCACCAGCTGCAGGCACCTGAAGTTTACATTTCCTGCCGTTCTCAACATTCACCATCACAATCCCTGTGGGACCTTACAGATTGACCAGTCGACTGCCTCTTGGATCCATTCGGCGAAACATGGTCGTTACACCCAGAACGTTCAGAGGGCTTCGGTCCATATCAGCCAAAGATCCTCCACTGCGCTGAGTTGAGTTAACAGCTTCGAGCCACATAACAAAAGCTCTGCTCTTTATTCCAGGTGCCCTGCGGGAAGAGAATGACGCGAGTTTTCTGAGGGTAACAAAACGGTGCATTTGTAAGTGAACAGCTACTGCTAAAAAAACCTTTTAACATGAATGATTAATAGGTTAGTTTTCCATTGTAGAGGCTTGGTTTTTATGACGAAATTAGCTAGTTTAAAACGAAACATTCCTCACTTCAGCCTAATACAAAATATATAGCAAAGAGCACATTGCCAAAATCAAAGCCTGCAAAGTTACACTTGAAATGAAAAAAATATTATTTATGACGCCTCATCCTCAACATTCTGACACCAGATTGTATCTTAATGATTTGCATTTTTGTTGGAGGAAACAAGGATGGAAAAACGACCTCTCTGTAAATCTCTTTTTTGCATTAAAGAGGGCTTTGTTGTAATGGACGAAGAGGCAGATAAAGCACAATGGCTGTGTTTGTGGTAATGAGCTTCCGTTGTGATTTGTGTCTCTGGAAATCCTATTTCCTTAACAGATTGTCTGAATTAAAAACTGTTCTGTTGCACTCCATCCAGCACTCCGCAATAGATCGAACTGTACTCTTGAATTCACTTTAAATTCATTTTATGTCTGATTTTTTTGGGGGGGAGGGAGGGGGGTGAGGAGGTACTGTAACTAAAGTTGTTTAGACAGCCTGATGGATTATGGAAGAACATGAAACTTTTTTTAGTAGCTGTTGCTGTTGTAAAAGAGAGGAACCGAGACACGACAGTTGTGTCTAATTGTAGGACACTTGTGGGGAGTTTACATTTACTCTCCATGTCTGCATCAGGTCTCCTCTCACAGTCCAAAGATGTGTGTCAAACTGTCCACATTGTGGCTACCCTGTGTTGGATTGTGATCGTAACCCCTCCTTGCCACACACCCAGTGCTTCCAAGATGGGCTTCAAACTGCTACCTTCCTTACAAGCACATATGGTTAGGGAAAATGTGTGAGGGAGTGGACCTGCAGTAACTACAGTTACACACAGAGGATGCATCCAGTCGGTTTAAAAAAATTCAACTTAATGAGAAGCCGTTTTATTACTTTCTCTTCAACTGACGATACATGGACAGAATTTTGGTTTCACTAACTTTTCCATTGAATTGTTACATGAAAACTACTTACAGTATTGTAGCATCTGCTACTCTGGGGCTCCTCCTAGGACTCTGACTAGGATCTGAACTCTTAATAGTTGGGCAGCAGAAATGCTTGTCTAAGTAAGTATTTATGGGGCTACAGTTTTTACTACAAGTACTTTTTTAAGGGTTTTACATTGAGCAATAGTTTAAGCTAGTTGGGGTTTTGCTGCATTTTTTAGGAAAGGGATGAACACCAGCCCTGTGCTCGGCAGCCTAGATTGGGGTAAATAGTCCTGCTCCCTCGAGTAGTAGCAGGTAGAGCTGGTTGAATACACAATGCCACATTGAGGTGAAAGGTGACGGCAGCCTCAAGGGCTTCTGGGATGTTGTGAAGCAGTCCCTTTGAGGCTCTTTCGAGGAACCGGGGTGCCAGCTGGGCAGGATGTGGCTGGCTGGGTTTCAGTTTGTGTCACAACCAGGGACTTGCTCTCAAAACGATGAGGGAAGCAGGTCGATATGTTCTCCTAGTGCGCAGTAATGAGCGTGACTGCACCTGGCACAGAACCCTGTTATTCACTAGTTACCCACACCTTAAAGCCCATTATTAAAGGCAACTAGTGAATGGCAGCCAGAGGGGTTGATATTCCAGTACGCGCACACACACACACATATACGTAAAGCCTATAAACACTGCACATTGTGTCAATTTTGCAAGGTGAAAGGTGTAATTTGGCCTCTTTGGAAATGGTCTGCAATTTTGTCCCCTGGGGGAATTTATTCAAACTGCCCATGGTGACAAATGTGATTGCTTTGTGCTTAATTCTGCCTAATAAAAGTACTATTATAATACATATTAGACCCCAGGCTTATCAAATTCTGTTGCCGGGAGGCGATTGCTAACAAGACACTTAAAAAAGTAATTGTGGGTGGAGGACCATCTAACATCATCAGAATGAGAAATGTTGTCCAGACAGTTTTTTATCCTTTGTAATATTTTTCAAAAGTGACTGAGCTGAAAAGTGTAGAAAAAGAAGGCATTTTTCTGAAACCTTCTAATGTTTCTGGAAAATATACTTTGTTAATATAGATTATGTTGTGGTACAGTAGTGCAGTGAGTAGCACTGCTGCCTGGTCTGTCCTGGGCATAGTTTCAAATCTGGCTTAATGTGTGTGGAGTTTGCATGTTCTCCCCATGTCTGTGTGGGTTTCCTCACACAGTCCAAACACGTGTTGAGGTTAATCCGACTCTGTAAGACTCTCTCCTTGGTCCTTCATGTTGAGGCTTTGCTTTGAAGCTGACAACCCCCTTCCTGCAAAAAGACAGTTGTTTCAAAACCTAAAAAAGGACAAACCAGTCAGATCTGTTAAGGACTGATGAAGACTGGGAGTTGGATTTGAGGGAGGCCACGATTCTTCAGTTATTTGTTTTTCCTATTGATTATATTTACAATGGGATGAAGAAATTTGGGGAGCTCCAATGACTCCGAAGCGGAGATGAGCCACTTCAGATTTTTCAGATGAAACTGGTGGTCACTGGAACACACCTCCTTAGCGGGAACCAAGAGGGGGTGACTTTAACCTATTGACCATGAATTTTCTTGATTTTTTTTTTTTTTTTTAACAGTATATCCCCTCCAACTTCATTAGCCCACATAAGTTTTGGTGCTTCACAAATTTCATTCCATTAGACTTTTTTGCCCCATCACACAATGAAATTAATCCAATTAGCAATCCATCAGGGCATGTGGGCAGGCCTCCCTGCGCTAATAGAGAATATGACGGCGAGCCTGCATTATTAATACTTTCATTTCAGGAGTCCCAGAGCCGCGGACGGGAATGTCCGGGAGCCATTGATCACTGGATCGGAGCAGCCAGTGCACGCCCTGCTGGAGCTTTTAAAGAAATTGCCAGAGGGCTGGGGGCCTGCGTGGGAGGGATAGGGGAAGGAGGAGGAGGGGGTGATGGTGATGGCTAAGGGACTACTGGAGTTGGAAGAGGACAAAACATTGGAAGAGATTGCAGGAGAAGGAGGGCAGTGGGAGGTAGGATGCCTGTTGTGTTTTTAAGTTGGTAGGGAAAAATCAATCAGTCTATTGTGGTCAGCACCTCCCATCTTCAGTCGCTTGTTATTCAGTCACTTTTTATTGATTAGCTATTTACCTTTTATTATTAGCTCTCATAGACCAGAATTCTTCCGCTCCACCCCTTAGCAGATGTTACCTGTGAGTAGCTTCTCGTTGAGCATCATCCATCTCCCAGATATGACCTCTGGAGATCTCAGCAGATCTGACTTTAGAATTACAACAAAACATGTCATGAGACTTGTTTGTTACGAATTTGATTACGGCTGATAAAAAATAAGTGGTTTAAATGTAGTGTTTTTCGTGATTATGTCTCTTTTCTCTTTGCTTTGGAAGACACTCAACATATTGTTTCCCATGTAGTTCAGCTGATACTAATTCCAGCTGACCGCTGGTCTGTGGTCACACCAATGAAGACATCAGGGTCTTTATCCTGTTGTCCTCTCCTGTCTGACAGTGCTGCTTCTTATTCAGTTTTGCTGAATAATAAAGTTTGCTAAGGTTTTGGCCATGTGCTTTGCCTTGCGGTCGTACTTCTGTGCCACTGAGGTCGCCCTCTGGAGTGGACACTGTGGTTTACATACCCAACGGCTAGTATGTGTTTGGACTGGCAGGAGGAGGCACTGTCTCTCGGGTGCAGTTGCCTTGCGGTTTGCGTGGGCAGCCAAGGCCAAGGTCCATTCCTCAACTGTGGTACGCACTCACCAGTGTCGGCCGGTTTGTCTTGTGAGCATGGGGGGACAATCTGAGGCCCATTGCAGAGCAGCCTGAGCCAGCTGTCACCACCACCAGGGGAGGGGTTCCTTTTCACCCCCTGCACAGACAGGCCTGGGCTGTCATCAAGGAGTTGAGCAATGGCTCCAGGAGTGCAGGCCCCGGGCTGGAAGGGAGGTCTGTCGTGGTGCAGGATGGATAAAACAGATGCCATTAGTTATCCCCAGTAGTTAGTGGGCTGCAGAGATTGGAGTGAAACTGCTGGCCTTGCTGAAATGGTCCCAGGTCAGGCGTTTGGCTCCAGTCGCCCCCACTGCATGTTTATTAGCATGGCTGCGTTTGTAGGAAGAGCAGAGTGGAACTGCTGCCACCTCCACTGCTGCGATTGACAGAGGAAGTGGATCGTGCTTGAACACTTCGACATGGCCTAACAGTTAATGCCAACATACAGCTGAGCGGGAGGTCAATGGGAGGGAACGTAATTTATGGGACAGTTTTTTCTGCGGATGAACTCTTACCATTATTTACAGAAATGTTTGTTTATAGTTTAGAGATCTGCTTGTTTGCTTGTTTTCTAAGTTGCGTGTATCCGTTCGAGTTTTGAACAATGGGGTATGTTTGTCATACGGCTGTGTTATCAGGAAATACCTTCAACTGCTTTGAGAAAACATGTAAAAAGTTTGTGATTTTTTTTTCTTTTTTCAGATCCAGCTACAAATCTGCTTTCTGAATTTGGGTGAATTTGTGGGGGTCCAACCCCCCCCCCCCAGCATTTGCAAAACCTTCAACTATCCACATCTTAAGGAAGAAAGAGGACAAGGAAAGAAATTGCTTACGGGAGCCTGCAACCACCGGCTGGAGGAGACAGTGAGTACAGCGAACAGCGTGACACATTCAGCTGTTTGTGCAGATGGTCCATTAGACCACGTCCACACCGTTGCTCGTGGCATAACCCCCGAAGATCACAACAAGGAGCTGTTGTTCGGTGTCTCAGTTCAGCACAAGCTTCTTAGTGTCTTGCCCCTGTCCTTCTTCAGATAACATTCACTTATTAACCCCCATTAATGTGTGTGTCCTGGCACGGTAGCTGAGACAAGCCTGCGATGAGGGGGTCAGCATGCGGTGACCTCTGCTTTTACCATTGCTTATTTATTAGACTTCCTACTCTTGCTTTCAGAAGCCTAAAAAAAACTTTGAACATGACACTCGATTGGATAAGTCCTCACGCACTCCCATCATAAATCAGAGACAGCACTGTAATTCTTGTCTAATTTAATTTTTTGCTAAAGGCCAATTTTAGAATGTGAGTTACGACAGAGACTTTCTGTTTATATTATTTACTGTAAACATGAATCTGAAGGTAAAAAAACAGCATTGACTTTTGCAAAAGCAGTTTTCATGTGGATGCTGCTGCTGTTTTAGCTCTTTAGCTTTATGAGATTTTTTAAAAACAGAAGGATCAATTGAAATGCTTAGACAGGTGGTGCTCAACATACAACGGGGTTCCATTCCAGGGACCTCTACTTAACTTAGCTTTGTCATCAGTCATAATTCCCTGCATTCTATATTATATAGACCATAAGGAAATATAAACAATTAACATGCACGAATGCTATGTTACTTAATAAGGTAACATCTATGTAACATAATTATGTTATGTTTTTGATGCATTTTTCAGTATAAAATAGCAATGTAGTGTACAATATTTAAATTATTTTTTCATGCTGCACTTTCATTTATAAATCCTGTTTTCTTTTGCCTTTTTTTCAGCACTAGCAGGGCACTCACTTTTTTGCTTGGTAAACAAAAGGTTTCTTGTACAGAATCGCAACCAAAAGGTGACAGAGGCTCAAAAACTTGTTTACTGGTATATATTATGAAAAACTTTTAAGGAACGTTATTTTTGTTACCAATGCCTTTGCTTTTCGATCCCATGTTTATCTGCTCCTCTCTTACACTTGAATGAACAGTTTGATGTTTGCACATTGAAACACCTGTGGTGCTACACTCTTGCTAAAGTTCAAATGTGCATAAAAATTATAGGATGGCGGGGGAGACGGTTTTATGACCCTTAACTCAGGTGCTCTGCTTTAGCTCCATCATGGCTACCGCAGAAGCACCTGAAAACTAAATGTTGAAGCTTGCCATTTGGAGCGGGCAGGCATGAAATGTGGAGGGACCGCACAGTGAATGGCTCATTGTCACGCCCACGGAGCATGTAGGTAGCGGTCCTCTTGTCACTTTCTGATCGGTCACCCCCATTGACCATGCCTCTACCCTCACACCGGACCCAAATGTCAGAAAACGTGAAATTCTCCTAAATCTCTTGGGCTTCACAATTTACACTGTTGACTGCAAAGCAGTCAGTGAAGGACCTGCCAAGCCAAAGCCATGTTTTTGTTCACGGGGTTGGTGCTGTCTGGTGGCCCTCGCGCCATCCCTGAATCTCCACTGTCATCCCACAATGTTTCCCTACCACATGAAAGGAGGGCACTTTCCACGCTTGAACATCCTCTATCAAATTGGCACCGAGACCAGGCAGATGGTGGCTGGAAGGCATGTGTTGTCACCACAGCGCAAGAGTGACACAAATCGATCTTGCAGAGGCACGGCGTAATCCCAGCATCTGCGCCTGCCCCATTACAGTCAACATACTGAGCTGTAATTGTGCCAACTGTCACCGGAATGGAGGACATGGTGGCAAAGGTCGCTGCAGCGAGTGTTTGTGAGACACAGCAACAGACAGCCACAGGGAGTGTGTTTCACAGTTGCACCAGAACAACCAGCAGTTGTGACAGACAGTAGCTCATCAGAGTGACACCATGGGTTCTGTCCATGTCTGACAGCTTACACTCACTGGCCACTTTATTAGATATAAGTACGAAGCACTGGGTGGAACCCTCCAGAACAGCATGTATTCAGCAACAAAATTCTGGACATGTTCCACAGGGTTCTCGGTCCGTGCTGGCTTGTGAAGTCTCTGATTTTTTTGGCATTACATTCATTCTGCTAACATCATGTTCTACCTCATCCCAAAGATGCTCTACTGGCTTAAAGGTGGGGACTGTGTAGCCATTGGAGTTAACGTGTTTGTGTGTTCATGGAACCATCCTGAGATAATGTGTGCTTTGTAATATTGCACATTATCCTGCTGGAAGTATCCATTTGAGAAAAGCTAGTTTTGGAACTTTGTTCCATTCAAATGATGTTCAAATGATGGTGTCTTAAATGCCCCCATAAAGCATCACATATATACAATAAATTTTAGATTTTTTTTCTGATGTATTTGGTATACACAGAAAAAAATAGTTTTTCTGAAATGACAACCTGTATTTGTCATTATTTCAAGCTTTTTTTTTTGCCAGCCATCATTTGCAACTTTACTTCAGCCATTTTTCTGCAGTGCAGAAATAAAACTTGTCTGCAGAAACAAGCATTTAAACTTGTCTGAAATCCAGTCATCCATTTACTGGTTTCTACCAGACTTACTGTTTCTTTCTCACGCATGATATAAAATAATGCAAGTATGTGCAGTTTTAAAATAGTAAACAATTAGTTTTTTCAGAAGAGTATAAAAATGAATAGACTGTCTACATATGACCCTCACTTTGAATTTTCATTAAAGCCAGCGTTGATTTCCTGATTCACTAAAACACAGTGACTTTGGTAAGTTAAAGAGTCGTTTCAAAATAGGTAGGTAGAAACCTTTCATGTATGTCTTTAAAGTAATTTAAAATGAAAATTATGGACTTTACACTGTACAAATTATAATTTATTACTAAATTGTACTGAAGTGCTTCTGACAATTTTAAATGATGAAAAAAAGATTTTCAATCACTTCATGTAAAAAAAAGATAACTCCATTAAATTACTTTCTTCCCTTTTATTTTTGAAGTTGGAATTGGTGAATTGTAGAATGGAAAGAAGTCAATTCACAGCAAAAGAAAGCTTGTCAGTGTTAAAAGACCAAAAGCTTTCTTTTTTAATAGTACTCAGGTTCCAAGGAAGGGGGTATATAGTCCAGATAATTAAATCTAGAAAGAGAGAAAGGAAAACAGCCTTTCTGCTGTAAGTGAATTACAATGCAGGGAGACTCCAAATCCTTATTGTGCACCAGGATGAATTAGGTGGATTCGGTTACCATCGCTTGGTGGTTGGAGCACTAGTGTTTTGATGCCACCCTACCCAGGGAGACGGAGCTGTTTCTCTGCTGTCTGTTGGCAGTGGGATGCACTGTGGTATCTTGGTCTTTTGAGCTGATCAGGAAAGTGAAGCTTTAGTACTGACAGCAGTGTCCTGTGTTTCACTTTGATCATGGCCCTTTTTGTGGAAATTTGGCAAATTCCGCGGACAAAAGCCGTGATGGGTGTCTATGCGCGATCCTTCAAGGATAGGCGAAACGTCTTCAAGGCTGCTCAGTTAATATGTGAAGATCGACAGCAAAGCAGGTTTTTTACGATTGTTTCTGAATCTGCTGTCATTGCTTCAGTGACGCTGCCCAAGCTGCTGGGCTACTTGCTGTCAGAGGGAAGATTAATGTCCACCACTGTGCGGCAACAGTGTTATCAGGTGGCGCTCTTCCTCCCAAGGTGATGTGGTGGTGGCCTGCTGCAAAGAACCGGTTATCATCAAATGGGTGTTGCACGCTGACCTCCTGCATTCGCTGGGATTTACAGTAACACCTCAACTAGCACTCTAGGTGCACTATAAGGGGTCATTAATACAGTATATTGCATAAGTGGACCTTGAAAACTGCAGTATAAAGCAAAATAGATAATATGTTTAATAATAGCCAATAAACAGAGTAAAATGTATATTTTATGCATTTTGTTAATATTTTTTGAAATTTAAAAAAAGGTGAATTGTAAAAATAAAACAACACTATGGTGAAACGGAGCTCCAGGAGATAGTGGTAATCAAGGTATTACCATACTACACTGTGTGGAGATCCAGGATCACCGGTGTACTTCTGTTCTGTCCTCATTTCACATGATCAGATGGTGACAGCGAGGAAGTGTTCAGCGGAAGGGACTCTGCAGATGTGCATGTGGTCAGTCTGCCAGCGAGCGATCTGATGGCATTCGTCGTATGTGTCAACGTCAAAACCATCTGGGACACACGATCGCCACATTAGCACTGCCACCTTTCACATACTGCCATAATTATACACAGTTGCTGAAATGTGTATTTTTAATTACGTTGTGTATTGTGCTATTATTTCATTCGCATATACCTTTGTTCTGTCCACAGACCAGAGTGTGATGTTAATAATAGGAATTAGTCTTCTATACAGGGGGAACTGCTGGAAATGTGAGCAGTAAAAGCACTGCAGCAAATGGAATAACCTATAAATGGTCAAAAAGTTAGAATATTTATTTGAATATATGACTCATTCTTTAAAACGAGATAACAGGAGCACCTGAGCAAAATTTTGGATTTAATTAAATTGTTGAGAATAAAATGTGCTCAAACTGAGAATTATTTTATTTTATTGTATACTTTTTTGCACCTACTAAAAAGGTGCACCAGGAGGTTTCAGTTAATGGTCGAATGGTTTAATGGTTGTTCAAACTTGATTAAATTTAATGTTTGCTCATTGGCATAATATAATTTATTGCTCTAATTTATTTGCTGTGGTTCTTGAATGCTATATTACATTTTGTCATTGTTGGTGGTAATTCATATTTAATTTACCATACAAAAAATATTTGTATAGTTAATGAGGAAAGGAGTGCTTTGTAAATATTTACTGGAAAACAAAGCACATCAAAGTTGCTGCTTTTCCCACTTCAAATGAACTTTAATTTTTGTTATTAAAATCACTTTTGGCTGTTTCTTGTCACTGCACACAATCGAATCACTTTGTTTCCGGTATGTGGAGATGTGATTACCCACATTCCCGGTTCTGCACCTCTCTGTTTGTTATATTGGACAAAATTTGTGGGGTCGAGCCCCGTCCACGGTCCTCAAATGCTTTCATTTCCTGGCCTGTTGCTTGGAAATTGTCAGAGCGGGGAATGGAATTTTGGTTACATCAAGGGTGTCGAGCTGGTGCATCTGGTTTCCAATCACGAGAACACATTTTCACCCCCCCGTTTGTGTTCCGCATCCTCTACCTGTCTTGACAGGTTGCTGATCTCGTTACTTTTATATGACCTGAGCAGGCCTTTCTCACTTAGCGTATGCAACACTGGACAGCTGCCCCTTTTATATCCCTTCCACCGAGTGTCTGAAGCTTGTTGGCACTGTTGTGTTCAGATGTTCTGCTTTGTCTAGATTGTCCATTCTCTAACAAACATCAAAAAGTCAAGTTTGAGCTCACCTGGCCAACTTGATCTGTTCCTGTATGGGACAAACTGGACAGGAGGATGAAAACTAAACAGCTCACACGTGTCCTCCATACCTGGGGAGACACATGGAGTCGCTTCCTAATCAAAGTTGTTATCTGAACAGCTTGTGAAGGAAAACTAGTTTCCAGAAAGTTTAAGAATCAATTAACAATCAAGAATTGTTTCTCAAAGACCCTTAATATGGCAGGTACACAAGGGAGACAAAATGAAGTTCCTCAGGTCCACAGTGCACAGAACAGGAGAAAAGAAAATTTAGAAAACAAGTAAAAAAATAAAATATAGATTATCGGCACGTCAGCATCACTTCATTGAGCTTTTACTGTCCTACACAGTGCTGTCTTTAACAGTATAACCTTCCTTAGCTGCTACTACTGGCATGATTTTTCTGTGTGCAGTTGCCCAGGAAGAGTGGGCAGCCACTGGCACTTGGACCTCCAGAAGTTTATTTTTCTCTCTCTCCTTATCCTGATTGGCAGTTTTTGTTTTCCTCTCTTCAGTTCCTGCCAGGCTTACCCTATTGTGCTTTTACCTTTTATAGTCACTCTTGTAAAAGATAAAGACAAGTGTATAAATATACATATATATAGTAGATGTGCAGTGATCACGGGCAGTGGTTACGGTCAGTGGTCCCTGGAGGTGATGGGGCCCAAGATGTTGGAGTTCAGCAGCCTGACAGTCTGTGGCAGAAAGCTGTTCATGAACCTGGTGGTTTTGGCTCTGAGGCTGCAATACGGTGTTTCAGATGAGTTTACTCAAACTTTTGACAACCTGTAAGTAAAGATGTTATGAAATAACACCACATTAGTCAGATTAAAACAGGGCATTAATTTAATTCAGAAACTGAAGGCACTAAAATAGAATGGTGCTCCATAGCCACAGGCAGTAGTTATTGAGTCTAGACTGCTGATCATATTGCCCCCGATGAAGACAAAGCATATTTGACTCCTGCCAAGACTGATTAAGCTCAGCGCTTTGTGGACAATATGTCAGTGGCATATGGCCTTGGTGATCTGATGAACACAAGACGAATTTCTGCACTGTTTTTAAAAAGATTAAAGTGGATTTCAATTGGAGACGCCCGTTCCATGTAATTTTAGATGGGCTGGTTCCTCCATCTTGCTCTGCCTTTTGAGTTTTGGTCAGAGGGTTTTTGCTACAGAAGGTATCCCACAAAAACATACTTGGTGCCAACTTAAAGAGCTGCCATAGAAGGCATGAGCTTCACTGTCGGCCTGTTCTCCACATTGGCTTTGACCCTATTGAAAGAAGCAACTGCCTGCCGCAGCCTTCTCTGTTTCGGCTGTATTCTGTGTCATGCTGGTGCCACTTGAAGTCATGCTGTGCAGAGGCTTTTTAGACTGTAATTTGACCTCGTCCTAATTAATCTCATCTCATTTGATCAATGTTCTGTTGGTACAGTTAAATTTGAAGGCTTTTTCCATTAGGAATCCTGCTCACAAAGCAGGCTGGTCCTTTATGAGGCTCTGGTGACCAGTTGAGGTTTTAAGAGCTGTAATGGATTTCACTTGTATGATAATCTGAGACCAACCCCATAAAAAGGTTTGACTCCCAACATTTTATAGCGTTTATGGGGCGTTATCTCTGTGGTCTGACTTTGCTCAAGGCAGGCAGTCAACAGCCTGGCTTCTTTGAATTATTAGTTATGTCATTATCAAGCTCTTTGTGTTGTATCATGTTTTTTCTGTTTCTATTGTATAATTGTCTCTGGGCTTAACTAAGGAGAAGAGCTTCTCTCATGTTTTAATGTACAGAAAGCAAATACAGTAATGAGCGGATTAGGGCTCTAGATGTGTTCATGAGAAATGGAGCTTAAAGAAACTGCACTGTAAGAGGTTAATAATGCAGTATATCGTATAAATAGAGCTTGAAACATGCACAACAAAATACAATATAGATTAATTATGACTAATAATAATGAATGAACACTGTTTTGTGGTTAACAAATATAAACTTTCCAAAAAAATGTATTTGATGTTTTAAAGATATGACAAAAAAGGGAGACTGTGCTCCAGGAGGTTGTGCTAATCGAGGTATTAGTGAAGTATAAGTGAAGTTGGACAATGAAACCCCAAGATTTAATGGATTTAAAATTTCAAATTTTTGTCAAAGTTATGTCTGGTACACTTACTGGTAGTATCCATATCATGTCCCTTGCAAACTTTTGCTTGTTTACAGTTTTTCTTTGTTATGATGAAATGTGTAGTTACACCTCAAAAATGTGTTTCTTGGTCAAAACGACCATTTTGTGGTGTCCAGTTTTTCCAGCAGACAGCCTGTGCCTGGGGAAGTTTTCCACCAAAACATAGTGTTCTGTTTACTAGCGTGTTTGGGTTGTCGACACTGTGCAAGAGGGTGAAGCACCAAACCCGAAGGCCAAACTATGGTGACAGTCTTGATGCCACTGCAGGAGGGATCACTTAGCAGGGGAGAGGCTAAGTGCAAAACCCTGTTTAATGATCCTAACAGTTCCTGTGATAAACTGGAATCACACACCAGGCACGTGGCAGTCTGCACGCACAGACAGTGTGCGGATTGTACATCAAGAGCTATGTGAACGCGGCGGCCCGAAAACGGCTCCTCTACATTACACCCATGCAGCTAGCACCGCTTAACCAGGGTCTCCCGGCATCCCAAAATTGTGTTAACTAGTATGCGTTTGTGGTCCCCTGCATGCACAACACACACAGCGTTCCCAATATCAGATGGAGTGACTTATGGCTTCCCATTCCCTCCTACACACAGACTAATGAGGATTTCAAATCCGACAAGCCAAGGGCATTTATCACGCGCTCCACTTAATGGCAGCTCCACCAAGGCCCTGAGTGAGCGATCCCCTGCTGCTGGACTGTTATAGATGAGCCTGTTTATATGTTATGTTTCCAATTGTGTCCCCATGCTAAAAGTGAGGTGTGGAGTTCGTGGGATGTAGTGTGAAACCCCCCATATCTCTTCATTTCTTGCTCTTTTTGCTCCGGTTGTTTGAACACTGATGCGTTTCCAACAGTTCTTCACTGGGATACTAAATACATAACCACGAAAGCTGAGCTCACTGAATCATCGACGAGCAGAGTGTCAATGTACTGCTGCGACTAATAGTGACTCGTAATTATATTGCATTCTTACCAAGGCTGTGGTGTTCGGATTGTATTTTGGTCACATACTGATTCTGGGGGTTTATTTGTGATAACAGGTGGTTCCCTGGCTTATAAAGTATGTAACTTTCAACAACCTGGACTTGAAATGACTATCCCATCACCCTTATTATAATAATTTGTCCTGTTGTTTGGTTGTAAAGTCTTGCATTGCATGTTGGATGTAATGACACCCGTTCCATCTACCGTACAATAATATCAGCTGCCCACACTCCAGCAAGGCACCACATTTGTCATTGATTTAGTCAGTGATTCGGCGTCCATCAGTGACTGTTTCAACAAAAAGTGTTATTTGCAGAACTTTACATTTGTGATTTCATGCAAGCCATTTTTTTTTTTGCAATGGCCAGCAAGGGATAATGTGATAATGATACTGGAAAAAAAAACAGCAGAAGCAAAAAGATTTAGAAACAAAAGTGAAAATATTGCAACATGCAATTAGTATTACAATACAAGTAGCCTCTACATATGAGCGTGATGCATTTCTTGAAATCGGGTTCTAAGTCGGAGATGAAATGGGAAAATAATGCTTTCAGAAAGAGAGGCATTATGGGAACTGAATACAATACAGTTAAGTGTCCGTTTGCCATTTTGGGTGTGTTGCCTAAAATAAATAGGAAAATCCCCCACGCTCGCCTCTTGCTACCTTTTAAAGGTGAAAATCAGCCTCATATTTGGTCTTAATTTGCCAAAGAACCTTAAATAGTTTCATGCATATGCATAAAACCTCATAAGTCAAACACTCATATCTCAGGGGATACTTGTAATCTACTGCATTCATTTGTATTGTTTTAATATGAATGATGCATGAAGTTAGTGAAAAATGTAACTACATATTTAGGCATGTCAATTTTATACACACACACACACACACACAGTACTGTGCAAAAGTCTTAGGCATGCAACTTCAGTGTCTGTTGAGAAGTACAGCTAGATTCTTATCTACCATCAGGGAGGTTTCTCATTGGTCCCAAATTCATTGTGCAGCCTGAGATTGACCTCAAACATCCAATCTCAGTCATACAGAACTATCTTCAGCAAAAACAAAGAATCCTGCAACAGATGGTGTGGTTTCCACAGAGCCCTGATCTCAACACAATCAAGTCAGTCTGGGAGGACATGCAGAGACAGCCAAAGTCTGCAGAAGAACTGTGGCCAGTTCCTCAAAATGTTTGGAAGAACCTACCAACCTCTACCTTAAACTGCATGCAAGTTTGCATAAGAGAATTGATGCCGTTTTAAAGGCAAAGGGTGGTCCCACCAAATATTGATCTGATTGAGGTTTTTTGTCTACTGCACTTTTTAGAAAGTTTATTGATTAATAAGTATTCATGGCATTATTTCTGGAACCATCCTCACTTTACAGCATTTTTCCCACAAATGCCTAAGACTTTTGCACAGTACTGTGTGTGCGTGCGTGCGTGTGTGTGTGTATATATCCGTATGGTTAATTTAATACAGTATAAGGGGATATCTGACTTATGACAAGGTTATTGGAACCAAACCCTGGGAGTACCCATATTTGATATGTTGAGAGAAGAATGGGCTGGTTGGTGAAGGACAAATGATCTCGATGCCAATTAGTTTAAAAACACTGAAAAGCTGCAGCTCATAATAGGCCTGGGGATTTGGTGGAATAGGATTATCCTGAGTACTTCAGGACCCCTAATATGTACAGTGGAATCTTGACTTCTGAGTTTAACATTTGCATTAGCTCTCAGCTCCAGTTTTCACCTTCCCAGGGAAGCACAGGCCAGGAGGCTGTTCTGCAGTGGCATGAGGAGATGCCACCTAGTGGTTTGAGAAGTTTGTCCTCTGCTGGTAGGCAGCTTGAGGTGAACAAGCTTCAGTGTGAGGACGTTCCAAGTTAACTGGGTTGATGCTGAGTGACACGAGCCTGGCATTTAGCCCAAGTTTCATTCCTGTGTGTTTACTTCCCTTCGAAAATTTCCTCCAGGTGCTCATTACTTACTTTGACTGCAGACACCAGATCACAGAATACCTGCACAGGTGGCACGACACTGCCAGATCAGATGGTCTGAACTACAGGGTGTTGCATTATGCATGGTAGGAACCTGTAAGAGAAAAGGGGAAAAAATCTCCCCAGGCCAGATACTGCTTAATGAGTCGACCCACGTTTGGTTTTGTAACAGAGTGTAAATTTCTGTTTCAGTGTTAAGCGTAAAACACCATCCTCATTTTGCTCAGACGAGCTTACTGCTGTCACACGGCTGCAGTGTCTCTGGGCTGAAGCCCGATGACCTTCAGAACCTTAAGTGTCCATTTAATGGTACGTCTGAGGTACCCTTGTTGAGCTGGGCTGTCGGCCTAACTTGAATCTGGGATGTGAAGGGTGGTAGCAAGGTGTGTGTGTGTGTGTGTGTGTGTGTGTGTGTGAGTGTGCGAGAGAGCGAAAGAGAGAGAGAGACTGAGAATGGCAGGTTGGTAGCAGAAGAGAAAGAGAAATGTGTTTATGTTTATATTCATTACTAGAGCCGTAGACACAATGATGAAGTGTTCAATCTCAGAGGGATAGTGAAGCAAGCCGGCCTGGTAATAACATTCCTCTGAAAGGATCCACACCTCAGCTCTGTTCCCACCATTGATTTATATGCCCATGCATTGGCATTGACTGGTGTGATCAGAAAATCATTTGTTTAAAAAGTGCACCTTTGTGTCCGGTGCCGACTGAAGATGGGAAGAACAATGTTACTGTCATGCCTTTGTGCCTTCTCCCTTTTTTTCATATTATCTTTTTTTTTTTAAATTACCTTTCAGAATAACTGGAGAAAGTTTCAAACTCCTCTTCAGCAGGGTGTAGGAAGTGCTGAGCAGAAGCACGACCAGAACTCTGAGTCCAAATTCTGGCTCTGACTATGTGATCTTAAGTTAAAGCAGGGAACTGATGCTGACTCGGGGGGCCAAAGCCAGTTTCCACTGGTGAAGCAGAAGAGCTGGACACCCTTGTCACTGTGTGCTCAGCAGTCCTGAACGTGGCTAATAGTCAGATCATCCAGGTTTATTGTGAGATCCGAGTCAGCTTGCTGTCCCGCCGTTGTCAGGGCCTACCGCTTTTCCAGCACTCTTGGCAGGAAGCTGTACCCGAGCGCGGAGGTGTGAAAGAGGATCAGCCACGGTACACAATGGAGAAACCAGAAATCTAATCAAGTGAAGGAGGAGCATCTGAGATCTACATGTTCCAAAACCTCAGGTGTGTTTGGTTTCTCGGAGACCACCAGGAACTGGGCAAACCCATGCTGCCCATGCTGATATAAAGATTGTCCTGGTAAGATGAATATGCTGGTGGATTACATACTTTGTCCCAAGTATTCACTTCTAAAGGCCTAAGGCATCTATGTTCCCATTGTTCAGCGGGAGACAATGTACCTCAATGTACCTCACACTGTAGATCTGAACCTCAGTGTACCTCACACTGTAGATCTGAGGGGATTAACTGTAAATATTTGGAAGCAGATGAGCTTGGTCCTGATGGAGAAACAGGAGCAGGTTGTGTAGGCTGTGTAAGAGGACTCAAGTGCAGCGTGATTGACAGGAATGGGTCTCAGACCTGTCTGCTGCTGGACCTTTGGTCTGCTGACCCTCAGACCGCCCTGCATTCAAACACTGCATATTATGTAGCTGATGGGAATGTATTGTGATTTACAAACAATGAAGCCCTGGCTTTGCTTGCAAGTAACTCAGCAGCAGTGGGATAACATTTGTTAGCAGATGAAAATGCATTTCTGAGGGCTATAGGGCTGTGGTCTTTGGCAGCAGGTAGCCTTCTGTTTAAGGAACTGTAAGAGGAAGGTTGCTGCTTTAAATCTCAGGAGGTACTCTGGCATAGTGCCCTTGAGCAAGGTACTTAACTTCTGTTGCAAGATTGAAATATTTAGCCATATAAGGTAAGAGACTAAGAATTTTTTTGGATAAAACCATTATAAATTTAATATATGATTTAATATATGTATAATTCAATATATCTAATCATTTTGACTGATGCAGAGCATCAAACTGAACATGTGAGGGGGGCATTTCAGTTGCCAGGATGTAAGAATAGTCCATTCTATCAATTTCTGTCAACATGAATCTCAGATATGTGTGTACATACTGGGGGGGGGGGCATGGTTGGTCACAGCCCCTGGGCTGTTTGGCCTGTGTGGAGTTTGGATGTTCTCTCCCTGTGTGTGGGATTCTTCTGGCTGCTCTGGTTTCCTCCCTTAGTCCAGAATCATGTGTTTCAGGTTACAAGCAGTTAAGGAATGCAAGTGTTTGCATACTTTCAGTTGTTCTAGCATTTCTGCAACTTGTTGCTCAAACTAGTGATACTTTTGACACAACATTGCAGCAACAACATTGTACCTACACACCAGGAACAGGTGTCGGTGTGGCGAGCTGCTCTCACCGCTCTTTTGTAGTACATTCGGTGCATGTACTTCAAGACACTTGCTGCTAACTCAAAAATTAAGAATTGTCAAACACCTTTCTACAGCAGGTGTACAAGGGAGCAAGAAATGAAGATGCTTGGGTCCATGGTGCACAGACTGAAGTCTGGGTGATGACTAGCTGCTCCCTTTCCACCCCTCACTGCAGCTACAACATGTGCTGGGTGGCTGAGCACTGGGTTTGAGAAAGAGCCTTACCCTGATTCCTCTTCCCTCTGCACTGGTCACCAAACTATACACCCACCGTCATAGACAGTTTGTCTGCCATTAGGAAGTGTACATTACCTAAAGAGACTGGTAAAAATAGACAAATGCCTAAAGATTTAAGTATTCGGCCATTTCCCTACTTGCGCCCCTGTAGAAAACTTTTATGACATATCATACACTCTGCCGTATTCGCTGATCCCATCTACCCCCGACCACCACCACCCCGCCTTACTGCTCTTGAGATCATTTTTACCAAGATGAGTAATTCCTGGAGAAATAGCTTTACTTCCTCTTACTGCCCTGCCATGTAACATTTCTAGGCAGCACTGAATTATTAATAAGTGCAATATGGTGAGGCTGGGTATTTAATTCAGTGTAATACAGATGAAGGCAAATATATCTTTATTTGTCTTGTGCTTTTTTAACATTTGTGAAATGTAATTGGTCGGTTGCAATGAGATGATCAGGGCCCTGTGCGGTAGAAAGGGCTGAGCATGTGTTTGCTATTTTCATGATCCAGAAAAGCAGGTCTCAAGTCATTTTAGGAATACTGGTGTATGTCATCTCCAAACTAATGACATTTTTCAGCTTTTAGGTGCTAAAATGCGATAATGCTCGTAACCGTTCGCATTTGCAATGCAACTCTTCTCCGCCGTCTGCATTCGAAGATACCGCTGTTGTGAAGCTGTGTCAAGCTTCTCTGTTAAATTATCTGATTTATGGGTAACCGTGAAAACAGAGGCGAACTAAGCCAGGTATCCAGGCAGGTTTTCAAGCAGGCTTCTAAGAGTCGTGGAGCCAAACTGTAGTTTTCATTGCCGTGCAGTAAGGAACCATTTGTGTTTACCCTAATGTTTTTGGAGCGTATCACTTTCAAACGCTTCAGATGTTGTGCTGTTTTGCCTTTCTTCGTAGAACTCACTTTTGTGGCTTTCGAAGGATGTGGTGTTGAGTACAGTGATTTAATCTGAGCCGAGCGTCCCAGTGTCTGCCATCGGAGAGTGGATAACAGTCATTGCTCAAACGCTGAAATGGAGATAAGGGTGCAGATCGAATCCCCACTATGCCTGGAGAGAATTACAATTTCCATTTCTCGGACAGCATTTATTTTGCTTTGCACTCTGCTTTTTTTTTTCTCCTGTTGTTTCCTTTTTCTTCGCCAGCAGACACAAGTCTCTCCTTCAAGGCCTCTTTGAGGATCAGGCTCATTGATTTTAGCATGAAATCCCAGTCTCAAGTTCTGACAAGGGCGCACTGGTTGAAGGCGACGTCGAGGGCTTGACCCGTCTGCTGTTGGTAGAGGCCTGTGGAGCTCTGCCCTGAGTGCTTCCCCGGGGGATGGTGGCAGATTTCACCTCCAGCACTGTGAGAGACGCTATTGGCAAGCCTGTCAGTTAGGGTGGTGCCAGCATGAAGGGGGTGGGGTGTGTGGGATGTGGGTGGGATGAGTGGCGTTGATGAAGAAGGGGGCCTGACCCTGCCTGACAGCCACAAGCTGCATCTTGCCCCACATGCTGCCATGCCTTAACATACGCATCCTCCCTGGGGAAGCACTGAACGGCCAAGTGTCCACATGGTTGACATCCCCAGTCTCAGGGCTAATCCTGCTGGAAGGTCAAATTAGTCAGCGGAAGAAGCACCGCACACTTTCCATCTCCTTTGCACAGATCACCACGACTGCTGTCTGATACTGTGAAAGTTTTCTTTGAATAAACTGTGTATTTTGAACACAACAGATGCTTTGCCCAGATGACCTCACGTTTTTTTTGTCATAAGCTGAGGTGAAGTTTTCTGGCTTCATCCACATCAAAAAGGATCAAGAACCACTGGATACATTGAGCTACCAGCAAAGTCCTCAGAGATGCTCATACATTGACTTCTATGACATTTCTGCATTTAACTGCAAACCACATCTACTTGTTTGAGTCGTAATTTGTAAGCTACAAATCCAGGACTTGGTGCAAAATGAAAGGAGTTCCCATGGTCCCTTAGCTACAGCCAAAGATTAATGGTAGCCTTCAAACAGGATGAATAACACTGGTAAATTGTAGAGTTCCCAACAACTTACAGCATGACTTCCCAACAACTCAAATGTGCCCACTTGTTCTATATGTTTCTTAATGCTTTTTATGGCTCTTCTTCCATAGACATAGACAAATAGTGAAAATCTAATTTTGAAAAGCTCTGTGGAACAGATATGGTAGCTTGGAAGAAGCAGGGTTTGATTCCGCAAGACCAGCTGCTCAATGATGCCGCGACTGTGGCTAATTCTCCGGCCATGTGAACCGCGTCATGGGACCGTGTTCACTTACCAGCAGGGAGATGAACCCAGCAGTGATGGGTCAGCAGTGATTTCAGCAAAGAGAACAAGGGCTTTGTGCTGCGAGCCACACAGGGTGTACGTGGTGGTTTATTTTTAATGTTCTTTTTTTTACTTTTTCTCTTACATAATGGCTCATATTGCATCACGTGTTTGGTGGGATGACATTTCATTATGCTGTTATGCTTCTGTTACAGCCACTGTAACTTCTTCCCATCTTTCTCCTTTTTTTAGTTAAATTTTTTCGTACAAAACGCTGCAGTGATCCTTCATTTAAAAGTTGCATATCCATTGTTACAGCAGGAGTGTATTAAATAACTTAGTTACAGTCTCACATCTTAAATTCTTCCATGCAGGCCCATTTTTGTGATGTAATGCTTTTTTTGCAAAAAATTAATTTGTACACATAAATATTTGTGCAGACAAAATGTGCAGTCATTTTTTGACTAAAAAGCTGTTTTGTTACACTGATATTTTCTTGTACACTAAAAAAGCTTTCAGGTAAAAAGTGATAATTAATGGACGAAAGAACAAAAAAAATTTCCTGCTTTTAACAGAACAGAACTACAGCCAGATTTTCAATGATTGCCTGAATAGGGCAAAAAGGCCCCCAAATGACCCAGATGGAGTAGAATAGGATATAACTATTTATTCCTGCAGGCAAATTCACAACTATGAATTGCAAAAATATGCAAATTTGCATATGTATATTAAACTACGAACAGTTACATTTTTATTCAACTTTCATAGTTTGGTAGGTTAGTCTTTTCCTGTGTATTTAATAGAAAAATTGAATTAAGTTACTGCAAGGCATATACTGTATGTAATTTGTCACAAAAGCTCTTCAGATGTTGGCACAAAAAGTGGATTCAAGTCTATTGTCAGGTGACCAGAATGTGTCCTTAGAAGAAACTTTTGTTTGAAACTTCAGTCGTAATCAACAAAGTCGTGCTTTCCAGGAGCTCCTTCTATGTGCAGCTAAAAAGTAGATGTTAACTTGAGGAGAAATCATTTGCAGCATAATTTTAAACCATTCAGTAGGCCTCACATTGATAAGTTACCTTACTTATCAATTTTCCTGTAAAATGAAGTTGGTCTAGGTATTATTTATCTTTTATTATGCTGATGCCACTCTGAATTATTATTAATTTTCATGCACTCTTAAAGGACATACCTTTCTTTTGTTTTCACTCATTATTTCATCTGATTTCCAGGAACACAGAGAAAAATTACACATCTTTCAGAAAGATATTTTTTGCAACATTTAAGCCATGAAGAAGAATCCATATCTTATGTCTGCCAGCTTGGATTTTTAGTTAAAATCAATATTGCCATGAGCAAGGAGGATGTGATCTCGCAGTTGATATCTTTGCAGTAAATGTTTTAAAGTGCTCCCTTTTTCACTTATTATGGGTAATTAAGTGCTGTTCTATCCAATAACACTATCTAATTTAAAATTAACTTTATAAAAACACAAGAAAAATATATCTTTCTCTGCTGTTAAGTCATGGTTGGTTCTTCTCAGAATGAACCTGATTATTCAAAGCAGAGATGCTATAGTGGATGAGAAATAGGATATATATATATGTGTGTGTGTGTGTGTGTGTGTGTGTGTGTGTGTGTGTATAACTGCAGCCATAACCTTCATATGCAGGCAAGTTACTTATAAGCAGATTCTCGTTAAATGAAGTTTAATGGTGACGCACAGAAACGAAACCCTTAGGAGAACCCAAAACATTTTAAAGTGTTCCAAATGTGTACACCAGCTTTTACATGTAATACATAAAGTAGGAAATTCATGGATAAGGCTGTTGCTTACAGTATAATAAGATGAAAAAATAAGAAGAACTGACAGGACGGTTGCTGTGCCCTGCCTGAATACACAATGGCTTTTGCCTCAAGCTCAAGGATTGGATACTATTTGCAGTCTTTCATTCTGCATTGGACTCTAGTTATAAGTACTGTTTTGACTTTTGACAAGTAATTTAGGGGAGTTTGAGGATATTGCTGGAGGAATAATTCTATTAACATCGCTTCACACCTTCAGAGCTGTTTAGATTTGAATCCAGCTCAGAGTGTGTGGAGTTTGCATGTACTCCCAGTGTTTGTGTGCCTTTCCTCCAAGTGCTGTAGTTTCCTCCCACAGTCCAAAGAGATGTGTTTCAGGTTTATAGGTCACTCTGCATTGTCTGTGGTGTGTGTCTGTATGCCTGTGGCCACCCTGAAATGAGCTAGGGTCCCATCCCATTTGTAGCCATTCTTGCATAGCAGCCAGTCCTTACCTCTGGACTGCTAAAACCGCATTACTCAATTGAATGAGTAATATAATATCATAATAGTTGAAAAAATGTGCTGCAAGCATTTATTATTTTGTTTACTTATGAGCAGAACAGACTGCTTCACTTTGTAGCACAAATTGGTTTCATGGTGTCACAGATGAAGGTTACATACACAGTAATTCACATAGCTGCTTTGCTGCAGTTAAGCCTTCAAATTACAGTTATTTGTTACCAGAGGACTGTGGCTCAATGGAATGGTTTTTTTATGTTTCAAACATCAACCAGCTGGTAAGACAGTGTTAAACACATGACTTATAACCAAAAGCTTGTTGGTTCCTGTCCCTTGAAGCACCTGGCGCAGTAATCTTGAGCAAGGTACTTAATCTCAATTGCTCGGTGTAGATAAAGACCCTGGCTAATATTAAAAGTATTTCTAATTATTGTCAGTATGAGGGCACAGGTTAGCGCCGCTCCCTTGGAAGTTGGAGGTTGTTTGTTCAAATTCTGCCTCCCATTGTTGTTCACTTGAGTAAATTACTTAGCATGAAGAACATGTCAGCTGTTATAAACGGGTAAATGATGGTAGGTAGCTTAACATCATAAGTCGCTTTGGAAAAAGTATCAGCTAAATAAATGCATACAAATATAATTTATTCATTGAAATTTATACAATTATTTCACACGCACTCCTACTTGTCACTCCACCTCTTTGCGCATGCAGCACGAGTAGTGAGACCCAACGTCTGGTCTCCCAGACACCGTCCTGTGGGGTTAATGGCGCATGGGGGGCACAGGCTAGTTTGCCTAATGGTGTTTGAAAGGAGAGAGGAGAGGAATGACGCAGAAGCTGAGGATACAGTAGGAGAGACACCTGTTTTTTTTAAACTTCCTTAAACATTGAACGTTCTGTCACTACTTACCCACAAAGAGAGTTAAGATTTTATGTGGTTCTTTTTGAAGTTTTTAGGCTTAAACAGTGCTGGGTATTGAGCAATCCCATATCCAAAATCTTAAATAAACTTGGAATTTTGAATGCAAAATTGACATGTAAGACCCAGATTTCGGCAATATTGACACCTGCCGACAGTTTTAATTTTATTAGTAGTAATTTAAGGGCTTGCTGTGTAAATGAAAATATTTTTTAACAATACAACACATTTTTGCCTGTAGATCTTGACGTTGTTGTTCGTTTCTCAAGGTTGATCTACTTTCTCAGCTCTTTGATATCTTAGCAGAGCAAGATTATGGTTTTCTAACTACATCACATGGCCAGCAGTGAACCTTAACCACTGTCAGTTAATCGATGGCTCCAGTGGCCCACAATCTTGTGCACCGCGGAGATCCAACTGCCTGCATCGCATGGACAGCTTAACAAGTCCACTTCATTAAAGAAACACGCAGAGTCCCACAGAACGGGATCACAGAGAGGGGATCAGTGGCAGCTTATGTCCCATCGACAGCTGTCGGCTCATCAGCATCTCTGCGGCGTCCCCTGTTAAACAGCTATTGATTAAAGAAAAAGCTTCAAGCTTGGATAAATGGGAGAAAAAGCAAAGTTGAAAGAAAGAGTGTGTCACAGTTGAAGGACTGCAGAGTTGTTGTTTAGGAACTTCTAAAAAGGGTGGGAAGGGTGTCCTGGCCAGTGCCTGTAGGCGTACCAGCTGGATGCGAGTGTTGCATTACACTCCAAATTGTAGTACTGTTGCAAGACGGCTAAAGCCGAGATTGGGAATTTTTTGGGGAAATTCTGTTGCTCTGTCTACAAATTGCTCCTCTAGATGACCATACTTTGACCACCCTCAGGAACGTCCGTCCCCCCCAACGCTCCAGCAAGGTTGCCTAATTGAGCGGGCAATGGCTTTTGAAGACTACCAGTGCCAGGAGCAAAATGAGCCAGCCCTCTGCAGCTGCCAGGCTCTTCTGCTGAGGAGTACGCATTCCGCCAGGGGTATTTATAGCAGTGGCATGGCTGCCTGCCCCCTAGGGAGCCCACAGCCATCCTGTACTCTCTCTTTTCTATACCTGGTGTTTTGTGTTTCATCTGAGCTTCTGCATGAGGGGCAAGCTCAGCAAAGGGCCAGGGAAACTGGTGCACTTGCAGAAGTGTTTGGATAGGCCATTGTTCACAGTGCCATGATGGACATCAGGGTGGCTCCTTTTACTAGAGAAACACTTCAGTTGAAACACAGCTTAAAGCTTAGCACATCTCCACAAAGAGCAGATGGCCATAAGGAGGACTTCTCCTAGCTCTTCATCGTGATGAAGCCAGATGTGACAGCTGGGATGAAATTTGACAAGGATGCGTTTTCCTGCAAACTCCAGCTGCTCCGGGTTGAATCACTCTACTCTCAGTGAGAGTCTGTTTACAGTAACAGCGTCGTCTGTCTTGCCACCGTGATACATTACACGTTGTCTGAGGATGCTGCCTGATGAAATTTATGAAGTAAACTGGAGTCGACACTCTTCCTTTCTAATTTATGGCTTTCTGATTATTGCCTGAGCTCATCACCGCTTGCAACCGTCTCATCTGAATCTGAATTAGCCTGTTGCAGCATTATCGATGGCAGCTTGCGTCCCTGTTGAATTTGCTTCTGATCCCTTCGATATTGCGTGCTAATGTTTCTCATCGACGATCCTGAACTTCACGTGGAAGCAGCGATCGGATTCAGCCAGAGGACACACTGCCCTCTGTAAGCTCTCTGCTTTCAAGATGAAAGACCATTTTGTCTGCGCTTCATGTTAGTCTCTTCCTGTCCATCTACCTTTTTGGTCTTCAACCTTGGAGAGAAACAGATAAGACATCCCCCGTTGTATCCAGACAAGACTGGTTGTGAAACCAGCTCTCCATGCTACCAGGAGCTGGATGTGCATTTACTTAGCTTCTAGTGTCTTAAACATTGTCATTTATAGCACTGTAGTCTTTTCTAGCTGTAATTATTGGCAGTATTTTCTGTGTAGAATACCTGGGGGGGGGGGGTAATCACTGTCACTTGAGCCTCCAGAGTTTAGTTTTTCTCCCTCACTTTTTGGCTGTGAGATTTTGTTTTCCTTTCCTCAATTCCCAGCTGACTTAATTTATAGCTTTTCTAGCCAGTATAGTTCTTCTTGTCATTAAATATATAGCTAATTGTTTATCTGTAGGCTTACTTTATTATATCTGTTATATCTGTTCTGTTTTCAATCTTTTGTTCAGCACTCTGGGTCACTGTGTGAAAAGTGCATTATAAAAATAAATTGAAATAAATGGAAATTAGCATTGCAATGCAATCGGGGTGCAATTGCTGCTGCATTAGTAATTGATACTTCAGTGAAAGTAAACTCCACTCATTCAGCTCAAAGTTACAGCCTGACCTTTGATATGAACCACTTTGTTTTTTGAAGAAAATTTTCCCCCCAAAGCTGGATTTTGTCACAGTAGACAGACACGAGGCCTTCCCCTGGGGGGGTCCCTCTGTTAATTGTGTTCGTTCACCTGTGAAAGGCGGCTGCCTGTGAGTAAATGAGCCAGGTGTCCCTGTGGGCGTCGGCCTCTCACTCTTACCCCCCCTTCTCACTCTCTCCGGGACCTTCCTCCCTCGCAGCGGAGGGAGGTGCTGAGCCACCACGCCCCGTGTTCTCATTAAGCAAGGCGTTTTTATAAGGGCTTTCCATGCTGTTCGCCTTTGCCGTAAATGGGTTCTGGGAAGTGAAGCATTACTGAAGATATAATCGTGCTTTGGGGTATTGGATGAGGGTGGCTGGATCTGGAGTGGATGATCTGTCAGTTCTCCACGATACTGCAGCCATCCTGCTCCAGTACCTGTCCATGGCTGAAAAATACAGATTGTACTCAGTTAAATTCAAGCCGATTTATTTTCATATAGCTCTCCTTTCATCAGGGTGACACTGAGCGCTGAACAAAGGTGTGAAGGATAAGCAACAGGAAAGTACACAGACTGAAAAAGGAGGCAACTGAAATGATAGCTGTTCAGATAAGTCAGCTGGCACCCGAAGAGAGAAAAACAAAATACTCACAACTGTGACCAAGGGGTGGAAAATGAACTTGGGGGGGGGGGGGGTTCCCTAGTACGCATTTATTCAATATTTGTGGATATGTCCAATACATCTGTCAATGTCGAGCTGATGACTGGGGGTGTTAATACTCATATCCAGACCCACAGTAGCTGAATACAGCCCCATGGTTACTCATTGCGATAAACATGAAATAAAACAACCAAGAATGATGTGTGGAAGACCATGATTTGTGATGACAAGTACAATGCTGAGATATTTTATATAGTAAAGCCTTTATTGTTGTCTTGGTGTTCCTCTCACAGACGGCGTGGTCCAGGGGCAGCCCACCATGGTGTGCTGCTAGGGTCTGCTTCCCCTGCTGCTGGAGATGAGCTGTTTCAGGGGGCCGCGGCCCCTCGTGACGGCGGCCCTCGTCGTCGTCTCCTGCTTGCTTCATGCATCCACCGCAGCTGTGCCCTTCCCCAGGGATCTGGAGCCAATCAGAGTTGTCAGCAGTCAATGTAAGCACATTCAAACCAACCTCACTGACATGGAGCTAGATGTTTGGCCGCTGGTTGGGGTTCTGTTTCCACGGTACAGTCAGTTCTCCTGTAGCACCACAGTTGTGTTCCTAGAAGCTCTGGTGCTGTACAAACCTGTGCAATAAAAATAATACTGCTTCTGGAAAAAGTTATAGTTCATAATCATTCATAATTAAAACATTACCAAACACAATAAATAGTCCTAATAAAATAGTTTCAGAGTTGGAAAACAAATTAATAAAATGATGTACATTTAAGGTAAAAAAAAAAAAAACTTGCTTTTATAGTCCACAACGTTGCCTCAGTTATGAATGATACAGCATGTTCTTTTTTTTCTGGAAAGCTTAATAATTTCAACCTTTTGCTCAGTCGATAAAGCATTCGTATTTTGCTCTAAAATTTTATCACCAGCTTCTTTGGCGCATTCTTTTTGCTTTTTTAACTCTTTTTTAACCCTAACTCTTTTTTTGGTGGGGGAGAGCACACAATTAAAGGGAAAGAAACACCGAAAAACAAACGAAGAGAGAGGCACAACACACACTTTCGAGTCCAGTAGAAACAGGACGCAGGAAGCTTTTGGGTTGAACTCATCAGCGTAAAACGGAAATTTAGGAAATCAAAACGTTTCATGCTCTTCTGACATTGATCCCTTATTTATCAATTGTGAAAGAGCCAGTTCATGTTGTACAAACATATAGAACTGACTGTATAACTAACCTGTTTTGTATTATGTTCCACAGTTTTCAAGCTCCATTTATACAGTATACTGTATTAACCTATTATAATGCTGTTTCATTAGTCTCCATTTCTCAACAACACATGTAGAGCCCTAATCCAGGTGTTACCGTCCTTGATGTGAAGTGCACATGTTTATTTACATGCATGCAGTTTCCTGTCCCCTTGTTTTTTTCCTTAAGGTAACATAAGCAATCCACGGGGCTCATAGTGTGGTTATACAGTAGCAGACCCTTTCAGGGCTGTTGGTAAAAATGCAGAATAATGTGAGCACATCTGCAGCTGTCACAGCCATAGCAGAATGATTAACAGTGACAATTAACCTAAATTTAGTGCACATTAGTGGAAACATAATGAAGTGCTTTGGACCTCCCTGAATATGTCTGTCTGGCTGCCACGTCCTGCAAATGGAGACTTATTTGTGTTTGTTCCAAACACATGTCCGCTTGTGTAACCTCATGTGCTGGTAATAACTTCCCGTAGAAACTTCACAGGAATTCTTTTGGATTGTCAAGTGCTGTAAATGTGGGCACAGCCATTTACTCAGTATTCACTGCTTTTTTCCCTTCTTGGGAATAAGAGTGAATGTCCATTGCAAACACACACATTCAGATAGCATGTTTGATGAAATCAGTCCTGTGGGGAGGCCTGTAGAGTATATTAGAGTATATTATCTAACTATTGAGACCCTGGTGTGCGATTTTCTGCACCACCGTCATGGTTTATTATGAGACTTTAATTGATTAAGGGGTCCAGGGTAGCAATGTCCTCAACAGCAGTCAAATTATGTTCTAGGAAAAATTCGGTGTCATCAATAGGACCAGCCACAGCTGAAGTGGATCCCATCACGGGCATAATGAAAACTATACCTTACCAATTGCCACCAGCAGCAGTGCACGCTGAGGCTCTCAGATGGCCGTAATGAATTGGAAGATGCCGAGCTGAGAGGAGAAATGAACTTTGTTTGCATTTATCGGAAAGGTTGTGTTTGTGCGCTAAATGCCATCTAAAACGCTGAACTAGAAGTTCTGAATGAAGCCACAAGCACGAAGCGATCAAAAGCAGCCATTTTTTTGTGGGCCGCTATGATTTACATGAAAATAACTAAACAGATTGAACTTTTACAGTGAACTTCAGTCCGAGCAGCTGTTCCAAATCTGTGCCTTTGAGAAATAAGGTAGATCCAAAAAGTGCACTGATCCACCACCTTGCTTCCACAGCTGGCCAGACGTATTAATTTCTGAAGCTGTCCGTTTGGTCTGAGTCAGTGCGTGGTACTCATGCTAACATAACCGCATGTGAAATGTGGTGATCAGGAGGCTCAGCTCTCTGCTGCTGCAGTAACTAAAGCCAGAATATGCTGGTGGATCAACTTCCTACTGATCAGTTCCTTTGTCGAGTTCTTTTCTTTGACCTTTTAATCAGCATCAGGTCAATCAATCTGTAGCAGAGCTTTGGGCTGTGGACCCTTTTTGTTTGCAAAGCCACCAGAGGCCCCTTGGCTACAGTCCCATATTACTCAAAGCACCGTTATTCTTGTCATTATAAATCACTATTTTTTAAGCATTAGCACAGTATATTATTTTCGAGTCTTTTTTTAGGTTGCAGTCTGTTTCAATGTTAAGCAATGATTAAGTTTTATGTCATGAAACATTTTTTTATTTACCGGACTTTTATTTTGTCAACTGTTAATTGTTTATCCTTGTCGGAACAAAAGTTGAGGACTACTGCTATTTGATTTTTTAATGCTGTCTGTTTTTTGCATTTGTTTATATTAGTTTAAAAAAAGCTTAAAAGCCAGAGCCAGAAGTAGAAGACTGTACATTAGGGGCATATTCAGAGAGCAGGTGTGCAGAAAAGCCTATTTCCATCTGAGGACTGATATGGATTTGAGACTCTGCCAGTGTTATGGATAAATAAATAATCTATATGAAAATCTGGATAGTTTAAAAATACAGTTGTCCATGGACTGTCAGTGTTTTCTTTCATTAGCAGCACATTTCATGGTGGCAATGTGGATGACTGTGTTTGTACCTGAACAGGACCGGGTGAATTGCACCTTGTCTTAGCAGAAGCCTGTTTATGCTGCTTTCTGTTTGTTAATATGCTATAGTGTTGAAATAGTTGTTAAGCTTGATTAAGCTGTTAATTGAAACCCTTGCCGTAGCTGCGGTAAGGATTCTGTCATTTTTCACAGTTGAATCAAAATAATTTTTTGTAATCCAGAAAAGACTGGCAAACAAACATTTCTTACTTTTCCATTATATGTTCTTACAAATTATTCAGGTTTTGAACACTGATAATGTAAAAAAGTTCTATATTTGCCAGTCTTTTCTGCATCACAGATAATCTTTGAACGAAATATGAATTTTATTTAATCTATTTGTTACAGTTTCAATTAAGCTTATTGCAAAAATTACATACTCAATTTAAAGGCTAAAGAACTGAGGGATCGATTGAGTCAAATGAGGGTCTACACTAGTTTTTCAGTTTAGTTTAAATTCTTGGAGTTGGGAAATAAAATGCATTTTGCCAAAACAAACATCTTTGAAAGTTTTTATAGACTCGCACAGATTTGCAAAGTGTAACTCTCATTTTTGCATCTGTTCTTGGACTGTTTGGTTTTCCACATGATTTATGTAAAGATTTACGCAGTGTTTGTTATTAAGCAGCCCTCTCTACGCAGCTTAGGTAAATAAGGTTTTCAGTCTCTTACATAAGTTGGTCTACATTGATAAGCTGCAGCCAACAAGGTTCAAATAAGTCTCTGTCAAAGCATGCAGTTAAACAGTGACTCGTTTTTAAGTTGCTGTTTTGGTGCAAGAGACAAAATGTCTCTCTTTGCTTTTGTTTTTACTAGTTTGTTTTTACTAGTACTTACTGGTTTGGTTCAAATGTTTTAATATCACTTTTCACATTTATTTAGGGTTTTATCTTATTTTAATGTAAAGTTTGTTCTCTTAAATTATACTCTATCACTTCTGGAGTGAAACTGTTGCTCTACCACAGGTCTTAATTTATGTTTGTATGAGGAATTTTGATTTAATCCTGCCGAATGTATGTTTACGGCTGACAAAAGTACTTAAGGAAAATTTTTCTGATATGAGAAAATATATCAGAAAGTATAAATGTCAAGGACTACGGCCAGGGGAAGAATGCCTGTAATTATTATATATAATCCAAAGGCAGCTATCAAGGTTTAGCTTATAAGCTTATATTTAGACAGTATTTGCTGTTATAGAAAGTACCATGGAAGCACTGCAAGGTGGTGATGGGAGAAACAGACTGGTGTTATCTTCTTCTGTGCTATGAAGTATTAGTCTTATTTTGATTTTCCGGCAGACAAGGCTGAGAACAATCTGGAATATTGCTTGCCCTCTGTGTCTGACCTCCATAAATGACTCAAAGTCTTCAAACACAAGTAGCTACATCTAAAAAAAAGTCTCATAAAATACATGGCTGGAATTTGATTCCATCTAAGGCTGAACTTCCTGTGTGAAAACTTGTTTTGATGAATGTATTGATAGGTGTGTAGCGAACACTGTATTCAGGTTTGGTCCGGGACCTACAGAAACCTTTGGGTCCATCTTTATAATAAAGATTCGGATGAGTGGGTTTGAGGGTTTTAAAGGGAAGAGACCTGACAATTAGTGACCTTTTCAGTGCTGACTTTGAACCTTTCACTCTCCTCTCTTCCTGCAGCCTCATACCACTACCCTGGGTTTCAGGGCCTCCTGTCTGACAATGACACATTGCGTCTGGGTTTGGACTTCCAGAGGATGTTGCGTATCAACCACATGCTCTACGTTGCAGCCAGGTGAGCTGGAGGGCAGCCACACCGGGGCAAAGGGTGTCTTTAACCACTCGCCGGTGCAGGGCCCGTGTGAACATCACTTGAGGTGTCTCTGCAGTGACTAAACAGTGGTGACAGCTTTCTTCTCTGTTTCAGGGATCACGTGTTTGCTGTGAACCTCAGCTCTTCTGCTGAACAGATTGTTCCACAGCAGGTACACAGAAGGCCACACCCACATTTTTGTGTTTCCATTTACATGTGTTCATTTAGCAGATGCTTTTTGTCTAAAGCGATGTACAACTCAAAGAAAACAAAAGTACATCTCATCAATAGATGGAGGGACACAGATGCAGACTCAGGATTCTCAAAGTACAGTGTCTTAGTCCATTGCCACCATTTTTGGTCAGCATACAATACAGCTGATAGGATTTCAATTTTTTAACAGCCAATGTAGTGAAAGTTTTTTGCGCATATTGGAGATGACAAGCAATGTGGGTCTGAATAAGATGTGTCTTGAGACATTCTTCAATGTAGAGAAGGATTCAGGACCTCTGAATGAGAGGGGGAGCTAATTTAACCACATTCAAGCAAAAGTCAAACATTTTTTGGGTTTCTGATTTTGGGTTTCTTACATGTAAGACCACCAAGTGGCCAGAGATAGAGGAGCATGACAGTCTGGTTGGGGTGTAGTGACTAAATTGGGTCCTGCATCTGTTTCATGCTTTGCATTTGAATAAATATAATAATTTTTATAAAATTGGTTTGAAGAACTCTCTATGATATATCAAATCTTGGTCTATCCCTTGTCTTTCCAATATGAGAGTCTGATTCAATGCCAGTAGGTTGTTAGTTCATCCAAGCTGTAATGAGCTGTTTCGTTACTGAGGCAAAAGACTTTTTTAACTTGAGGCCAATGTTGATACTTTTCTGTCAGACCCTTTCCATTCAAGCCATCTTGTGGCCAAAGACTGTCTAATCAAAGCACCGATGGTGTAAACCAAAAAGCCCCCTGTAACTCATTTTTGGAACATGAATGGGCTTGTAAGCAGCCCACTGCTGTGACAGACACATTCTATAAATTGTTTTCTTCCAAAGATTTGGATCAGTGTTAAGTGTTTTGATTGTTACATTACAGTCTCAAAGTGTAGATACCATCAAAACACCCTGAAGGGATGGTATCATATTCATTGTTTTTATCTGTTTGGAAACAGTCTGTTAACTGCTTTGTAATGGCAGAACATTCAGGGAGAGAGGGAGCGGCATCTGGGAGAATGCAGAGCTATGGTGAGGACAGGTGGCTCTTCTGTATGGCACAGAACAGTGTTTTCTTTCTGTCAGCCAAGGAAGGATGCCGCCGCCACCGTCCCCTGCCTTCCCATTGAGCGGGATTCATGTTGACAACATCTGGGAAACTGTAGTCGCTGAGAGAGTGAAGTCAGTTGTGTGGAATTAGGAAGGATAGTATATTTATCCACTGTCACATTTACAGGTGGTGCTTTCATTGTTTCCAAGCATCCTCCTGTCCTGTAGTAAAGCTGGACTTCCTGCAAGGCAGACAAGGAGAGTCAGTAATGAGTAAATCACACCAGAGCTCCCAGCTGCCCTCAGCACACAGGAACACTGGGCTATGAGAGCTTGCTGTCTGACTGACAGGCTTATCCCTCTCACTGGGGTCCCAGGTTCAGAGGATGTGCGTGAACATCTCGATTGCACAGATTGATGGGAACGTGATTGTGTGTCCTTGACTGACCTGTTACAGAAAATGTGTTCAAGCACAATAGTAGAAAATAGTTAATTGATTTTTTGTTCTTTTTTGTTTATCCTGCTGTAGTTAGCTCTTCTTCACCTCATCAATGGAATTCGTAAACCAGCAGTGTAAAGTTAGAAGAGAACACAAACATTTCCTTAACTGGTTTTAGTAGGTTTCTTGAGTTCTGCAGGAGCACACAGGTGGATGGGCAGTCCACCTGAGCCCACCTAGTTGTTCATTTACCTGCATGTGGACCAAAACAATTCAACATCTTTATTTAGCATGTATGTATATATATATGTCTTGCAGAAACTCACATGGAAGACCAAGGATGTGGAAAAGTGCACTGTGAGGGGCAAAAACAGCGTGAGTCTCTCTTTCTTTCTTTCTCTCTCTCTCTCTCTCTCTCTCGCTCTCTGTATGTTGGTTTTGGTCTTTTTCACACTTGTAAACGGCATTAGAGTGGGTGGATGGCAGTGCTGGTCATTCAGATGCCCACACCAGAATGGGCACAGCGGGTATCAGTTACCGCCGCTGGTATAACTTGGTTTCGCACAGCGGGAGACCTCATTGCTCTGCTGGGGGATTATGGGTAATGGCTCAGACATGAAAGGATGAGTGAGCTTAAACAGTGCTTTAGGTGAAAGGCTTCCACCTCATGTATAAAAACCAGGGACCGTGTGTTTCCAGGATGAGTGCTACAACTACATCAAAGTCCTTGTGCCCCGCAACGACGAAATGCTGTTTGCCTGCGGAACCAACGCCTTCAACCCCACCTGTCGCAACTACAAGGTACACAGCATACTGCCTGTTTGCTTGCCCAGCTTTAAAACATAACAGTTTATGCAATAAGAAATTAAAAACTAATATTTTAAATCACCGTTGCTCTGTGGATTCTTTTTCAAAGGAATAAAACCCAGTCACAGCTTATAACCTTATGCATTCATACTATTGTTTTATTCCAGCAGTTTAAACTTAAAAAAATAATTAATAGTACTGTCTTATTTAATACCACCTGAAACATTTGTGTTAGTCTGGTTTTGATTCAGACACTTCTTTTTTTTACTGTTTTCTAGAGTGTCTGTACTGCAGATTAATGAAACGTTCTTACTGGTTTGGTTATGAAAAGTTAGCACAAGTGAATTCTTCAACAAACTACTCTTTTCTGCCCCCTGTTGACCAGACTCTCCCAGCAAAAGACTAACTGTAGTATGTGGATATTACTCTGAATAGCCTCATAGCTACTTTTCATTACCCAGGATGCACTAAGCTATGCTGCAAGTTACTCTCAGGTTGCTTTTCTACTGTTTGTTCAGTTTGTGGCCCATTTAATAAAGAAATGCGTATTGAGAACATCACCAATCCCCCCCTAGTATCTGCAGAAATTCATAATTTAATAGTTAATAGTTTGCTCACACCCAGAACTGGGGAGAACTAGTGCTTATTTTTCCCACTTCAAGCACTGAATAAGAGAATGGACTGAATACACTGCCAAAGCCCGAACCTAACAAGAACCAAAAGAGGCCAAACACAAGGGCCAGATGGGATAGTAGCAGAGAGGGGGGTGGCGGAGCAGCCTGACAGCATGTCAGCAGACATGAGCAGTCCTGGCCGCACACTGGGACGCCTGCGCAGGATCTGTCTGTCTGCCAGAACTCATGAATTTAGGAGATAAAATATGTTGATAGGTACAGATACTGGGCTTATTCCACTGCTCTATATATAAACTCCAGGAATATATAAGATCCCTGTAAATTGTAAAAACAGAGAAAGGTCAACCAACAGTCATCGTCTGCACATCAATAAATTTTCCAGGTGGAGTAGCTGATTTACTCGTAATCCTAACCGATTACTTTTTCCCCTCTTCTGGAAAAGCTCCACCTGATGAATACCAGGGGAAATGGGACCTGTCCGAAAGCGTATTTCATAGCTCGTAATCCATCCACAGTCCCGACTGAAAGGACTATGGGCTTGAGAGAAGGGCCCTGTAGGGGAAGAATGTTTAGCCTGCGTTGCCTTTTCCGTGGAAAATAGCTCTCTGGAGCGCAGCTTGCTGACTTGTAATTCAAGCTGTCAGGCTGTTGGACCAAGCCACTGTGTGGCAGGTGGTACCCAGTCCAGGGGACAGGGAGCAAATAAGTTGGATATGGTTCCATGCCTTTGCAGCCCAGTCCTTCACATTCCTCCAGGTAAAATACTGGTTTCTCCCAAATCACAGCTGAGGCGAGAGGGGCTGCAAGGAAGGTTGACAGTTTGTGCAGGATGCAGGCGGATATCAGCCGCTGCTGTGCTCAGGCTGGCAACAGCTGGCAGATGCTCGTGTCAATGAGTGCATTGAAATGATTTTACTGTGACTCTACCCTACCCTTGTGGATATTCAGCTATTGCTTCCACAAAGGTTTACTACCCTCCTAACAATCTGGCCAAGATAGGTCCTCGGGAACCTGCTTCACAAGGGGCCAGGACTCTCACCGCGCACAGCTGCTATGAGCAGTACAGTGATTTCACCCTATCAGTGTCATGCACTGAGCAGCAAACAAAAATGGTGAAATTTTGTATCTATTCTTCCGCTTCTCTCTAGGCGATTTTAATGGCTATTCAGATAATGTCCCTTGCATCACGAATGTGAAGTCAAATGAGTGCTACTGTCCACTATGAAGTCCCTGTGATTACAGCAGGTAACATGGAGCTCTTGTCTTGCCGCTATCCTTGCAGATGTCCACTCTCGAGCAGGATGGGGAAGAGGTGGTGGGCCAAGCCCGCTGCCCTTTCGAATCCCGCCAGTCCAACGTAGGCCTCTTTGCAGGTAAGTGGTTGAGGGTTTGGATGACGACATGCATGCATATATACAAATATGCACCACATGGTCATACATTCTTTACTATCTCATCGGGAAACAGGAAGTTTGTATTGGCTTGCTTTACTTCTTCTGACATTCAGGTGGCAGTTTCTACTCGGCCACTATGACAGACTTCCTGGCCAGCGATGCCGTGATCTATCGCAGCCTTGGAGAGAGCGCTCCAGTGCTTCGAACAGTGAAATACGACTCGAAGTGGCTCCGAGGTGAATCACATGACCACCAACTTTCTTGGCACGGCTTGTGCCTTGTTAACTTTTGATTTGTTTGTTTAAAAAAAATTGGTTTTCTATTTGTATTTCTTTTTTCCAGAACCACATTTCCTTCATGCAATCGAATACGGGAACTATGTCTACTTCTTCTTCAGTGAGATTGCAGTGGAATACACCGCTCTAGGCAAGGTAAGCATCTGTGTGAAACAAAAATCAAAACTGATGGCTGTGTAGAATTTTACTTATTACCATAAAACACAACAAACACAACTCCAGTGCATCATCTACACCTCGTGTCTCCAGGTGGTCTTTTCCCGGGTGGCTCGGGTGTGTAAGAACGACAACGGTGGATCTCCCCGAGTGCTGGAGCGGTACTGGACTTCCTTCCTGAAAGCTCGGCTCAACTGCTCTGTGCCAGGAGATTCTTTCTTCTACTTTGATGTGCTGCAGTCACTGACTAATGTGCTACAGATCAACCAGAGGCCCACTGTGGTGGGCGTCTTCACCACACAGGTCAACAGGTCAGTTGACATGCCAAAGCTGAGAACATAATTTACCCTTTAAATGAGATCTGTAGTAGAACATTTTGACACTAGCATAAAATCGGCACGTGTATTGCACACAAACCCATTAGAAAACTTCCAAAGCCAAGATGAGCAAGTCTGCAAGTCCTGTCTGAGTTCTGTGTGGGTGCATCCTACAGCATTACGGGATCTGCAGTGTGTGCATTCTACATGGATGATATTGAGAAGTCCTTCAATGGGAAGTTCAAAGAACAGAAGAGCAGTGAGTCAGTGTGGACCCCGGTCCCTGAGGAGCAGGTTCCTAAGCCCAGGTAAGAAGATCGTGAGGTCACATGGCAGGTGAAGCATCTGAAAATCCAAGCCTTACGATAGAAATCTTCACCTTCAGTCCTTACTTCATGAGTCTAGAAGCAAGAAATATAGGTTTTCAGCTCCAAGTTTCAGTGATGTAACGTAAGGCTGACTTGGGGTGAAGGTCAAGAACATCATCCCTATTTATTATCATCTTGTGAACTGTCGTCCCATCTGCAGGCCAGGGTCCTGTGCAGGTGATGGCCCTGCAGCTTCCTACAAGTCCTCCACCTCTTTCCCCGATGACATGCTAGCCTTCATCAAGTCCTACCCGCTGATGGATGAGGCCGTGCCCTCAGTCAACAACCGGCCATACTTCACTCGCACCACCAGCAGGTCAGACCCACCCCTGACGCTCTTTTTCATGCACAGATGCTCTCGTGTGGCTGTGGCTCACGCTTGAATGCTGCCGGTCGCAGCCCGATTCTCCAAATTAGCAGTAGTAATACCTGCGTCTGGAGCAGCAAAGTGTGAGTTGCCCCTCTCAGCAGAAGGGAGGCCAGCTGTCACATCTCACACAGTAGAAATTCCAAAAACTGTCACGGCAAATGATGACAGCCCGGACAAGACGCCATTTCACATCTGCTTCTTGTCTTTTTTCCAAAACACCATTCCTCTCCTCATTCCTCTGGAGTGAACATGGTCATTAAGCATAGAGTGGAACTAAAAATAAATCCATGTGGCGAAAATGCAGGACTTCAGCTAAGATACGCAGAATTGCCCCAAGAGCTGCTAATTTGATAGTACATATTAATCAGAGGGACTATGAGTAATTTCCAGGACAAACGACAGACACTGCAAAGATTCACTGCTCCATCACGCTTTGTTAGCTCTGCCAGGGTTATTGAATTGAGCTCAATTCAGTTTATTTTTATAGAGTGCTCTTCTCACACAGCGAGAGTGCCAAAGCTCCAGTGTATTTCAGAAAGCAACAGTTATGGTACAACTATAGCTCAAGGCAGCTGACAGCTGAGGAGAGGAAAACAAAAAAAAAAACCCCAACAGCAGAGAAGGGTGGGAAAAATAAACCTCTGGCAGTCTCGGTAACAGTGGCTGCTCTCCCCTCTTCCAAATTCCTACAAAAGTTATTTTAAAAATATTGTTAAATTGTGAATTTCTGAACATCAACACATTGTGTTCTTCTCAAGGTTCAAGTTGACCCAGATAGCTGTGGACACATCTGCGGGGCCCTACAAAAACCACACCGTGCTGTTCCTGGGCTCTGAGGATGGCCGGGTGCTCAAGGTGTTGGCCACCACCCATCCCAACACCTCATTCAGCACCCAGCTCCTGGAGGACATTGATGTTTACAACCCGGCTAAGTAAGCGCCTAATCTGGAATGCAGAAACTGTTCATTAGTCTGGTTCCACAGGCTATCAAATTACAATGAATTGAACTTTCCTTACCACAGTCAGGATGTTTAATCCTGATTTATATCGGATAAGACTTTGTGAAAAGTACCATCTTGTGTACTCTGTCACCACGAAGGCTTTAAACCCAAACCCATCCATCCTACTTTGCTTTCCTATTAGTAACAAGGTATAAACTAAACACTGCTCCTCCTCTTGTAAGCAGCAGACTGTGTGTTTTGTTACAATCATGCCCTTTGTCATGACACATTCACATCATATTCCCTTTTCCTGTCCAGGTGTAACATACGTGGCGAGGATAAAAGGGTCCTGGGCCTGGAGTTGGACCGGGACCACCACGCCCTGTTTGTAGCCTTCTCCAGCTGCGTCATCCGTGTGCCTCTTAGCCGCTGTGCGGATTATGGCACCTGCAAAAAGTGAGCCAACTAACTGTGTACACCTGTGTCTCACTGTGTGTGTGATCCATCTCTCTATTAAACACACATTACACTGAGCATCTAAGTCCCTAAGTCTCTGTGTGCTGCTCTAGATCGGGCACTTAAATCGGCACTCACTTCAACAAAGTGTTTACTGCAGATGTTCCCACTTCTGCACACAAACCAGTAGATATGCAACGTAATGGTTAAGTCTGCTGAGTTTATGTGCATTGTATCTTCTATACAGTAATTCCCCAGTTAATGGCTTACACACATTTTTCACAAATACAGCCTAATGAAACAGTGTCATAAGAGGACATTAATGCATAAATTGCATAAACAGAGCTTGAAAACTTCACACGCACAACATAATACAACATACATTAGCTATCCCTTTAAAACAAGCAAACACTGCAAACATGCTATATTAAAGATAGAAAATACCAATTTCCAAAAAAAGAAATATTTAACAGTTTTAATTTTTTTTATGTTATTATAAATTATTATGATAAGTTACATGGCTAAAATAAAAGCACTACTGCCAAACCGCACTCATCGATGTTTTACTATATATCTGGAATCATAAGGTCTGCTTACAGCTTTCAAATTTATCTCAGATAATTTATATCTCAGTTATTCATGTGCGCTCTGTTTAGTTTAATGAAAGTGTTTTGATTCCTGCAGTCGTACACAAATTAAGCCCGTCTGATTGGACAGTGGCCAGCCGTAAACCGCTCTTGGAGCGGAGGCAGTGGAGAAGTGGTGGGCTCATTCCCTTGTTAGTCGGATCAAAATCCCATTACCAGGCACCTTGAGAGCGGAACAGTACACTTTGCAGCAGGATTAGGGGCCTGATAATCACTCAAGGCTACCAGGGAGCAAGATCAGCCTCATAACTGTGGTTCTACAGCGTCTCATTTGGGCCTAATGAAGTTAGGACTGGTTGCTGTTCTTGCTGCCTCTCTCATACATAACAAAGAAAAGCTGGAATTTAGTTTCTCTGCAGATGAGTTTGGGAGCTCGTATTGTTTGTTACTGAAAGAAATAGAATTGATTGACGCGGTTGAGTTTGGTTTTTTTAAACTTTTGAAGTCCATCTAAGTCATTATAGGGGATTATATTGTTGCCATGGTAACTGCTGTTGTTCAGCTGGGCACTGTACTGGTCAGTAAGTAAATGGGAAGTAAAAAGGTCTTTCAGAAGTCGGGGGACTTAACTGTAATCAAAATGTTTCAGGAGAGTAGAGTGTGGTGTGTTTTGCGGACATTTGCTTTTTCTTCTGTTCTGCATGACAGAAATCATAGGCGTTCAGTTCCTTCAAGCTCACAATGATCTCTAACTAAAAGAAGTTTTGAATTTTAAGTCTTGTTGCAGCTGCGCAAGCTACTCGGTGAGGTTTCCCAGTTTTTTGCTGTGAGAGAAAAGTGGGCACCGTCTCTCTTCCACAGCACACAGGCTCAGCCGCTTGTCAGCATGGCTTCCCGGAAAAGGTGCGGTGAAGCCCCCGGGGTCGATATTAGGACAAGAAGAGTCTGCGCTGGTTCTTCTGATGAGAGCCGGTGGCGCTGCTGTTGACACTCCGCTTCGGGTCCCCTCCCTCGGCGCCTGTGGCTCACACGTCACCGGTTGTGTGACAACGATCCCCCACGCTGCCCCCAGCCCTTGCACCTGGGGCTGTCAGCAAAAACAGCAGATTGGAGGCACCTCTCACACTCACTTCCCAAGACACGAGTCCTGTAGTAAAGGGACGTGTCTTGGTGCCTGCCTTTTCAGCTGACGCTGTTTCCCTGCCCTTTTCCCACTTTGCACAAGCGTCAGCTCGGATCCCTTTGTTTTCTTGCATGATCTTCATGGTGCTACCATGCTGCTGTCTTGCAGGAGCTGCCTGGCCTCGCGTGACCCCTACTGCATCTGGCTGAAGACGGGGAGCTGCGCCACTGTGTCTCCTGGGTTCAAGTACGTACATTTGTACTGCCAGTGAGACGCACAGCATTTCCTGGTTTAGTCGCTACCGGTCACGACTTAACATTGGCCCTTAAGAACAGCAATTACAGCTGATAAAATTAATTCTGTTTAAAAATTCCTCCGTTGCAAATTTATAACTGTAAAGATGGTTGCTGTGTTTATAGTGATGTGAGGAAAAAATGTTTTTGCTGTTAATAGCACACAGTTCCTGGAGAGAGGAAAAAAATACAGGTATTGATCACAGTGACCCATATGTAATTTATTTATCCATTCTTATGAGCTGGAAAGAAGCCGTTTGACACCGAGAACTATTGATCACTTGGCTGCCCAGAAAGCAGGGAGTGCGGACGCTAAAGGCCAGTCAATCTCGCGCCCCTGTTCTCTTTCTGCCCTGTTGCGTGTAATCGAAGGCGCCGTACAGCTGGGTGGATTTCAATCACGCCTTGTGTACTCGTACTCTGCCCGTCTGAGGAGGCAAAAAAGCACTATTTCACTTCTGCTTAGCTTCACTACAGCCAGAGCTTTTACTGTTGTTGTTCTTCTAATGTATGATGGGATTTTAAATCACCTTGTGTGCCTGTTTTCTTTTAGCAAACTTGATCAGTAAACCAATATGTAACATTCAATGAGATCACGCTAGAGGAGAGCCCTAGTGTCCATCTCATCCTACTGGGTTTTCCAAAAAAAGGCAATTTTTTTGTGAACCATTACATTCCGCTCACGCACCCGCCCGCCTGAATTGCCGCGATTTTCCCGCCGACGTGTAAGAGAATCCGTGACATGCTGAGGAGGTGGTAATGTGGATTGCGGGGCGCTGTGATTTATGTTGTGTTACTGCCTGCAGACACTGGTACAAATCAAACAAACGAAGCAGAAAGGCCAGAGCGGGCGAATGTTTTCAACGGCCGCATTAGCGCCCGTGTTTAGCTGTTGAAATGAGGTAAAATGGTGAGAAATGCATGGAATGAGAGCCCACACAGGCGTCCAGATGCAGTAGCTCATAAAAGAGCCCCTGTCCTGGTCACCTCTGCCACCTGAATGTGTTCTTTGGTTCTCCAGAGGTTATTCAAAGTTGTTATGTGGGGGGTAGCCAATCTGCACTTTCTTTTATTCTTTCTTTTACTGTTTTTCAATCCATGACTTATTATTTTATAAGTCTTTATTATTCATTCTCTGACATGTATAGATAGCACTTTGAGCTGCAAATTTATACAAAAAGTGGTATATAATCTCTATTATTAATTTTTTTTATGATGTTTCACGATAATACAAATAGCCAGGCAATATGAAGATGAGGGCTAGTCCAGTTTTGATCATTTTTTTAAAAACTTCACCCTCCCTTAAACAGCTGCACATAAAGAGATCTATTGGCCTTTAAGGTGCAGTTATTACAAAAATAAAAAAGAGTAAATGAGGATGATAACTTCAAATGACATACAGAATAAGCTGTACTGAAGCCAGTACAAATACCTCAACAATTTTATGAGTAATTGGAAGAGAATTAATTTTGCATAAGTCCAAAAAAATTCTAACAGGACAAGTGATGTTATTTCTCCCATTCTTCAATGAACATAAACATTCCCTCATTTTGATTTTTTCCCCCCACTGCTTCTGTATCCATTCATTTGAAAATATTTCTAAATTAAGCTCAGTTTGATTTTGATGGGAAACACAGACCGGTGTTATATTGTTTGTGCATGTATGCGTGTGTGTGCTGCCTTTATCTCATCATCGTTGCCTTTCTCCTGATGTGCAGGTTTGAGCCCCTTAAAAAGCAGCATTGTGATCAAAGGGTGAATCATTTGTTTATTTTATTTATCCCCAAACTCAGCCCACATTTCCCAGGGTTAAAGGGAAAAAAAAATGAGAAAGTGTGACAGAACGATTGGGTACATCACGGCTGAAAAATTGAATAAAGTGTGTTTGTGTTGGCTACAGATAAAGAGCCTGGAGGAAACAACTCATTTTGTTTACCCACCTTTCTAATGGACAGTTGGGAGAGCGTCTGAGGTCGGGCATTTGGACGTAAAAGCGTTCAACATTTTTTATTAGTCACAGGCGACGTGCCTTTGTTATTCTCTGCTATTGTCACCACGGTCAATGCGAACTATAAATGCAGTGCCATTTGTTTATGTGACATTGCTCTCAACTGAGACCTCTCTAAACATCAGGCAGTTGCACTGTTTACAGGAGGGATTTCAATTACGAACGCAGCCTTCCTCTTTCGTAATATGCCTATTTGCGTTCAAGATGAAGTACCGTGCACCTCATAGGCCTGCCTCGGGGGAGTGATGGGATATAAGATCTCAATTCTAGTCTCTAAATCAAAGTACAAGAATCCAGAGGGAGCCTAATTTGATACCACCAGCTCTGCAAAGAGAGAGACAAATGAAATTGCTGCAACCTGGGTGACAAAGAGGAGCACGAGAGGGATTCTGGGTAACGGTGTAAACATTGTACGGTCTGCCAAACGGCTCCTTCTTCTCTCTCTCTCTCTCTCTCTCTGTTGATGTGTGAACAGCCACACCATCAAGCAGAGGCCATGATTTTTCTGCCCTGATCTCTATTATACTTTATATTTTTACCATTTTACTTGCTTAGCATAGTTGGATGTACAGTCACCATTACATCTGCTTGGCATCAGCGCTATAAGCTTGTCCAGAGTGACATGCTGGCCATTCGACAGAAGCAATGTGGGATAACCTGGCCTCATATTAATCAAAGTAAGTGTCTAAACAGAAAAAGTGATGTTAATGTGATAATACTGTGAACTCCATTTTGTTTTTCAGGGGTGGTTTTGAACAAGACGTTGAGAATGACCACAATGGGTTCCCGGGCAGCTGCCTCGGTAAGTCTTGAAGAATGGTGTAATCCTTACTTAGAGCATAAGTTAACTACCCTCTATGTTCAGGGAGTGGACAAAATTACAGAAACATGTCATCAAAAAAGCAGTTTTACTTTGAAGTCGCTGAATCACACTTACAAAAGCAGCTGCAAAGTTGAGTCATGTTAATTTGACTACCAATGTGTGTCACTATAAAAGAGGTCTGACAATGAGCGTGTTTTGCGGCAACTCGCAGAGCTCAAAAGAGGCCAAATAGTCAGTGCCAGAATTGCACCTGGACTGGTCACAAAAACTTCAAAACTGTTTAATGTGTCAATGGAAACAGTCTCAAAAATAATGACTCCATATTAACACATGTAGAAACTACATCAGCAAAGAGGATCGGTGGTTGCAACTCGGAGGTCACCAACAGGGATAGACGGACACTTCGCAGGACAGTTGCTAAACTCCACAAAAGTACAGCCTCAAAAATCATGACTGAATTGAATCAGCACCTCTGGGACTCAGTCCCAACAAAAATTGTATGTCTTCAGCTTCACAAAACAGGAATTTTTGGCAGGGCTGCTGTTCAGAAACCGTGTGCATTCAATGTACAGTGGCACTTTATGTAGAGTAATAGGCAAAAAACCTGCACCCCTGAGCAGTGGGGAAAAATGAATATGATCTGATAGGCCGTCATCCTATTCCTTCAGATGGATGGGTTTATGTTTGGAGAAAGCCAAAAGATGTCTTCAACCCACATTGCCAGCTATTAAACACGGTGGCGGCGGGGTCTGTACTAGTGGGGGCTGCCATCTTGTGAGAGTCTTTTGGTCTGCTGGTTGGACATAGCGGCCAAGGAACACGAAGCCATTTTACAGAATCAGGTGCCCCCTATGGTGCAAATATTGTTCCCTCTTGATGGTCACATATTCCAGGATGATAAAGCCCCCTGATCTCGAGGATGAAGTCAAGCACCTCCCACAGCCTCCCCAGCCACCACAGCTAAACATCATTGAAACTTTATGGGACGTTCTGGAGCACAGAGTGTAAATTAGATTTTCACCTCCTTCATCCCTGGAGAGAGAATTGGAGGCTTTTCTTCTTGAAGAATGGTGTAATATCACACTGCACACAGTTCAGGACTTGTGTGACAGCATTCCAAGAAGGACTGAAGATCTTTTGAAGGCATATGGTGGCTCTGCTCCTTATTAGGCCCTTAATGCTAATATATGGTTAGGGTCTTCTGAGATTTTTCCCACTCCCTGTTCATTTACATTTACAGAGAAGGCACTGGTGGTTTTTCTCTAGTGTCTGAAGAGTAGTGGTACAGAAACTTTACTTAGATACAGTGGTCATTTTTATTGTTTCCTCTGCATCACAGGGCATTGTTCTTCTCTGCATGGTGTTAAAATGATGATGTCATTAATACTGGCTTGAAAGTTTAACCCAGCTGAAATATCTTTGTGTGGTAAACAAACAGTTGAGCATCTGACCTTTTGCTGTTTTGCTTTTTATTATCCTGCCTTTTCTTTCATTTCAGTTCAGCCTTCATTGAAGGTTAATCACTGTTGCGGTTCGATATTGTTTCCCTATTTTGATTTAGCCTTTTGTGTGGACTTTTTTTAGATTTTTTTCATTATTTACCTTTTCCTTTCCTCATTTTTAGATGTCCAGGCTACGACAAGAAAGCAGAACACTGCCGCCGATGTGGCTTATGGTCAGTTGATTGTTTTAAATTAATTATTTGTGGTATATACAAGCTATTTATATGTCTTACTAATGTCTATATATTACTTACCACACGAGAGCTTCTAAAAGTTGTATATAAGTTACAAAGCCATATATAAAATTAATATTTTCCAAGTATTGGTGAAGTGATGGTGTTCAGGCTTTGGTGCAGCTTGTTCTGTATGTCATCTGAAATTGCCATCGTCATTTGCTCCAATGTTCTGTTTCCCTCCACTTCTCATGTTCTGTGTGACACTCGGTCACTCCCTTTGGCCACCTTTACCACCTTGGTTACTTTTGTGTGTACAAAACAAATTGGAACCAAGTCTCATTTGTTCAAGAACATGTTGCTTAAAAAGAATACAGGTATTCCCTGACTTAAGAGTTTTCACATATAGGAGGGAAATTATTTAATACTGTTTACTGAGTTACGACCAAATACAAGGCTGATTTTAAGAGCAACAAGAACCGAGCACGGGAGAATTTCTTCATTTATTCAAGTAATACACCCAAAATGGCTGACAGACACTTTTCTGGAATGCACTCACTTCCCATAATGCCTGGTGTCTTAAAGCAGTATTTTCAAATTATGTCTTATAACTTACAAAGAACACATTACACTCATAAGTAGGGGATACCTGTACACAACATAGTAGCAAACAGTCGTCTTACAGCGCATGTGTTTGAGTTACTTGTTACATTTCAGCAAAAAGCTTTTTGGTTTCAACTGCCTAAAGAAAAGTTCCCCATGTTTTCATGGACTGCAGGCGTCAGATTTTTTTTTTCCCTGCAGACATCCTTTGATATGTTCCAAATCACTGCTCCAGATCTCTCTCACTTTACAGCTTTAGGTACTCAATAATTTGATTTTGTTAAGTTCATAACCCATTAACTGACGTTATAATGGCTTTTCCTGCCAAAAAGCAGGAGACATTTGATGGAGTCAGCATCCCTAAGGCATTACAAATGGTCAGCAAATGTACCTTGGAATGGATACTGGTACCATAGTTTTTTGTGAACAGATTTTATTGTTAGGCTTTGCAACTGAAGCAAATGCTTCCAGCACTGTAATTTCCCACAATTCCGGAGCCTCAAGCATTGTCTAGGATGTCAAAGAGAGCAGACATAAAAAACACAGTAATGGCCATGTTATCAAGTCCCTTAATTCCTCTGCAAAAGGGTGCCTCTTACAATGTCAGTTTTCATTTCTTCCAGATATGTAAAACATTAAACCATGATATCTTTTTCACAATAACATTATGGTGGCAATCTGATAAAATCTTTCAGAAAATATCCATAATAAGCATGAATGCTGCCAACACCATTCGTTAATCATATTACTGAAATAGAAATTTAATTAATTTAAAGCACTTTATAAGTTAAAGATATTGCTGACAAAACTCGGACAAATCTCAGCTCTTCTGTTTACAGTCTTATAGGTAATTTGTGCGTGGAATTGCCAAAACTGACAATTAATGCATTCTGATTCACATTAACCTGTGATTTGAGTTTTTCCATTTAATAACTTCATGCATTATTCTGGAGTATTGTTTTGGCGTAGTCTTGTCTTCAGGTAAATTAGATGTTGGAAAATTATTGCAAGTTATCTTTCCCATCGAATTCCATTTAGTTTATGTTTAGAAATAGGTGTGAGGCAAAAGTGCAGCATTACAACATGGGTACTGTGGTAACCAAATGCCAGGAGTTGTTCAGGAGGCAACAGGCTGAAATCCATCTCCTTGAGTAGTGCACATCTATCAGTTGACCCCTATACAATAGTCTGTTTTTCATTCTGAAAACTTTGTGGAAAGGGGAATTCCCATCATCAGCTATCCAGAGTGCATTTACTCCCTGCAAATATGCAGTAATGTGAAATTTGCACCTGACAGGTCCAGCACACCCATGGTAGTCATCCCCAATATCCTAGCTTCCATGCAAAAATTCTCAGATGCCTTCTGCAAGTTAGCGCTGGTTCGCAGCCAGAGAAAACAAAAACCATAATGAATTAACTAATAAACCGGCCCCGTCTTTTCGGCCCCATCCTCCCCTGATGCAGGTTTTTAATTTGCCTGACGCAGATGGCAATCCGAAAGGATGCATCCGTCAACTGGCAGAGCGATTGAGCTGCCATGTTTGGCCTGGACTGAGGCCCCATGGGACGGCAGCAATACATCTGGTCCATCACCCAGCGGTCCAACTCCAACACCCTTTGGTGCAAACAGGATCCGAGGAAAGGCAAACAAGAATGGCTTTGAATTTACTCATATTTGTCCATACCGCAGTAAAAGCAGTACAAAGCCTAATAAAGTGTATACTCAAGTGTGGAGCTTATCCAGAATCACAAAAAACTAAACCCGTTCATGAAAAGTTTTTATCCATCATGGAATATGTACCCAAGCAACATCAACACTGAACTTTCTTTCGTTGCCAAATAGAATAACATGAGCGTGAAGGCGTTTCCCAGTGTCTCGACCTCCCAGTAATAATGCAAACTAAGCGAAAAAGTGACCTGTGGTGATTGAGTTTGGACCAAAAATGTAAAGAGGTATCCTCACTGTTAGGGCAGAAAAGTGCAGGTGTTGGAGGAACCGCAGATGTTAAGAGTTTTTGTAGATTGCCCCAGTAACACAATTTGTGTTTGCATTAGCCACCAGGGAAATGAGCCTCTAAATAGTTTCCTAATCAGGAAGATCTTATTTTTGGGTACATGAATTGTGAACTTTGGACCAGAAAGACTCACCTAAGAGAGCTAAGGTGCTACCACGGCCCAGAAATGTGCATGTACACCCTTTCCTTTCTTTTTGGAAGGAAATGTGGTCTTATGTTACTCATAGGTTTAGCCATTTCCTAATGGGTTTGTAACAGCACCTGTCGGATACTGGCATTTTTTAATTTGAATTTATGTCCTGTTAGTGTAATACTTCAAAAACTGTGTTTAGGTCTTGTAACTTAAATGCCTTACTGACATTTAAGGCAATTATCCAAAGCCTTTCAATAACCAGTAGGCCTACAGTCTATCTCGTCTCTCTGGTCTGCTTCTTCATGTGTTTCTTTCGCAGCTATGAATATTTGTAATATTAACTGAGGTGGTCTGATCAGTGGCAGTGGAGATGCTGGTTCAGGCCACACAGAAATCGCTTCCACTGTGCACTGTACCTATAATGGATTTTACTGTCTGGTCCCTTTGTTGCCCCTCCCGGTAATCACAGGGAAGACCACACCCACAAGTGCCAGCACTACCAATCAGGGGGCGGCTTTCCCAAAGGTGACAGTTGGCTCACAGAGGGGTACTGGTCCGGATGACCGCCCTCCTGTGGGAGAACAGGGCTTACCTGACTTGGACGCAGTCAGTGTGGAGACGGAGGGTAAGGCGGTGGGGCGAGAGGGAGGGGCCCGCTGTCGCTGTGATGTGTCGGGTTCAACTTGCGCTGTATTGGATCGCACTGTGGGCCTAATAGCTTCTCTGCACATTCCTGCAACGGCTTATACTAATCCTGCTGTTTATGCATAAGGCAAATAACAAAGCTGGCACTGAGCCGTCTGTTTACTGGTAGTTTTCCACTTTCTAGGGAAATTATGTGAGCATACTGTAGGCTTGCAACTTCAGTAATACATTCTCCCCAGTGGTATGTGTCATTATGCATATTTAAAAAAACAATCATTTTCTGATTGAAAAATTTGGCTTTTTTCTTCTTCACATGCTGTTCGAGGGTGGATGTTTAATTGCCAGGACAAAGCCATATTTATAAGCTTATAACATGATGTCAAAGATTTTAAAAGTAAATTAAGCTGTCATTTATTTATCTCCGTGTTATATAATTACAGCAAAACCTTGAATTAACAGATTTTGTATTTAAAGGACAAAATTCTAAGGTTCATAATTTGGTACATCCTATTCCAGTTTGTATCTCAGTTCTTTAGTACTTCACTGTAATAGTCAGGTTCAAAATATGATTTAAATATATACTTTGTCCAGTTTGATATGTTCAGAATATGCTCCAGAATATATTGTTTTGCTATTTAACAAACTGGGACACCCCTACCCCCTATTTATTCCATTAAAATCAGGATATACTCTAAGTTTAGTTCAGTTAAATTCATTTTGTTTTTATACAGCACTTCTCGCATAGTGACCCAGAGCACTGAGCAACAGATTAAAAGCAGAACTAATGTAACAGTTATAAAGTAAGACTACACATAAAAAATGCAGCTATACTTTTAATAACAAGAGAAACTGTACTGACTAGAAAAGCAATGAAGTCAGTCAGCCGGCAACTGAGGAGAAGAAAACAAAAAGTCCCAACCTAAAAGTTAGGAAGTAAAATCTCTGGGGATCCAAATGTCAGCATAATCCCCCCCGCCAACATTCTAGGTTGAAAAAAGAGAGCCAGTAGTTGCACCTAGCAAAAACTTTACTGCTGTATATGGCATTGCTTTAGGCACTAGAAGCTAAATGAATTAACACCCAAGTACACGAGTACATATGAAGTGGTGAAGTATACAAGTATAGTGTCCAAAGTGAAGGGAAAATAGTGTTAATTACATGAGTCATAGGAAGTGGAAAAAATAAAGGGTATAGAATTGAAACACAGCAGCCCTTTATGCTTCTGCCAACCCAGATGATCTGACAACAGCTCTGGCTCAAGAGATCCAGTCTTCAGCTCATCGTCATTTGACAGCACACAGCTAGGCAGGGCGCATGTGCCAGCTGAATACGCGCGTCGCAGAGATGCTCAATTACAGTGTTACACAGATGCAGGCGAGTTGTGGAGAGTGCATGAGTCTTAAGTTAGAGGCACATTTAGGCAGACGGCCTCATGCCAGGCGTGATGAGCCATTCAGTCTCAAGTGAGGAGAAGCCCAGCAATGAGTGAGTAAGAGGCAGCTTAGCAGCAGATGAGGGGAGGCTCCTCAGTCGTGCAACTCTGCACGTTTCAGTGTTTTACCACGTTTCGGGCTGTCAGAGTAGCAGCACAGCAAATCAGGGAGCAAAGTTGGCATCGGTGTCACTCAACACTCGATTTCTCCCCATTTTGCAGCTTTCTGCTGGGGTAGTGTTACTCACTATCGCTGCTCGCTGATCTTCACAGATGTCTGAAGGCTTAGCCTGAAACAAACTCGTGGTGACGGCAGGCTAGGCATCACTTAAGCAACTGGAAGATTTCTCAACTGAGATACCTGGTGAAGTGTACTGTGTAATTTTAATACGTATTTTTAACAATCCAGTTGTATTGATGAATTTTTCTCTGAAGCAGTGAAATGAATCATAACTTTGCAAAAAAAAAATCCCAGAATTTTGTGTTTATTTTACAAACAAGTTCTTAAACACCAAGCAATACCAGGAATCTGCTGTATTAAGTGCTGCTTCACAGCATTTCACTGTTTTTAATAATATATTCATACACCATAGTCACAAGGAAATGTATAAAGATTAATTTTAGATTTTTGAAGTGCTTCTGGCTTATTAAATAGTTAGTTTAGCAAAACAGGGGCATTACTTGTTTACAAAGTAAGTGGTATTACCGCTGAGTGCTGCTAAAACATTAAAGGCAGGCATTTCAAACAAGAACTTTTTAGTAGCCTCTCTTCATGCCCTCTTTTGCTTTTGTTCCCATCAACCCGGTCTGTGAATGGGAAGAAGGTGTAGATGGGTCATTCCTCTGGTTAGCAGCATGACCCAACCCAGCAGTGACACTGGTGATTCGCGCCTATTTTATCTCAAGCGTAGAAGCAAATGATACTGGGGAGGACAGCGGTGCTCTGAAAGTCATTACCAGTGAAGAGCGAGAGAAACGACCCCCCCCAACAAAGACAATGCAACAATGGGAGAATATAGAGACATTTAGGGTTATGTCTACAGCACACCAGTAAACAAGGTGTGCGCCTTCTTGAAGCACCATATTGTCATTATTCAGTAGGCCCACTTGCGCTGCTGTATGGTTCATTTGTTAAATTGGTTTTAATTAGTTTCTTGCCTTTATAAGAATTGGCTCACATTGTTCAGGTTTAACAAATGGAGATGAATGAAGCTTTCACTCAGTCATTATGTAGCCATTACCTGTGATAGCAGCAATCCTAATAGCAATCACCTGTTTCAGAAATAATGCCCGAGTCCTTGTGTCCCGTATTACGCGTATTAGGCTCACAGTGCGCTCGTCCACATACAGTCCTGTCCTGTCCAGAACCCTGCTCCCCCTGGTCACTCTGGTCCCTGTGGGTGTGGATCTGTGTTTGGCAGACGGCGCCCGATTGCTGTGCGCCACCCTAATGCAACCCTGACAGCTTGTCAAGAACAGCCATCTTTTTCCTTTAACACATGTACCCTTTCTGTTGCTTTTCACAGCTTCAAGTGTCTCCTAATCCCAACCTGAAACTAACAGCTTAAGCTGCACATGCAAGCAGTTCATTTCGCGCACGGAGAAGTGGTCTGGTATCTACTAATCTGAATATAAGAGGATAACTTGCGGGAAATAATGTGCCCTCTGAGGATGTACTTTGATTTGGGTATCAGTATCTGGGCCAGGTGCAATGAAACCTATAAGTATGATTAACACATTGAGTCTGAGTCTATGGAGGTATTATATACAAAACGGCCTGCTTTAGTTTATTAAGATAAATTACTTAAAATAGCTGAATTATGTAAATTATTCTGCCAGTGTTGCTGTATTACAGGTGTGTGGGCTCATTCAAAACCTGTATTTGAATAGATGCAGGGATCCAACCCACATTCCACATCAGAACTGTTTGACGCGCTAAAGGGATCACATGTTCTTGTTCTTTCATCCACGGTGGGAAATTAATCTGAATTTAGCTTGTCTGTATAAGCCTGCGGCCATTTTGTCGCACAACTGAATGAAGTATGAGCCATTACACCAATTATGTCATTTCCTCAGCCAGGTAAAGAAGGAGCTAATGAGGCAGTACAGGGAACACCCGCTCTGACAGAAAGAGGAGAAAAACGCCCTCCTGTGCCACACAAAGTGTTGTGGTTAACCTGGAGAGCTGCTGCCAAAGACAGAGGAGAACAGTGGAACAAAGAAACTATGGCAAAAGAGTTATTACCCACCAAACCTGTACCTATGTTAAATCTGCTTGCATGTGGTATTTTTTGGCTGTAGATAGAATCACCTTTACTGACGTGTTTTTCTCCCAGATCCACCATGTGTAGTGACAACCATCCCCTACATGTCACGCATGTACATACTGCGTCCCTCTTTTTTTTCCATTTGAACTGGTTTTGGGTGTTATGAAGGTGTAAGCTTTAGCGAAGTTGAATGTGACGGTGTGATGACGTGATGCAGTTTCTGTGTCTCATCTTCTGAACACTCCAGCCCTCAGCAGCCCGCGGTGGCTTGCAGCATCCCTATGATACTGCATATGCTCATCACAGACTCAGGAGAGAAATGTACCTTAAAGCCACCTTGGATTTTTGTCTCATGCTACCTCGTCCGTGTGTGTGTGTGTGTGTGTGTGTGTGTGTGTGTGTCCTTTCTCATGCGCTCGTAAGACCTTATTCCTTCAAAAAAAATCTTTACACTTGAAAACCATGCTGAAAGGGGCTCTCGGCTGCTCTTGCACACCACTTTTCCAGTTTTTCTGCATTTTCTGCCAGATTGCATAAAGTCGCACGATTGTTATTTTTAACTCGACTGGTTTAATGGTTTTGTGTCGCGTAGAAGCTGGGGAGCTATCAAAGTGCTGCGAGGAACTGTTATGTCCCAAATCACAGCTGTTTTGGGGAAAATGAGCCTAAACTTGCCAGCCCAGCAAACTGTCAGTCACTGCATGTCCGTCTCCATCTCCCACACGGTCTGTTCTTCACATGCTATGTCTCTTTCTCCCTCCCAGCCCATCTGTCTGTTTACCTTTTGGTGGACCTATGAATGTCTTTAGTGTGTGTCCCTGTTATTAACACATTATGGCTGTATTAATCAGCAGACGTACTGAATGATACTGCAGAAACAATGGGGAGGAAAACAGACGCAGATGAGTTGAAACAGGAAACTTTCTCAGTGGCTCCAGACCTCAAGCTGTTGTAAACATGCAGATGGTGTCAACTTGTAGGCTTGTACTCCTTTGAAGGGATGCAAAATATTTCACTCATGAATCTGTATGTTAACATAAATGAAATGATAAATTATGGACTTCTTTATGCAAGTTAGGCAACAATATATAACACAAAAAATGCACCTGTACTTCAGTATTCAAGCTCCTGGTGTCTTGAGTTCCCAGTGTAACAAGCGGTATATATTAGTACTCAGATCGGTACCAAAGCTGAGAAGTACTGTTCAAGTGAAAGCAAATCACATCAGAAATATACTGGAAATGGGTACGAGTGAGACTCTAGGTGACAGCGCCGTTCCCGGCATCTGTGTCCTCAGTCTTTGCGTCGTAGGTACATTTTATTGTTTTTTCTATTTTATACTGTTTTTTACATAAATTTGACTTTTAAATGTTGTTATTGCGGCTTATAATAAGGAACGAACCATAATTTATAATACTAAAAATAAAGTGCCTATAAACACACAAATGCATATTAATGACCTCATTAAATGTTTGATAATTAGGTAATTGGTGTTTAAAGTGTTACTTTTGACACTGAAATAAGTATTTTACAGTGTTAAGGAGATTTTGGAGAAATTAATTAGGGCTTCTCGGTTGAACCTGTAACGAACCATAATGTTCCTCATAAGAAGTAATAGAAATACTTTCCCCATATTCCATTTTGTGGTATTTGAGCCATTTGGATGAAAACACTTGGATAGCAGGGTGTAGGTGTGTATGCAGTAATGTGAAATGAGCTTCCATCAGTGCCTGAGGTCTGTGTTTTCTCTGACTTTGTGGCTTCCTGTTGAGGTATTTGATTTAGTAAATGATGGAGGCAGGGGGGGTCTTAAATAAATCATACGATAAGGGACCATAATATAGTAGTGGGGTGGGGGTGGGGGGGTGGTGGAAACGGTCAACCAGTTCACAGCATCAAAGGTGATTCATAAAGCACTAGTGATCCCCTGTGAAGGAGGCGTCATGTATTATTCACTGGTGGCCGTCACTGCCATACCGTCCTCTGAAGTGGGGTTCTGGCTCTCAGTTTTGTCTTTGCTAGGTTGTAGCTGTGATTTAGATCTAGTTTGTAGGGGCAGCATGGTACTGCATCTTGGAGTGAGCACAAGTTCCTCTGAGTTAATTATTGATCTTGAAACAGTCAGGGGATTTGATTCAAGACAAGTAAATGTCATTTACTGGAAACCCATAGGATTCTGCAAGAGTATAATCATGAGCCTCTGCTTTAAATTTCTTCTATTGGACATAACCCTGAAATGAACACCTTAATGTTGGAAAATCTTTGTAATGAAAATGACTTTTTATTTTCAAAAAGTTTCTAGGCAGGTAGTGCTGCAGATACCAGGTACAGACTGACTTAACATGAAGGTTGAAAATTCAAATCCTGCTACCAGTCCTCCTGTAATACCTTTCTGAAAGGCACTTACCCTCAACTCCCCCAATAACAGTGCTCAGCTGTATAAACAGTTCAACAGGATCCTGTTAGAAAAACTATATATAAATAATAATAAAATGAAACATAGCTTAGAGAATATTGTAATTGTGTTACATGTATTATCATTTGCATTTATTCATTCATCAGACACTTTTCTCCAAAATGATATACAACTCAAAATAAAACTGCATTTCACCATTCTTCTGCCTTCCTTCTAAAATGTCGTGATGAGGTAAATGCTCCACTGTGATGTGCGGTAACTCTTCTGAAATTATATTTGATTTAGTTACCTTATTTCTGCAGTGTACCCTTGTCACTGTTGATGGTGAATTCATAGACTGATTGCCAGGTTTTGATTTTTGTCCTTTTGATGTGATGCTGAAAGCATAAACATTCATTGTTCTGAATACTTTAGCTGCTTAAACTCCTGAGACAAGACAGCACCGTTATTCTATGGCTCTTCTTCAACACAGCTCTTTCTAGTGTGCTTCCGAAAACCATCTCAAGTATTGTTTAGCTCACTGCAGCGTAGTAAATTACGGACCACTTCTTAACTTGGAAAAAAAAATGATTTATTTTAACATATCTGTGCTACTGTTGTGGTCTGTGACACATTAACCCTTTTCCATCCACTTTTCTATCGACACCCTTCCAGCAACTCACCGCTGCTGTCTGGTGGTTAAACCAAAATTAATTATGTATTAACTTTAAAGCTGCTCAGAAAAACTTGATTAGAATTTTCCGCAATGTAATACTTGCACGAAGGTGCATAAAATGACAAATGCAAGGATATGCTGGATGGAACTGTCATGATCTGTTTTGAGGCTGCTAAAGTAAACTTTATTCCAAGACCAAGCATGGCTGCAAAAATATCTATTTTTCATACCTACAGGTCTGAATGCTTTAGCTGCTTAGACACCTGAGACAAGACAGCACCATTATTCTATGGCTCACGTAAGCCTGAGTTGGACCTTTTACTCTGCATAACCATTTCCAGTTTTCTGTTGGTGTTAGAGAGTGATCAAGCATTTTGAGTCCTAAATGATTTTTCAGTTCCATCCTCGGGAGTCACAGCCCTGTATTATTAGGTCTTCCTAAGACCTCCAAGCCAGTCTGCAAAATGCTGCATAAAAAAACCTGTCAGGTACTCATGCTTCAGGATTTTGTGTGAGGAAATTAGTCTAGCACCTAGTCATTTGCAGCATCCTCAAGTTTCACCGCTACAGCACATCTTCTTGCTAAAAATTAGTTTTGTCAAACAGGTGGAGAAATTGGCTCTGTCACTGGACGGTAGGCATGTTTACAAAAGAGCCTCATTACGGAATCTGTCACTTCTTCCCTCCCTCATTGACATGTCAGGTGACACGGTCAACAATCTCAGGTCACCAAAGACTCTAAAATACCAGCACTCTGAGGTATTATGTGGTTGTGGATCAGTAGATGCTTCCCAACACGTACAGGTGCTTTTAAGGTCTTAACTAGAATGATTAGAGCAGCAGAAGTCATCTAGGTAACCCTAAAGAACATGGTGAATGGTCAAGTGCTCATCCAGAACACTAAGATCAAACCAATCGAATCAAAACACTGACCCAATTGAGCTTTTTGTCTGCCACTGATGTTGTTAATGGGTATTCTATGCTCATAACAAGTAGCAGAAGTACTTTTTGGTGTTTTTGATGTGCAGGTTGGCTTGAATATGAATTCCAGAAATGATATGCAGTTGCTTTTGGTGCATAATTCATTGTTCAAAGCTGCTCATGCTTGTGAGGTTTTTACTCACAGTCCCCAAAAGGCAAGATTATCACTTGGTTTTTTGTTAACAGAAAAAATGACACATTCAAGAGACATCAAAGATCTGTGCTATCCAGCTATGCACGTTGTTTGTGTGTCTTGCATAAAGAGCTAGTTTTGTTGCTGTTGATGTTGGAGAAATCATCAGTCTAAATAATCCACTTCAAAATGAAAGTGGAAATCAAAAATTATGTTAATGTGTGCTGTGAAAATGTAAAAGTAATTATCTGTCTGTGACCTTCTCCCTCCTAGGTGTCCGACGATTACCTGAGCCAGAAAAGTCCAACCACAGTGTCCACTACACGCTGCTTATAGCTTGTGTGCTTGTGGCTTTTGTTTTGGGGGCATTTCTATCTGGGTTCCTGGTCTCCTGCTATTGTAACCACAATGTCCACAGAACCAAGAGACTTGACAAGGACCCTGAGGCCCCTATCCCCCATGCCCTCTCCCTGCGCAGTTTGGCCAGGCTCAACGGTCTACTAGATAGCCAGTCCAAGGAGGAGAAACTGGAGGTGCCTTCTCCCAAGTTATACAAGTCATTCATTCCCAATGGGAAAGAGCATTCCTCCGGCAGGAGTGGTCGGTCCACAATGGGAGGTGAACTAGCTCATCCTCATCACCACGGTGCCGAGCTCTCGGGCCTGCCCACCCCAGACTCAACACCTGAACTGCCCATCAAGAGCATGAAAGCTTTCAGGAATCAGTGGGAAAAGAACCAGAACTGCAACAATGCGAAGGATGCAAAGCCACACAGCATGGGTGGCTCCCGCCCCAGCTCTGGGCTACATCAACAGGTCTTTCCTTTCTCACATGGGCTGGCCAACGGACAGGCCCTAGGGTGTGCCCTTAACCTGGAGGACCGAAAGATCCCCAATGCTGAGCGTGTGATGAGCCAGCCTTATCCCAGCTTTTCACAGAAGGTGGTTGATGTCACATCTCTGGATGACCTTCTCAAACACATTCATGAAGTCAACATAGCTGGAGGCAAGAACATAACCGTACTCACTTCCCCGATGTCTGCGACTGGGAGCCAGATGGCTTTTGCCAACCGTGCTCAGCCGCACATCCCCGAAACAGAATCTGCTCCTTACTACAGCTCATCAACATTACCGAGGGACAGTCTGACACGCCGCATGGACGTACCGCCAGACATGCCACCGCCACAGTCTACCCTCGAGAGGGTCTCCCGGCAGCCGTCACAGAGGCACACCTTGATCTCTGCCCCCAAGATGCCAAATGGAGGAGTGGTGCCACGGCAGCACAGCTTCAGCCACCGCAGCAGCCACCAGCCACCCCCGTTACTAGCCAGGATGAATTCCACGGGCAGCACCTGCGAGGTCCACCACCCCCTCATTCCCAGCAGCTACCTGACACGCCAGCACAGCTACAGTGAGCACCCCGAGGTGCACAGGAGTGCCATCGTCCGCCGGACCACCTCCCTCAAGCCTGATGTGCCACCAAAGCCTCTCTTCATCCCTGCCACCTCCCCTGTAAGCCCACAGGGCAAGTTCAACTACTGAATGGGAAGTAGCTGCATCTTCTTCCCCAAAAGCCTCCCAGATACTGACAAGAAGGTCTATCTTGAATTCAACCTCCTAGGGATTAACGGGTTTCGCTGTTACACCTGCAACTTCTTTTCTACTCATCCAGTGAATGTCTTTGTACCATATTGGTATTGCTTATAGAGTGCTCCCTGCTTATAGAAATGTGACGGACTGGGAACACTGATCCAGAGACTACTTTGGTTAGGCTAAACCTGCCTTTAGTGATGTTCTGCAATGCAGCCAAAACCACTGGATTAAGTGAACGCCAGAAGCTATATATCTTGGAGCCTAGACAAGACCATGTGCTTGGGTTTGAACAAATGGAGAACGACCACTCAACATTACAATACTCTGTTACTGTACTGTAAAGTTTCTACAGAATACCGACCCTCCTTATGACATGTATATATGCATGTGTGTGAGTGTATATATATGTGTTTATATCTCTACAGTGTATGTATACGTATACATATATAGTATATGTATCCCTTGGAACATCAGTACGATCTCTTTTGAGGCAGCTCTTCTGTTGCCAGCAGAAGCATATCATAATACCTCCAAACAGAAGGTCCCTGAATGAGCCTGAGCAATAACCCGCATATGCTGCCGCTCCGTGCTCCGTGCTGTGGATGAGTAGCCTGTGTCGCTTTTCGGGAGCACGGGTACATGATTATTTCGCCTAGACTCCCACCTCAATCTAAGAAGAGAATCTGAAGAAAAGGAACGGAGAGCAATATGTACACTGTCCGAAAATGAAAGCAGTTTTGCTTTCATCTTTAGAAAGTGGAGATCCAAGGCTGTTAGGTGCCGAACGCTGCACAACTCGCTGAATCTCCGTTTCTGTTTTGTGGTCGATCTCTACGACAAAACATCTGCCGAATGGGATGAAATAGTCACTACTGGTATGTTGTGCACATTGCAGAAGAACCACGTCTCCTTCTGCTCATCACGATGGTGCCCTGAGTTTTACCCCACAAAAAAAATTATCATTCAGGGTTCTGAGTGACAGGATCCTTTTTTCTTTAAGACCCCCAAATATCAGACTCTAAGGCAGAATCTACCGGCTTAAGGACTACTCCTTTATTTTAATGTAGTATTGACCGCTGTTATAATTATTAACTTTGTGGCTATTTGTGTAAATAAAGGAATAATAACTAGCCAAATTTTAATTGTATGTGTAAATGTGTGCCTTATTTAATATAATGTGCTATAGGTTTAAGGGGAAAACAAAAGAGGCTATATCAAGCATTTTATTTTTATTATTTAAAGTTTATTGTTGAAATGTGTCATAGTCATTGTTGGTTTGTATGTTTTTTTCCCCCCTCTGCCTTTTTGATACCCACAGGACAGTGTAGCTGTGTACAAGTCTGTCGTGATGGATAAAGACGTTTCCAGTTTGAGGCTGCAGGTTTCGGTATTTCGTTTTTCAGTTGACTCTCTTCATTAATATTCCCTGTGGTTTTCGGGCTGCTCCTGTCCAACAGAATGTGAATTCCACCGTGTAACAGTTAAACAGCCACCTTTTGTTATACCTCTGTTGGGCTAGAATTTGCATATAAATGTTCTCAATTTTTTTTGGGTCTATTTCAGTCACATTTTTTAACTTCGATGACTAGAACAGTTTAGCAGCAAGGAAAGGTTTACCTGAAGACCACATGAGCACAAAAGATGCTGTGTGGTGGGAATCTGTGTTCATGAGCACTGGGACAAAGTCCCCACTCTGGTCCCCTCCGACGGGCCACGAATCTTCTGAAACAGGATCCCCAGGCCTCATTGGCCGGTGTTTGCATTCTGCTCACTCTGAGCGTACAGCTAACCCCCGACTTACACTTGTGACAACCTTGTAGGCTGATTGTGTCGTAACTCAGAAATCCCCTTATGCTGTATTATATCAACCATGAACATACGTCAACAGTTGACATGCATGAATACTATGTTGTGTAATAGGGCTCTGTTATAGTTTTCAGTAATGTCAAACATTATTTATGCAAATGTATAATAATAATAATAATAATATGAATACAGTAATATATTTTTAGTTTTATTTCTAAATTTTTCTTCTGCTTTTTTTTGGAGCACCATCAGATCTCTGTTTATCAGTTGCTGGCCACTGTAAAAACAGTAACTATTGTGGAATCACAAATGAATCATCCTGTGAATAAAACACAGTCAGTGGTAGACACTGAAACCCTGACAAAATCAGTAAAAAACATGGGTGCTTTGCTTTGAGGTGATCGTACAGCGAACGGAGCAAAGACGTTATGTCTGACGTCCAATGCAGAACATCACAACCTAACACCAGGACTCATAAACAATATACTGTACTAATGTTTAAACAATACTAATGTGGAATAATAATAATCACTGATAGACACCCAAACCTTTGCTGAGACCCAAACAATAGCAAATAAGGTGCCTTACGCCAGCACAGCCAGCCCATGTCGTTGTTATTGTACTGTAGTGTATAGATGGATCAGTCATCATTACGTGTTATGGCTGAACACTGGGATTTGAGAAATTATAAACAGGTTGATGTGACGGATATGTTAAGCGCGGTTTGTTGTAAGCAGGGGGCTACCGGTGTTTCAGTGTCTGCTCTGAGCCGACGCATTAGGAACTCTCACGGGTAACAGAATGCAAACATCTTTTCGCGTGAGAATTTGCTTTCTTTCCACTGCCTGGGTGCTCAAACCTGGTATTCAGAGAGTTTTACAAGCTACACTTGAATTCATCTCAGGTTTGCAGTTTGTAGTGGCATCGCTGTGTATTTAACAGCTCTTTTGCAAGTGTTTTCGTTCCCCCACAGGCCCAGGTTGCTTTTCAAAATCGTACACAATGGCGACTTATATGAGCAGCGCTTACACTACATAAGTCCACAGCCCACAGGACAGGTCAGGAGAACATCAGGCTGCAGTTTAAAGATGTCGGACACGGTATGTAAGGCAAGCAAACTTGTGGTATGTTCAAATGCAGTGCAGTTTCTCATGCCGATGACCTGCGAAAGGGAACTATCTTTTATCTGCTGTAGTTACATTTGCCTTGGAAGTTCTTAGAATTGCACACTGTAAATAGTACCCCACTGTAAGGGTTTCATTGACTCATCTTTGTTTTTTCCCTTGGTGAGCTTTGCTTATGATACTGTATGTCACTCACAATTAAAATTAAATAAAATGTTTTGTTTTCCCTTTTTTTGATTTGTGGGGTTCATTGTCGCGGGGTCTCGCCTGCCTTACTTTGTTTTCTGCCAATGACGGATTGAGTACTCGGACCCAGAGTCGGCGTACGGCGTCATCAGCTGTCGTAAGATGACCTGCAAAAAAAAAGCTGAGGCTGAGGAAGCTCGAGGTCTGAAAAGGCCCTCTGACAACCATCTGAGGTGGGAGGTTTGCCATCAGGTTGTTAGCACAATTGCACAGCCATACCACACACTCCGTTACAAACGTCTACAGTGAAATTGTTCAGAATTTATTCTGGATCCAACAGAACTTTCCAGAAATACAAAAACCTTCTCCATGTTAATATTTTAGACATTGCTGTGGGCATAGATATTAGTTAGTTTTGCCATTGTGCACAGAGGGGTCAGACCCCCAAACAAAGGCTTCCATCTTGAGGTATTTTTGTCATAGTACATAAAAAATAAACCTTGATGACTTCAACGTTCAACTGTATCCCACCAAATTTTTAATTTATCATAGGTTTAAAATTCTGGCATTGATGAAGTTGAAATATTTTCTATAATGCAGTCTATGTCAGTTGACTTGCAAAATAGTTTTTCCAGGCCTTTTTGGCCCCCAATGAAGATGTGCCTCAGCATGAGGGGGCTACAGCCACGCCATTCTGGCAGCCATATTGATTATCTCATGTAGTTATGCGCTATTACTGTCAGGTCCATCGTGGTGGTGTTTGCTGTGGGGCAGCAGCTCCGACGGACTCATCGACCCAGTATATGATTAAAGGATTCCAATGAAAGGTGAGTCAAAATCCATTACTCTCTTCACACTTGAGGAGGTGAGGTGGTGTTTATTTATAATGACCTCACTGGGGATTCCTCGGCCACAGGAAAAATCTTGGTGTAACTAGTCTTAGGTAACAGAACTGTAACTGAAATGCACTCAGAGTTTGCTGAGGTACTTGTTAGTGGCAGTTTGTTCCGTTAAAAGATATTGGGTACGTCTGGATGGATGAGCCTCTGTGGATCAGTGCCAGCACCTCTGCTCCCGGCCATGTCTGTCCGCCGTTTTTCACCATCCTAGAACTCTGGCGTGAGTTTCAGAGAACATGACACATGGGTAAGTTCTTGATCCCTGCCTCGGTTTTGGTGTTCAGACCACATCTGTTATAGCTCTGAGTCTCGGTCCTCATCAAAATGTGATGGCATCAAGGCAGCTTGGTTGTTGGTTATTTATTGCGTGTCATATGCAGTACTCTGCACTGTGGTGCTTGGTGGTCACAGGTTCCACCCTAAGTGTACTGAGCCAGCGTATGTAGTTTTCACTATTGGCTATCAAGGTACATGGATATATGTGTTTTTTAACTTGAACAAACCATTCAGGGTGGCTGTATTCCATATCCTAGATGGGGCATCAGCCATGAGCCCCCCAAAAAAATTAGGCTGCATAAACAGTTAAACTAAACTGTAAAGTGTGTACGTTGCTTTGGATAAAGAGTCTGCCAAGCAGCTAAAAAATGGGATGCTGACAGTATCAAATTTCATTAAGTTAGCAAACAATAACCAGTGGAGGAGTCTTTATGCTTCAGCAGGAGCCACAGAACATGAGTGTGCCCATTAGAGATACCGGTGAATTGGTTTCATGCACATGTTCTATTGGTTGCTTTTTGTAATTTTTGTAATATTTTCACACTTTTGTTGCTTGCAGTCAAGCCTTTGGTTTACGGTAACTGCGCCATTCATGTGCAAACAAAACTCGTGATCTTAAGCAGGTTGTGATATTTGCTGATTTAAAGTGGAAATTAATCTGTGGCTTTATTCACTCTATAACAATAATGGAGTGTTTGTGTCTGAGACCCTCCAGCGAGAAGCAGGTCCCCCCACTTCCTGTGGGACTAGGGGCAGGCAGACTGGACTGCACTAGGCTGGACTAGCCTAACAGAATAAATTCCTGAACTGATATTTATTAGGAAGGTCATGCAGTGCCACTTTGTGGTGGAGAACAACAGGTAGCAGAATGAATACGTTCCCCAGACAGCGACAGCTGCTGCCAGCAGCAGGCTGTTCACCCGTGACTCCTGGGAGCCAATGATCCCTCACAGGGGGCTTTAATGGAATCGCCACTATTTGTGAATTCAATGAGGCCAGTTTCAGGAGAGAATGAATTCAATGATGTAAGGGATTTAGGTAAGAGGTGGTGTTATTATTTTTTTATTTGCAAATGAACTATAAAAAGCCTTTGATGCATGGGAGCTTTCCTGTTTGTTTAATAACAGGTAGACAGAAAATTGTTTTTCCTCTTAGTCACGTCTATCATGCACTTGGAGGGAGATGTTGCAAAGCAAGAGGTTCATAGAAAGACTTTGAAGTTCTGCACGTTTCTGTAATCATTACAATTAGCTGTAATAAATTAATTATTATTTCTTCCGACATCAGTTTCAGGTGCAGTAAATTTTTTATTGCGTTTAGTTATCTTAATCTCAAATAAGACCTATTTTTTTAACTTTTAAGAAATTTGGCAAAAGTTCTCAATAATCATTTATTTGCAACTTTTAGGAGTAAAGATATTTCTGGCAAGTTTTTTTGTGCAGCATCACCTGTGTCACATTCAACCTGACTGAACAAACTTTCTCGAATTTGTTTATTTTCTGTAATCGGTTTATTTCGGCAGCGCCTGCTCCTCCACTTTGCTGCCTGCTGCAAACTCTTATTTAGGCTGCCCGAGGCGAAGGCCTGTTCTCCAAAATTATGTTTGTCTGCATAGTTTTCTCTTTTTTTTTTGACACTCCAGGCCAAGCCTGGCCAATACCGTTCTTGTTTGTGATTTTTGTACTGGGAAAACATACCAGTGAGGACGCCCCAGTTCACGTATTTATTACATGCTATGTGTCTCCTGCCTTGTGTAGAAAAGCAAACTGTTCCCTTTTGTCCACAGTGGGTTTTGTCTGGATCGTCTCCAGATATGACAAGCAAGCCGCAAAACCGTAGTGTATCTGAGGGCTTTTAGGTGGAGTGCAAGGGATAAGAAATATGAGTAATGTGACGCCTTCTTTTTGGCGATTAAATAAAAACACTTCAAATGTGGTTCTGCAAACAAATAGCTTCAGTAAAGCAACAGAAAGACTTTGTGTAACTTTCTGTCTGTGAAAATTATTGTCTTATCAAAAGCGTGCACTTTGAGAAGCCGATACCACCATTGTGTTCTGGTCTTTTGGACTTTTGAAGAGGCCACAAGCACAATAATAAATACAAGGCAATCATGTAAACCTGGCCCATGTGGCGACTTAGGGCTCTGCTTTCACAGCTCTGCATGGTGGTTTAATTGACCTGTTTTGGATTTTGCCCAGAACATGTTCTGCTTGCCCAGATCTGTCACTCTGCCCTTGTCCTCGCCTGCCCTCGGTCCGCCCCATGTGATGCTGCCAGTCAACCTCAACCCACCTTTTTTGGGCCACTACTGGCTTCCTTTTCTTCTCCTTGCTCTCACCTGCCAGTGCCCTTCATCGCCTTATCCAGGTGGCTTCTCCATTTGTCTTTCTTCTTCGGAAAGCGCTCAAGCCGTCTGGCGCGGATGTCCTCCTGACACTGTACATTTGACCCTCCACTTACGCACCTAACTGGCTCTTGAAAAGGCCGCATTGTGTGAAAACATGTAAATTGAGACGCTATTTCCATTTTTTCTTATGGTGGAAACTGTAAGGTGTTTCAACCCAGAAACCCCACAAAATTTCCCCAGATTTCACTAAAGCGCAGAAAAAATGTTATACAAGTAAGAAACAACACTGTTTTCACTGTAGGCTGTAAACAGATTCACTGCTGAGATGGAATTGTACTAAATCTGTCTTATTTACAACCACGCATATATACAGCTTTCTTGCACAAACGAAACTCCTAGAACTCTATTTTCACAGTCAGTGGGAACTTATGTGCTTTGCGTATTCACCCGTGTGGAATGAGAGTAAATTGAGAGACTGTTAAAAACTAAATTGCATTCTTGCGAAAACGTGTCGCATGAGTGTGTGTAAATCGAGGGGCGACTGTATTGTAGCACCGGAGAGAACCCGAAGCTGCTCTAAAAACTATGGACGTGTGGTACAGAATGTGGCTGTGAGACAGACCTCACACCAGTGGCATATTATCCTCACTGGCACCGTAACAACCATCCTGCAGAGGGTTCCATCCTCCACTTCGATCACACACCAGCTGACCGCCTCCAGTGTGTGCTTGTCCCTTGCAGGTTTGGCCCCGCCACCCTTTTGCTCACACACTCTGTTCCACTTGCCCTCCTCGCTTAACTGGGCATGAAAATTAATGATGCTTCTCCAGCTAATAATGTCCAGCTTCAGAGAGCTATTCAGTGGAACATGATGAGTTTCAGAGTCCATGTGTCTGGCTCACCAGAAACCCCCCCCCCCCATAGCACACGTCTGCTTACTGCTGGTGCCCACAGTCCCTGCCCTGATCACGCAGTGACATCATCACTCCCAGTGGGGCAGAGAAGCTGGATGGTGTTTCTACCCCCCTCACCTGGACACAGATGAGAACAGAACTGGAAGTTAGCACAGAGCTGCTAGCCTGCCTCCTCAAGCACGATGTAAAGTTTTCCTAGGTTCAGTTGAAGAAGGTCCAGCAGACAGTGTTGTTATGTCCTGCTTCCAAAAGCATTTTGTGGAAGAGCGTTTACAAAACCTCTAAAAAGGCCTTAAAGAGCATGGAAAGATTTTTTGAGCAATTAAACTCACTTATACATTCCTGTTTGTTTATATTTTCCCATGCATCTCTCTTCATTGTCTTTCTCCACTGGTTCCCCTAACATTCTGGTTCCAGACAACAAGACCGTCAGTGGCTCTGCACCCCGATACCTGCAGGACCAGACCACTCTCACCACCCCAGCTAGACTGCTGTGCTCCTCCACCTTATCTGTCTGAAAAAACAGTACTTCCCATCAGTTCTACACACAGCTACTGGTGTGATGTGCAGGGCAAAAGTGATGGGGTTGGACTAAGTGGCTGGACTTAGCGAATCGTCTCTATCGGTATCTCTCTGTCCGTTGCTGAAATGCTCTTTTGTTTACGCTGACTTGTATGTCAGCCAAACAAACAAAAACAGACATAAGCAGAGCCGTATTTGGCAGGCGCTCTGTGTGGACCTACAGTACAGCGTAGGGTCTGTATTCGTGCGGAGTGCCATGATCTCATGCCAGTTTCCCAGTTCAACCACATGCCCTTTTCCCAGTTCTGCAGTAGTGATGTCAGCAGGGCGGTATGTGCAATGCCCAGAATGCTGGACTTCCCAGCCACCCATTCATGCCATGAAGTGGGAGACGGAGCACCAGTTCAATCCAGTCCCCTCTGGAGCAGCGCTGCTCTCCTCCTCTCAGTATTTTCACCCGGAGACAGGGGGAGGCACCTGTTGCTGTCTGCCTCGCCTCTACCCCCTGTGTAGGCATCTGTCCCCACCCTCCCCCCACTGCCTGTCAGGACCTGCTTGCTAGCATATGCCCAGCCCCAACTGCACATTCCCTCCTGCCTCCAGAACCAGACCAGTATATTTCTAGCACTCTGGACCTCACCCAACAACAGACTGGTTCAGACAGCTCCCAACCAGCCGAGGCCACAGTGTCCAAACCAGCCCTGCAGCCGATCTGAGTCCTTGTTGCGAACAGGGGGTCCTCACTTAACAACCAGGTTCCGTCCCGACAACCCTCTCGTAATTTGCATGTGTGCCAAGTCACAACTCCCCTCATGTTGTATCATGTAAACCATAAGGATATAGAAACAATTAACATGTATGAATGCTGCATTGTATAATGGGTTTTTGTTATATTTTTCACTTATTTGGCACATTATTCGCATAATTTTTGTTTTTTATTAATTCACAGCAATTATAACACGGAATACATTTTCAGTTTTGATGCTACACCATTACGTTCACTTTCATTTCTAAATCGATTGTCTTTTCAGTACCACCGGGACACACAAGTGATCAGAACTTTTGTAAACAAACTGCCGTTTCTGCTGGGTCTTGAGGGGGGTGTAGACAGGGAACTCCAGCAGGGGTTTACCGGTTAGGAAAAGTCACCCCCTCTGTGAGCCATAAATATAGTTACTGACTGTCCAGTTGTCTGCAAAGGTAGTTTTTTTTATATTTTATTTTCTTCTTTATTCTACCCCCCCCCCCCATCTCTTTCTTTCTTTTCCTCTTTCTGATCTCACTGGGCCACCTGTTCCGGTTCTGTGTTATTCTTAGTTCTCTTAGTCTTAACTTAACAGCATTTCACTCTTTTGGTCTGTATTCAGACTTTCTTCTGTGCATCTGCCCCAAACAACGAGTTCTGTTCTGCTGGATAAAGTTATGCGATCTGTGTAGGAGCCAGGAGGAACTCTGCACACCTTCCAGGATGGCAGACATGGACTACGCTACTTGACCACTTTCTCCAGTGTCTTTTTGTCTCTATGTTGCTCCTGCTACAGACCCAAATCCTGAGTGACTGTACCCTGACATGTTGTCCTGTGGCAGCACGGCCAGCCCATGTTCTCATACAGGAGATGGAGTGCCCGTCCTTAGATGCTGCCCCAAACCTGCAGGACTTGAACAGTATAATAAAGTCAATGAGATGGCCGCCCTAAGTCCACATGCTTATATGAGATATGTAGTAAAATGGGGACCACCTGTATTCTGTAAGATGGATATCTCTAACAAGCAAAGCTGTTCTCATTGTTCTCAAAAATCCAGATGTTGTTGACATTGTGATGCCTCAGCAAAGCTGGTGCTGAAGCACAGAGGAATGTGGCTGGAAACATCCCACAGCTCAACCGAAAGGGTCAACAAACAGGCACCATCGGCTGTGTTGCCAGGTGGAGGGGGCCTCATGACAGACACGCAGGGGAGCGACGGTCGGTAATACCATGTCAGTGATGACATGTTAGATGCAGACTGTCAGGTTCAACCAAGCGTGGAGCAGCAATCTGGCTCATAAACGCTCCTCCAGTCAGCCAAGGGCAGCAAAGCGCACGGCTTTGTTTACGAAGCGGAATAGTGATCCTTGACAAAAACAAGGCACTTTTTTCACTTCTGCAGGTTTCAGAAATCTGCCTTCGCTTACACATAACCCTGTGATGCCTGGTGTCTGTCTCTCCTCCTTTACCACCTGCTCACCTTAATATCTGTCACCTGTAGGCTCAGCAGTGTCTTCATTTTCTGATCATCCTTTTCTGTCCGCCCACCCAGTACTGAGACCTGAGGACCTTCTGCGCACCCAGTACTCCCTTTCCCATCAGAATAAATTTCCTTTAATAAAAGTTCACGTTGACGTCTCCTCGCAACATCTCCTCGCAGCCACAGAGTCCTGCCCTTTTTGCAGAAACGGACAATCGTTTTCTCTACTAGTTCTGACATTCCTACTTTTGTCATTAACACCTTTTCCCCCAACAACTACAGGAGATACAAAGACAGCGGCAAAAGGTAGAAGTCGGTGTAGGGCTTGCAGAGGCAGAAACTTTTCATTTGGGGGCGTTTAGGGCAGGTTTTGCACCTACTTGGATCCCAGACGTCACCTGGTTTTTATCTGGCAAGAATCCAGCCAAATAAATTAGTAGCAGGGAAGACATACGGTTAGGAAGCACAAAACTCAGAATTTTCATTTGCAGTTGTGTTGCAGTCTGAAGAATTACTGACCAGCACGACTGGCCGTCCTTCTCAGGGAGAACACAGTTGATACGAATTTTGATATTTTAATAATGTGATTGTCGCTTCCCACAGCTGGCAATAGTGTCTGACAGCAGGTGAGTTTATGGACCAGAGAAAGGGTTTTGGATCGTTGTGTTTAATAATAAGTTTGACCTGATGTAACAATAAATTATCTTGAATGTTGAAAAAGCTATGAAATAGAGTGGGAAAAAAACTTTCAGAAATTTAACCACTTGAAATTAGAATGAACAGCTGCAGATATAATTTCCAGTCCACCTTGCAGCTCGGTTTGTATGACAAGTGTGTTAAAATGTTTCTCCTCTAATGCTTCGTGTATTTAATCCTCATAAATTTTTGAACTTATCTCTGTGCATTTGTATTTCCTGGACCCCCAGCGTGACCACACAGTCCTGCTTTCTGAAATCTGTGAAATACATGTAAATGGAAAAAAATTGTGTTCCTTTATAAATCGTGTTTGTCACTCTAATTTAATTCCCAAAGCTTAGGTTTGTGTTTCGGGGCTTCAGCTTTAGAAGCTTTCGATCTTTTTGTCTCATGTAGCGTATAGTGGTGATATCCTGCCATCTAATGGTAGCCGAGCAGCCTGTTGGCCCTCCTGTGTGCCTGTGACACGCTGTGCATGACACAGCACCTTAATAGTGTGACATCCAGAAGGTGCAGAGGTGTGAAAAAGTGATTTCCCCTGTTCCTGCATATTTGTCACACTGAATGGTTTCAGATATGTAGACAAATGTATTAATAGATAAATGGAACCTGAGTGAACACGCAACATAGTCTTATTGCTTAATTTACTGGAGAAACACAGTTGTCCAACATCTATGTGGAAAAAGGAATTGCCCCCTTAAACGTAACTGTTTGCATCACCTTTAGCAGCAATCAGTGCAACTAAACGTTTCGTCTAATTTAATATCAGTCTTTCAAATTGCTGATTTTAGGCCACTTTTCTGTGCAGAATTGCTTTAGCTTAGGTGCACTGTTAAAAGCATAAATGTTTATATCTACAGAGAGGGTTCCAATGCTTTCTCAGTCTTTTTTGCCGTGCTTTTAATGCAGCATTACAGAAATATTTTTGTGCTTTGTAAATTAGTAAATGTGATTTTTAGCAGGTTAATGGCATTTCACTATTGTGGTGTGTGTGTGTGTGTGTGTGTGTGTGTGTGTGTGTGTGTGTGTGTGTTTTAGCAGGTTTATTTAGCGGTGCGATGATTTGTGTTACGCTCTGGACCACAGTGACTCTGACCAGAATGAAGCTGTTAAAGATGATCGAGTGATGGTTGGTTGGATGGATGGATGGATGGATGGATGGATGGGTGGATGGGTGGATGGGTGGGTGGATAGATGCACACTTGTACATGTCAAAGTCAGTTTAGTGACAGACTAATTAATGCCTTGTTCGGCCAAAAATGATTTAAACCGGTTTGGCTCTATATTTGACAAAGTAATTGAATGAAAAGGGTATAAAGTGAGGGTTTCTTACCTCTATGAGAACATGAGGTGCGTAAGAAGAGCTCAGCATCCAAGTACTTTTTTCCACATTTATTATTGACTATATGTGACAAAAACATTCGGCTGAAAAGTATTTATTCCTACTTTTGCTAAATTTATGTGTAGCGCAATATGACTCAGCGCTGAAGGCGAGAGACGGCTGGATTGAAGTTATTTAAGGCTATAAATCCCGCCCCCTAGTGTCCATTGATATTTTTGCACTGAGCCCTGACATACTGATCTCAACTCGGACAGCAGGGGGCGACCTAAGCAAAGAGAACGGAAAATGCCAATATTTACATAGATGTAATTGCGTTTTTCTGCCAAAACAGGATCATTTAAAATATGAAAAAGCTTAGTTGGGTATAAAATAGTAACTCTGGAATGCAGCTGTCAGTTTTACTGATTAAAATTAAATATTTATCATTTTCTTCTCTGGCAAACAATGTTGTTTCTGAATGAGTGTCACATTTCCCAAGGCAGTTTATGATCCGTCCCTTGGATCATCTTCAATCACTCTGAAATTTGATCAGTTTAAAAGATTTGTAAATAAGCTCTTTTTTGTTTAAAAAAATTGTCAAAGAGATTCAGATAGCAAAATAACTTTACAGGTAGATATGTTTTAACATTTCTGTCAAGGCAATTTGTGTAATGAATTTAAAGGATTTCCTGCTGGACTGAGAACATCTGAGAACTTCCTTTAACGTGTATTAATCCTGCAAAATTATAATACTGCCTAGTGCACTGAAAAGGGAAGTTTTCTACCAATTTAAATAGCTGTTTTCCCCAAAGTGGGGAAAAAAGTAAAGCTGATAGATATCCTTGCAAGTTAACCCCTCAATGAACATTTCCACTATTTCCACAAGGAGCTTTCAGAAATGATCTTTAAAACATATCTGGCCTTGGTATGAAATCTGAACAAATGCCTATTTGAATAATTCACCGCAGTACTGAATTTCAGCTCAATGAAATCCACAGCCCTTCATCTACAACACGGTACAAACCCAAACACCAGTTTAACTTTAACCATTAGTAACCCAATATGGGCTGAATGTCCTCCCACCTACATCCGTTTAATCTACTTACAAGAGACTTTGGGGCCAAGAAGTCCAGTCATGAGATACACAGCACTTCCACCAACAGGATGAATGGTACCTGAGACAGGTTCACCTGTAGTTAACCACACACAGTGATACTGAAAGACATTCAAGATCACTGGATCTCCTTTCTGGTCCCCAATCCATATTTTATTTATTCTACTATTTTTCCTTATTTAACTGACATCTTTGTCCAACCTGGAACATTAGATCATTTTTATAACAGTTCAGTTTTTTTAGTATTTATACTGACTCACTACCTCTGTTCCTGTATCAGGACCAGGATACAACCAGCTGCCCTTTTCACCCTGTGAAATCGCCTAGGGGGTGTCCAAGTGTCCCCCGAAACACAAGCGTCCATCTTACAAGTTTTCATGTGAGTGAAATTACTTAATACCATTCACTGAGTTTTATAAAAAAAATTTTCTTGTTTTGCAAAGTTTATTACCATATAAATAAACTGTAAATAAAAACTAAAAGTATCTATATATTTTGTTTATCCCACTTGGTGTGACTATTCTGTATTGCTGCAGGAGTATGAATGTGTTTCATTGGGGGAGTTGTGCCAGACTCTGCTGAGGATGTTATGTAATATATGCTGTGTGTATATTTCAATACCTTTCTAAGATCAGAGAAATTCTGAATTCCAAAACACAAGTTTTCAGATAAAACTGTGACTTGTGTGAATAACAGAACTGTATTTTTATTGCCTTATACTTTGAAAATAAAAGTGTTAAAACTATACAGACATCGTTTGAGACGAAATTACCGCCGTGTCCATTGTGTTGAAAATTCCCCCACACTGGACTGTTGTTTACTCGGATCGGAAAAACAGCCTCATATTTGCTCTTAACTCAGTAGATGGTATTAAATCATGAAAACTTGTAAGTCAAAGCCTCGTATCTGGAGGGATATCTGTCCGTATTAAAATTTCAAAAGCCCTTGGCAGCAACCCCAGTATGGCGCCCCCTGTTGGCATAGGGCACCATTGGGTCAAGCAAGTTCAAGTGGCCCAAGCCTGACTACCATGACTCATCTCAGTCATGGGGTTGTCAATAAAAAAAATTAAGGTGAAGGGGTCTTAAACATTCATATTTTTATTTTAAAAGCAACCAAAAAATGCACAGATAGAAGAAAAAAGAGAACTCGGATTTAAGTCAATTTAAGTTGAAAGAAACAAGACAATTTAGTTCAGTCGCGGCTGCAAATGCCAACAGAAAGCGTGCCCATCAGTGGATGTAGCCGCCAGGATCACTATAGCAACTGGTTGCCATTGGCGACAAGGCACCGCCAGGTCCCATTGTGGAGAAGAGACGAGATTGGAGGGGAGAAGGGAGTGACTGGGAGAAAACAGGGTGTGTATGAGAGAGAGAGAGAGAGAGAGAGAGAGAGAGAGAGAGAGAGAGACAATGGTGGAAAGATTTAAGTTGCGCTGATCATTATGCCGCAGTTGCTGGAGGATCATCGGATGAAGTGACACGTTGCACAGCAGCTCCTGAGTTTCCCGCACTGGAACAACAGGTATGAGACGCGGCGTGTCTGTGTCTGTGTCTTTGTCTGTGTGTGTGTCTGTGTGTAGGGGGGGTGCTGAAAGGTGCCTCCAGCCAGTGCACCACAAGTGTTACCGTGTGTTTACCCCATTTGAAAGACTGGTGATTGTCCTGAGTCGTCACATCACCTGGTGTCTCGGTGTGATGCTGCTTCCTCACTTCCAACTTCACACCACTTGTGTGCACTAAGTCATCTCAATAACCACACGACAAACACTGACACACTCAACAAAACAATGTCAAATGGTTCAGCAAGTACTGTTTTACACCCAAGAGTGTTTTCTCATTTTGTGGTTGAAAATTGGCAGGTTTTGCACTTGCCCAGCACGGGGTTCAGAGATTATAATCCATTTCATTTGTGCCTGAGGTTGTCGTCACAAAGGGAGTTACGTGTGTGTGTGTGTGTGTGTGTGTGTGTGTGTGTGGGTACATTCCCCAGTCAGAGGCCTTTCCATCTCTGCTCACCCTGCGATGTGGCTACACAGGGGGCTCTTGTGACTCGGGCCTGTCAGCACTCGGCCCCCCATCAATAACGCCAACCTGCACCACCCTGGCAAATATGAATAATAGAACAATGTGCTCACTCTGCAAGAGAGGAGTGTAGGCTGTGACTGACCAGCTCAGTGAGTCTTATCAATGGTTCTTCATCGATCACTAATAATACAACAAACCATAACATGTACTGGGTGCAGTTGTATTGAAAACAAGGGACTTTATTGATCCCTGCAGGGAAAATTGCCACACACCAGCTGAACACACAGGACACCTAACAGAAGACACTCACACTGCATATGACAATAAATAAATAACCATATAAATAGTCGAATTGGTCCTGAGATTATGGAGGATGGAGCTGTTTTTTTAGAGGGACCCAGAAGAAGTCCTTACTGCACCTCAGTTGAATAGCCTGGTGGCTAAAAGAGCTCATGGTGATCACTTCATTTAGGGGATGTGAGCCAACGTTAATGATGGGCTTTAGCTTCCTCCTCATCCTGACAAAACAAGTTGAAAACAAGTCTTTGTATTAGTTTGTTCAGTCACCTTAGAGTATGCTGGGAGCCTGAGAAGGCCTGTTTGGCACCAGGGGTGGACTGTAAGGTATTCGGCACCAAATCCAGCTCCTGCACGCACGTCTGGGGCTGTCGATGTACCAGAAGCCCTGATCTCCAGCTGACTCACCCACACGCCACCTGAAACTCCAGCTACCTGTATTACGTGTTGCGGATGTCAGCGCTGAGCTTGCGGTTACTGGCAAACAAGCACTTGTAACTGGCGTAATATTGAGAGTGTTAGTAATGGCAGAAATGATGTTCACAGCATAACATGCATTAAATAAACAAATATTAGCATTTAAGAGGTTATTAATAAATCAACTCTGTGAACCAGACATGTCCAACATAATGCAAAATATATTAGTTAAACCTAGAATAATAGCAGATAAACACAGTAGATTGTTATGGATAATTTTTTTTTAATTTTAGATTTTTTTTGAAATACAGTAAATTAGTATGATTAATTTGCCCTGGGATGAACCGGAATCCCATCCAGGGTGTAGTTTCACAGCCTGGCACCCAGACCAGCGCAACCCTGATCGGGATGAATGTTATGAACAGATGGATGGATGGATGGATGGTATGATAAATTACTCAAATGTTAAAATAAAAGAGTGCTACCATGAAACAGCCCTATAGGAAGTATTACTGTGTATAGTGAGGAGAGATGGACAGAGAACGTGGTCAGAAAACATTTAAATACCTACAAACATGAGGGTTTATATAAGTACCTGATTATGAAGAGAATGTGTTTAGATTTAAATTTCACTGCAGACTTAACCCAATAATGTTTGGTCAGACAGGAAGGGCTGTCACCTCACTGGTCTGAACGCAGCCTCAGCCCTGTGTGAGGGTTTGCAGGTTATCTTCAGGGTTGTTAGGGTTTCCCCAAAATTCTTCCACAATCCAAAGGCTTTCTATTCATTCATCTGTGCTGGGTCTTGGCACTTCTGTGTCTATCCCAGAATCGCCGGGCTACAAAATTACACCCTGGATGGGACGTTCAAACAAGCGTCATTGAGTAAATGCTTTCGGTGGCTCTCTGATGCCCCTCCACTGTGCACCAGACCCTCTCCTTTCCTTGGTAACATCTGATTCAATGAACAGTTATTGAAAGAAGTAGGTTTTCACTCATTCTTCACTTCAGAAGTTTTAAAGCTTCTGTTAAGCATCACATTTTAAATTTTATGGACTTTTGCTTCTGTTATGCTTTTCTTGTGCTACTTCAAAATATGGGTGAGTGAAACAGGGCAGCAATGTGGCAAAGGACCAACTTCAAGCTCCAAGAAGTTGCTCCCAAGTCTTTCTTTTTATCCAGATGCTCCAGTTTCATCCTGTATGCCGTGCAGAGACACTCAAGCTCGACTGGATATTCTATATCGACTCGATCGGTGGCGGGTTCCACGGGCGCCAAACTTCTCGTAATTAGAAATTTCCCACCACAGGTCAGCGTTGCTGATCATTGTTCATCATTGCTTAATGCTTCCTCTCATTTATTGTTTCAGTTCCAGGAACCTGCAGTGGGAGATCCTGCCAACCATGGTGGGAGAGATGTGATCAGAACTCTAAACACTTAAAGACCTCATTGATGTCATCTCAGGAGGAATTAGTCAGTTTGCCATTTGACTCCTGCCATGTAGGATTTTTAAAAATATTTTCACATCATTTCTGCTGTTATTTTAATAAGGTCCCATAATGAGGGTCAGCCAGACAATTTGACTTTTGTAACTGAATGATCATCTCATCTTGTGAAATTGCTTGTCAGATAGATCCAGAGTTGCTGTTTCTTACATCATGAACAGCGATAATGCTGCTTCTGTTCTGCCGCGTGGAAATATACAAGAAAAAGGGGTTTGCACCAATCTGCACTGTCCTGTTGTCATAAACATAAAAAGTTAATGCAGTTGAAATAATTATATAATGTTGTACATAATTTTTCAGCAGCTCCAAAAACAACAGACTCCCTCCTGACTTTTTACCATGCACCTTGTGCACCGTCACTCTACACATCCAAACCCTGAAAACTCACAATGTTAATGGCACCAGGAGTCCGTAGACGTTGGCCCTCGTGAACCAAGACCCCCAGCAGCCAGGCAGGGGGTGTCTGTGTGATCTCAGCATTATGGGCTTAAGGAAGTCACCGGGAGATGGGCAGGTGTGGGGAGCCATGGGGTTTCCACTCTGAGCCAGGGCCTGGAAGGAACCGTCGCTCATACTGCATGTCTGAAAGTCATCGTGTCATTTAGCTACTCAGCACCACTTTATGCTGACTTTACTTTATGCTATTATAAACACATGTACATGTAGGCATTTTTACCTGTAAATACAGGCCATCCTCAAATTAGCCTTTTTCAATTTTATGGACTTAGTATCTAGTTTATGTGCAATATGTGGGAAAATAAACATTTCACAGATTTTAAGTTTTTTGGAGAAAATAACTTATGCCTGAAATAATGTTGATATTGTGTCTCAGAAAAGAAGCATTCAACATCTCCATTAGTGTGATGAAGTCGGTGCAGCATCCCCGAAACCCCCTGCAACGGCATTCTAGTTGTATCGGCTCCTTATTCACTGCTTTCTGTATATAATTCTCTCCATTGTATGTTTGTATGTTTCCATTGCACTACAGGCTTTATTTCAACTTATTACCCACATTAGATGTTCATTACACATTACATTAGGGTGAAAAATTGTTACTGCTTTCAATTTTCCAGACCTTAACCATGTCCAGACACCCCCTATATAGTCTGGAACATCAAGTATAGGCTGTACTTGCATTTTTCTTATTACCACTGTTGAATATTTGCATTTAGGCAATATGTTACCCAAGGGCTTCTGTCAGAGTCATTGCCACTGCACCCCACACTGAACTTCTGTGATTTACTCCAGACAGGAAAACCTGCAGCACTTGTACCTGTATAACTGTAGGGATAAGCCATGAACCTTAGCCATACTTCTAAAGCTCACAATGACCAACTCCAGCCCTGGACACTCTTTTATCAGTCAGTAGTACTTCATTTTATGAGCACTTCCCAATATAAACTAAATATTTTCCATATATAATAAAATAAAATTTAATACATGTTTAAAATTTTAATAAAATGTTTGGAGGTTTACAGCATCTACTCACATCAGCAGTATGATTTAACCTCAACTTACTGAATGACTGTCACATTCTCTCTACATCCCTGTAAATCACTGCTGAGAGATTATTATTTAAGGATTGATTTTAATGGATGGCAGTTCAGTCAGCTGAGCCATAATTCCTTCTCCTGCATCAAGTCCCAGGTGCCACTTCCAATCTCTGTGACCATCCTCCATAGCCACGGAGCATGACTGCAGCTCCTCAGACGTCACTTGATGCCAGAATAACCCCCCCCCCCCCCATCTCGCCCTGGGGCTGGGGCAACATAGCATTTGGGGCTCAGGTGCTGAAGAAAGGGTGACTCCTGGCACAATCCGCTGCTGACTGTGGAGGTTTTTGGGTCTGCAAATGATTAATTTGTTAAATGTGCTACAGGTTTTCTTCAGCAACAACAGCAGGTCATACAAACAGAAATATTTCAAAAGTATGAATAGGTACCAATTGTACAAGTAGTCCATTATCCAAAAAGGAGTCAAGAATTTGTACACAGTGTCATACAGGTTAAAGTTTATTTTTTCTAGCAGAAGAACATTGATCAGTTGAGTCGCCTGTGTGCTGTTTTCACGGCGGGATATGCAAGAGTCAGATGATGGTGACAGTGTGACTGTTCATTAAATGTCTCTTGCGATATATGCTGGCTTCTTAAATCATTCTGGTTCTTTCTCCTCAGGGCTTCTCCACTAACAGGGACAGCTGGAGCCGGTTTGGACGCGGGTGGGTGCTGGCGCTTTGAGAGGTGGGGGTCATCTGGGTTTATCGGCTGCTTCTGCTTGCTTTCTGAGCCATCGGTAGGGAACCATTAGCTCGCCCTGCTGGCTGAGTCCAGCCTCGGTGAGATCGTTGCCTCTATTATAGAAACAACTTTGATTTCACTAAAAACCACAAGAAAAGTTGTTTTGCAGATCCGAAATATTTATTAATTCATTTAGATTTAGTCTCCAACAACCACTTACTGTCAAACAGCCAATGAAAGAAGGACAAAATGAAGTTACTTGGATCCACGGTGCAGAATAGGGAGAAAGTTTCAGAAATTAAAAAATATAGATATACATAAATGAAAGATAAATACATCCAAAGATTAAAAATAAAAGACAAATATAAATCCAGAAATATGTGTAATGTTAATGCAGCATTAATATAAATATATTTTGGGTATACAAACAGTTGGTGCTCCTGGTGGTGTTGGGCTGCTGACAACAATTTATACAGCTGGGTAGTTTTTTCTCTAATAGTTCAGGATAAGAACTTTGCTGAAACATGCCATATTACAGCAGGATGCAGGATCCAAACCTGCAGCTCCCAAGTTCAGCGGCAGTAGCTGTAACCACCACACTACCTGCTGCCCCAGACTTTGATATGAATGAACTGAACAAGATTTGGGATGATGGTTAGAGTCCCGACTGATGAGTTTATTTTTGAACACCAGCTAGTGCAGAGCTGTTCTCGGTGTTGCTGCGGAATTGCTTTGGCAGCACAAGTGTACATTTGTCGTGCCAATACAGCACACGCAAACTGAAATGGAATAGTACTGCACCGCAGCCTAATCCAGTAGCGCTGGAGCATATTTGCAGCAAAAAATTTTGGATACATTTATTATTTTGGATTTTCATGTTTATGACAAAGCAGAAAGTGAAAAGAGGTAGAAGTAGCAATTTAACAACTAATGGAAACAGACATGAATCTGCAGGCATACATGGTATTACAGTATATATTACATATATTACAGTGATAGCTGTATTAGGGCTCTAAGTGTGTTGTTGAGAAATGGAGAGTAATGAAACTGCGCTATAAGACATTAACACAGTATATTGTATAAATGAGGCTTGAAAATTGCACGTATGCAACATGATACAAAGTAGATTATATCTTTAACAATAGTGAATAAACAGTCTATTTTATACACAACAAATATAAAATTCCAAAAAAGGTTTTGTAAATATTTTTTGAAAATGGTAAAAATTTGATGCTAGGAGTAAGATAAGAGCACTATTGTGAAACAGTGCAGGTAGCACCAGTCGTGGTTTTTCTGTCTTATTCTTTTTGTCCCACAGCTGATCAGTTCCTTTTCAACATCCTATCTGACCTTCAACAGCTCAGTTTTCCTGCAGACCTGAAATGTGCATCTAGTCTGAGCTCTTGAGTGAACGAAGGTGGGAGAAAAGCAGCGATGACGGCGGGAGAGTTCCTGAGCAGCACGCTGTCTGCATCGGGACCAGCCCTGCCTGCCACTTCATCCCTCACGCTGGAGCAGAAGGCTGCCTTCGTCTTTGTTCTCCTGCTCTTCATCATCCTCGGCCTGCTCATCGTCCGCTGCTTCCGCATCCTCCTGGACCCATACCGGAGCATGCCCTCCTCCACCTGGACAGACTACATGGAGAAGGACACTTTTGACTACCGCATTGTCTGAGCAGGCCTTCACCTGTCCTCAGGTCACTGCCATGGCTCCGCGCAAAGGTGTTGGGAGCAGACAACACCTTCCCTCCTCTGATCTGAGCGGGCACATTTGTACAGAAGGGAAGCACAACACCATTAACTTTAACAGTTTTACAGAGGACCTGGCCTTGAAATTCTGAAATGAAACTGAATATTTCCCTAAGTCATCAAGCCGGTAGCGAGCAGCACGGGTCCCAGTAACCATCCAGCCTTCTTTAGCTTCCGTGCAGGGGTCACTCATACTCTACTTAGTGACCCTTAAAGTGAATTACACAACATTGCTGACAGTAGTCGGCAGAGGAGACCCACCACATGCTTTGAGGAGAGAACTCGTCTCAAATTTTCCTACAAATGCCTGTTTGGTAGAAGGGTAGTAAATAATATAGAACTGTAATGTTTCTGTTTGTCACCAGCAGAAAGGAAAGACATTTCTGAAGAAAATCCTTGGTTTCCTCTTTCTTGCGAAGTGCCGTTATTGGCATATTTTTATCTGTGGCCTTCTTGGTAGGAGTGGAGTCGAGCTCCTCATGGAAGCCCGAACACTCAGCTACAAGATCACCCCAGACAGCATAGAAGTCTGTATTGAATGTGACGTGGTGATACCTAATGGTGTTGCACTCCTGATCTGAACAGCTACTTCAGATCTCTTTGAGGGCCAGGAAACTGGATGGCAGGGAGAAAGGTAGGCAGCGGTCCTGTGTTCCTTTGTGGAGAAGGATGAGAAATCAGTGAAATATGCATTAAGACAGGGTGGGTTAGCATTTGTCCAACAGTGAACACAAAAAAAAAAGTTAACTTTTTTTACCGTTTTGGTGAAGTATGTACAAAAATCGTGCTCAACAGTCTCAATGTTTACATGTTGGTCTTTACACAGGACATCTGTGACGTCAGTGACCCTCCATCCTCGCTTGGTCTGTATCTGAGGCTTTCGGTGTTTTGTGTCCGAGATAAAATAAGAGCAGATCTGCTTTCCAAGCGAGGCAAGAACCTCTGCGTCGTTTCATGAAACAGGGTAATTGTCATTCCAGCTGAGGTGCTGCGGGGAACGTCAGGGCGACTCCGCCTGGGATTAGCAGACTTTTTTTTTTACACGGTCCAAAGAATACAGTTTAGTTAATTAAAACTTTGTTAAATTGCACCGTCTGGCTGGAATTTCTCACAGAAACTGGTATCAGTGGATGATTTTGTCAGATAATCTGGTTTACAAATTCGTGGCGTCTTGATTGTACGGCTATGATCTGTTATGAAAACAAACAAAATATCAGAATACACACACAGGGTATCTTCAACGTACCTGACGAATTAGGGAGGGTGAGGGTGTCCAATATTACCAAATCTTCATTAAACCCAACCGATCATAAAATAGCGTCATACTAAACCAGAAGTGAAATAGCGTGGTATATTTTGGAGCGTATTTTCAACCAGACTATTACCAAGGAAGTACCAAAGCACCAACACGTCAACCAGAAAATAACGCGGAAGTACTAGCAGATGAACCAGAGGATTTTGTCAGTTAAATATGGAATCAGTTAAATCGGGTTCTGTTAAATGGAGGATTTACAGGGAGGCAGGGTGAGATCTGAGCAGCAGCAGTCGTTCTGAGCGTCTCACACCAGATGTGGCTCAAAGGTGGACAGTGAGAAAACAAAGGAAATCCTGGTCAAGTGGGTATGTGCTCCAGTCCCTTTATTGACCGTTGTTTGGACCACCCCACCCTGTGCTTTAGCTGTATGCCTTATAAAGTAGGTTGTTTACAGTAGGTCGTTGTCAGAGAAACAGCCTTTTAACTAAACCCACAAGTCGAACTTGTGAGTTCAAAACGATCCGCTCAGCTTCACTTGGGTTTTAAAGTTTAAACTCACTATATTGGTAGTGTGGACATCCGCTTTCTTATAGTCCAGTGCTGAAGTAGGAGCCCCACTGGAGATGTGTGTTTTCGGTATATTTCAGTGATATGATTTTCGTCCCCAGGGGGTCCCACAGTATGTGTAACTCAACCCGCATGTTTTTTGCTGTATTAATATTGAGAAAGCGTTGTTTACAGTGGCATATTGGAGGTGTGCTGCATGCAGGGTACTCCTGGCCCTGTGGTCCAGTTTAGTATTTTCACCTGATTTGCATGGACTGCTTTTCCACAGGGTACCGATCCACACTTTAGCACACTGTGTTTTGCCAGTGACAGCACAGCAAACGTAGGAAATGCTTTATTTTCTGATGCTAACCAGTGTATGTTAGAATTTGTTTGGTTGTTTATCTAAGGTCCAGCCTACTTTTGAAACAGCTATATTTTCTCTCTCTGTCTGGTGTTTTGCTGTTTTTAATAATAAAACAGTTGTTGTGAATCGGGTATCATCCTCTTTTCCGTTCAGCAAATTACACAGAGGACCAAAAACATTTCCATTTCAACAGCATTATAACATTGTTTCCTGACCCTGTTAAACACGATAAACTGGCCTACGTGGTTTGTGAACAGCTGTGTTCTCTACAGGTAAGAGGCGGTTTTATAGAATGGCAGTTTGTGTCCCTCCTAAATTGAAATTTGTTCTTATCCAGACAGATTTTTCTCCAGTGGAATTAGCATCGCAACTGGCTGTGTTTTGTCGATCTTGAGTTATTATAAGCACGTATTTAAGGTTGTCGGAAAACGACGTCAGCCATCTTGGGCGCATCTAAGTCATTTTTGTTTTAAGGCAGTGAATGAGCAGCTTTAACCAGCTTTAGAAACTGAAAGGTTTCTAGTTAGGAACAAAAGAACTGCCTGTTAGTTTTTGAATGTGTCCCGTCTTTGGATACCTTTCGCTTAAGGAAAAAAATGTGAATAAATAAACTGGATAAATACAGATGAGTTACTTGCTGTTTAGAATGAGACTCAATAAACCGTCACATACCGCGGTAAATATTCAAACCGAAGAGGCATCGCAGACCTTAGCAACCATTTTGCTTTTCGGTGCTGCTCGGGTCTATTAATAGGGCCCCGGAGAAGTGGGATGGTTCCCATGGCCCTCGCTCCACTCGCCATTGTTTGTTTTATCTTCATTCCTCTTGGTGAATCTTAACTATAACCTCCCTGCACACAAGTCGTGGCGTCTGGGTCTTGAGTGGGTCTGTGTAATTACACTAAAAGGCTCTTCATTTCTGAAGCAAGGGGGTTATTACACTGACACAATTATTCTATCCCCGGGACTTCTGGTGACAAACGTAGCAGTTGAGTAATGTCGGGAGCCCAGGAGTCATTAAATCCTGATGTAATTACATAATGGCATGGCTCATTTGTGAGCCATAATCTACTGTTTCACAAACTCGGAAAGTAGGTGGAAAAATTAGCCGGGTGCTAATGCGCCAGTTGGAAACAAAACTTGATAATAAGCTGAACCGGCAGAACGCTGAGATGACGGCAAGTGCCGGAACAACACACGTCGAGCTTAGATGCCAAGACTGAACGTACGGTTTGGGTCGTGTCTACGACACAGGAGAGCGCAGCAGGAAGAGGTACAGAGCAATAAGAATCCAGATCGCTGGGTTGATACTCCAGTGCCAAATGGGCCCAGAGATTGTCATTTGTGGAAGAGCACTCAACCATGCCTAGTGGATAGAATTGCAGGATCAAAGGTGCATTGTGGGAGAGTGGAGGGGTTGAGCTTCAGATTCAACAGGGTTTTCCGAACATTTTTAACATGTGACGCTGCCGTACCGCTTTGGACCAAATGGTCTCGGTGTCTTGCAGGCGTTCATATGTTTTCCTCTGAATTTTTAAGTAGAAAACTTGTTGCCGTTACAGTTTGAGCACAATTTAGTATTTCTTTTTTCCGCAGGGAGGCAGCAAATCAATTAAAACCACAGGCCAAAGTCAGTTCGCCGACGTGGCCACTGCAAATAGTCAGCACTGCCTTAAGCTCTGCCTCTGGTTGGGCTTCTTTATTGTACATTCTTATTTACAACGTGAAATAAATAGCACTCCCAGGGGGCTCAGAATGCACAAGGCATCCCGGCTCAGCGGGGGGCCCGACCTCTGCAAGCTGTTCAGTGGGAGGAAAGAGGGGGAGAGAGAGAAAGATAAAAAGAGAGCTGATCTGTCCCTGGCTAAAAAATACAGCTATTGCCTCCCACATTTACACGTTTATTTAACAGACGCCTTTCCCCAAAGCAACATACATCTGAAATTAAACAAAAGTGCATTTTACCAACACAGAGAGGTACTCGTGCAGATCTGTGATTCTCAAAGTATAGTCAGTCAGTATATCACCTGTCAGTTTGGTGGCCCACATTGCACTAGTAACTGCATGTAGAACGGATGAGGATGGACAAGCACTCAATGTCACATTCGACAAGCGAGTTTTTCAAGTAAGGAACTGGCTCTTGGTTCCAGTGGAGTTTGTGAGATGGTGGCTATTGCTGCAGAATGGGCACAAAAACCACATGACCGTGTTGGACTTAGAGGCAGTCATTTGGAAGATTTCCGCAAATGGTTTGGTATGTTAAATTTCAGGCTCCATTTTTTTGCTTGACCTTTGTGTGATCAAAACCGTCCGCCAAGATAATGCTGGAGAAGAAATGAAGAGAAGAGAAAGGTTATGGAGAGAAGATCTGGTAAAGGAGTAAATCAACAGATGAAGTACAAAAGGGAGAAAAACAAAGGTAATCCGGTGTTCCTTAGCCTACCCTTTTCAAGTCGTTGATAAAGGAATTATTGCTTTCTTACATGCTGAAAGGGCACCATTTCTTCATTCCCACTTATCTGTGGACCCGGTGCTGGTTCACGGGCTGCCGACCTGCCTTGCCGTTGCTCTTTGTCCCAGTGACAGGCTGTTTAGGTGGGCAGGTACCTGTCTGCCTGTGTAGGCAGGAATCTTTCATTCCATCAGCAGAAATTCCAAGGGCAGCCAAGTTAAATTATCCTGTGTCTTATTCTGCCGAGGGAAATTACTCCGGTTTGCCTTCCACCCTTTGTGACCCAAACACAGCACCCTACACAGAGATGGGCAGTTTCCTGTGCTGATTCAGCATTTTGCTGCATGTTCCTCCATAATCCTACCTGCTTAAAATACATACCATAATGGGGGAAATTATGATTCTGAAATAAAGAACATTGACAATTTTAGTTTTAGTCTGAAATGCAATTTCATACCCAGAAATGGATTTTCGCATTACTCTAATACCTTTTTTTAAGCAAGCGTACAGTTAACACCCAAATGGCTCCAGTGTTTCACAGAAATCACTTTAGTGCCATCTAGCTGACAGGGACCTGACTTGTTACCACATAATAATTAATGTTACCCATCAGTTAAGTGCTCTGTGTGGGGTAGAATACAGCACCTCTCTGTTGTGTGTACTGGCTGTTCTGAAGTGGAGCGCAAATATCTTCGAAAGCCTCGCACTTCATACCTAATGGAGGAAAATGACTCCTGGGGTGGGTGGAAGTCAGACGACTGGCAGAAAAAGAGGGAGCGCATCTGTGTGTAGGTGTGTTTGTCTATAAATATAATACAGTAAAAGAAAATCTAACTTAGTTTGTTCACCGGTGGCCTTTCTTTTTTCCCATTACTAGCATTCATTCGATTATGTGGTAAGAAGGGTTATGGATTCGCTTGATGTGCCAAACACTTTAGATATGCAACTGCATTGGTCTAGCAAAATTGTTTGCTATAAACTTAGGAATTTTAACACTTAAAGACAGTGTTTACCATCTAGTGAGGAAGCAGGAACAATGCCAGGGACAGGAGTCTCTGAAGCCACTGGGGGTGTTGGGGAGGTTTATTTGAGAAAAGATTTTTTTCACTTGTTAACAGTGTACATGTTAATGAAAGAGCTTTTCACTGGAAAAAAGAAGCACATTAATACCAGTAAGTCCCATAATGGCAACTGTGATTAACTGTCTTCCTCTCCATCACCTGCACTCTGCTGACAGCGAAGAACTCGGCCGATGTTCCGTAAGTGACCCTACATTCCAAATGGTGACTGTAATGTTGTCCATCTTACTGACATCCGTTCATTTGTACGACACTTTAAATGGGAACAGCATCTGTAAACAAGGCCAGTATCTAGATTAGGTCATGTATGGTATAATTAAAAAAATGTTTTTAAAAAGTATTTAAACGCATATGCCTCCTATTCCCTTAATGTGTGTGACTTTGTATAAATCTGATGAAACTGCATTTCTGCTTGTTCTCCATGGTAAATCTGTACGAAAACTGACACTCTTGTGTCTCTTTTTGCACGTTTTCCAGGCAGGGAGAGGTGAGATTGAGGAGGAGCAGGGGGTGCGAGGGCGTTGGATGGAGCTGTGTTGCCTCCAGTCCACCTGCTGAGAGCTGCTCTCACTCGCGCTGAAACACAAGCTGACGTCTCTATCTCAATTCCTCCGCTCTGTTCCTGGGGGACGCGACGTGGCTCAGAAGAAGAGGAGCAGCGTCTGAACTCACACAGATCAATAGCCATCATTGGTGGCGTATAATAAGGCCAGTGTGAGATTTGTGATTTAAAAGAAAAAAAATCCCTCTCCACTTACGCTCTTCCTGACAGCTAATGCAAAAAAATGCCTTCATGCTTTCTTTGTCTCCCTTTCCGCTTATCTGCTCAAAATGAATGCAAACAAACTGCATGGTTTTGATTTATTGCTCACCTACCCACAGGGGTTTTAGTTGGAAATGCCAAGCAAAAAAAAGAAAGGTTTTTACGCATAAGTTCAAAGTTTGCCGTTAAACGCAGCCTGTTGGGGGGAAATTGTGTGTTTGCGAAATATGCAGCGTTTCTTTTACCCTTCAGGGATTAAAGGAAAACAGAAGTTTTTCCTGCAGAACCAGAGCCCCCCCCCCTTACCTGAGAGGTGTCAAACAGGCAGAAGGACAAATCCTATTTGGCGGGAAGCGCTTCCACCTGGATGTGGACACCCAGACACCAGTACACTGCTTTTTTAGCAATACCAGGTGATGCCCTCAAAAATTTCATGCAGGAACATTCATCCCACCATTACACTTATTTTTTTGTAAGATGTTCTTTGTACGACTTATGTCCACCTTGTTCAATTGCAGCTGAAGTGTTCATGTAAACACGTCAAAGTCCTCTCTATTCATAAATAATATAAAGAACCGCCAATACTAATACTACTACTGCTTGCTGAGCTTATTGTTTCAGGTTTTATCTGTAGGCATTGTGATTAATAAGCTAGTTTCTTAATATTTTTTATTAATGCCTCCATATTTTTTTAGTTAAATCCCCTTTTGCAGCACAGTTCTCTCTGTGTTACACAGACGGGGTAATAAGATGGAACTCACTCTAGTTTTCAAAACTAAGGTTTGGTTTCTGTTATAGCCTATGTCTCTAGGTCTTTAGGGTAATTTGAGTGTGTGTGTGAGTGTGTGTGTGTGTGTGTGTGTGTGTGTGTGTGTGTGGAAGCAGAATGCCACTGTCCAGCCAATGGTGATGAAGGCATTTAAGGAATGAAGACACCTGAACTGTAGAGGAGGAAGGAGAAGGTCTGCGCCTGGGAGTTGAGGAGTTGAGGTACTTGAACAACTGTCAAGATTTATGGTTTTTCTTACTTGCCACTAGTGTAAGTGGTGTTGAATTTGTGTAAAACTGTCTTTCAAAACTGTTCTATAAATAGTTGTGAATGTTAAGCAACCATCTGAAAAGGGTGAGGGCCATTTTCCCCACACACTGTTCTCCTGGTTTTTACTGTGGTTAGGGAGCCAGGGTAGAACAGTGAATTTTTACATGTTTTTGTTTACCAGGGTAATTAGTTTAGCACAGAAAGGGTAGGGATGTTTTTGTTTGTTTTGTTGGCTTTGCTCACCTCTGGAGAAAGGGCTTGGTTACTGGGTTGCTAACCAGTATAAGCAGTGTGTAAGGCTTGGCGGTTTGGTTTCTTTCTGGCCACATCAAATCTCTCTGCACTCCCTGTGTGGCGTCCCAACCCTAGACTGGGCCGTAACAGCATCTCGCCACAAAAAGTATAATGTCATCACCATGATACTCATCATAATACTGGTCATACGAGCACTATAGCAACTGTATACATACCGAACCTTCCAGAAACACACCTGTGTAGGTGTTTAGAATGTTGGTATTGAAAACTGCTCATTATTTAAGCTATTAGAGGCAGCAGTTGAAAAGTAAAGAACTAACAAAGACAGATAAACTGTATTTGTTTCATGTGTCTCACCAAGAACACATTTATATGCAAAAGAAGAGCCATTAAACCTTTAACATATCCACATGGGATTATTTAATTGTGATACAGAGAGGGGAAGAAATCTGACATCTTCTTGAGCTTGTTGCTGAAAAAATTGCCCCACTTACTATCAAATTAGAACCCATTTTCTCAACAATTTCTTGGCAGTTTTCTCTAGATAATAATGCACTAAACATACTGAACCTTAAAACCCATCACTGTGACTGTCAATCCACCAGAACCATGCAATAATTTGTTGAATGGCAAAACTATACTCATTTTTGATGTCCCTAATCTTCTTATGTCCCAGATCCATTTTCTATAAATGTAAAATAGATCAACTTGTTGATACTAGAAAACCTGTTATTTATAATGTGAGAAGGGGGGGAATTCCTTTTAGCTCCTGTGGGATTTAACACAGCATTGTTACAACAATGAAAATCATTCCTTTTTATGCCAATAAATTCATTACTGGTCTTTGCTGTCATGCAGGTTTATGAATGTTGTATCAGTGTTGATCTCCTGGGTGTCTCACCGCCAGCTCCACACAGAAGTCAAATAAGCCACAGCTGCTGATGAGAAGGTCGACAACTCTGGGAGTTCGTCACTATTATTCTCTAGAGGAGTTCTTTGTGTTACACTTTAACGCAGTCTGCTTTTCTGTACAGAGGTAAAAGCTAAGACCATGATGTTCACCTGCACTGGCGGATTTATCTAGAGACGTTCCAACCAGACTCATTGTTCCCTGGTGAACCATCCAAAACTGCTGCCCAACCTGTTACCATCACAGCTCTTTCCATTTTGCTGATTTAGTCATTTTTATCAGCAATACACTCTTTCCCATAAGCCGGGGTCAACAAGCCAGGCCAGTCTGTAGCGGCACCTCCCTATGACAGGTCCGTATATCTTCAAAAACATTTTGGAAGTAAATGTCTTAATATTAATAGATAAGAAGTATTTTAAAAACTTATTTTTATTTTTTACTTTTTCTGATTTTCTGTAAGTTTCCCTACTTTGCCAGGTCTGTCAATAACTGCCGATGCTGTGTGAAGCTGGAGTTCCAGCGTCGTGTTATTTTGATGAACACAGTGGAAACGCCCCGAAAAGCCGGCTGCACCCGGCCTCCGGCGACCTACTGTCCTCATTAAGATCTGGTGTTACTGGAGCAGAAACTCCCGATGCCCAAGAATGCTGGGTAATATGATGCCGCTGAAGAAAAGGGATTATTGGTTACACTTGTAGGTGTAGCAGTAACACAAGCATGTGCTGGAATTCGATTCCTTCCCATTAACAGTCGCATCCCATCCAATCACACCATCCCTGTCGGAAGCCAAGAATACAAACCAGACAGTTGAACTGACAAGGAGTCTCATCTCTGTATAAGTTCTACACTTTCAGGAAATGTGAGGCATAGAACTATTATATTATACTGGACAGCAAATCGTATCCTTAAGAAACAATCAGCCAAATTCTTGGGAGTTAGTTTGCATTTATTTTACACTAAATATTCTTTCCATGTGCAAGGGGTGATGAAAAATAAATTCGGTTCTGAGACGGGGATAAAATTCTTAGCATTTTTTGATCAAGCCCCATATATAAGCCTATTTTTAAAAGTTCTAATTTTCTCATGGAAATACTGGTTCTCATGATAATTTTTTATGAAGTCAAATCAATATAGAAACGGCTGTTTAGTAAAAATATTTGAACATTTCACGGCAAATTATTTCATCTTAAAGCAGTCTTAAGTAAAATATCACCTTATGGCTTGTTAAGTCTTGTTTTTCCTTCTCCTCTTTGTGCCTGTGGTCCTGCAAAGTGGAGGAGGAGAGTCGTTCATACCGAACTGCTGCTGAAGCACCGTAACTTCAGTTCAAATATCTGGCTGCTGAATGGATATGAGGGCCTTTAAATAAGACTTTCTAATAATTAAACTGATGCAAGAATGACAAACTCCTTCACTGTGTAACGTTGCACCCCCTGTTCCTCAGGCTGTACCTGAAAGGCCCGCCACCGTACCAGACACACTCCTGTCCTCATAACCGACCCCAGGTCATACTGGTGCCATTTTACATAGGATGAGTTTGGCTGCTGTTGTAAATACATGAACTGGAGTGAGAGACCAAAGGCAGGACGCATTGTCAAGGGAGGACACATTGAAACCACACGAGGGAAGAAAAGTGAGGGAAATGCCCTCCACTTCTTATCTATTGACTTTTTGCGCCATCTGCTGTTCGGCTTTCAACCCTAAACTGCGACAAAGCTCCTGAAAACTGCAGAACTTGGAGGACAGTAATGGTCAACAGAGAGAGCATAGACCCTAAGAAGGGGGATTTATCACATTTAAAGTTCACAAAGGAATCACGCCTGTGAAAATATCTGGTCTGGCTGCTGAATGGGCACAAGTGTCTTTGAACATGACTGTCTGGCATCCATCCCGCCATTTTTTTTAAACGTTTATTGTGAGGTGGGTCGCAGCAGCCCAGCACCTTTCCAGGAACAGCCTATGAAACTGCCCCTGGATGAACAGGCTGGACACACACAATGGGCAATTTTGAGTGACCAGTTACCACAAAAGACAGTGGGAGGAAACTCACGCAGACACCAGGAGAACATGCAAACTGGCACATGAGCAGCCAGACCAGAAGTGTCAGCGCTAATGGCTGAGCCACCGTGCCACCTGACTAATAATAAAACTTAACAGACACTCACTCACTCTACTGTTATCTGCTTGTCCAAGTCAAGGTCCAGAACCTATCCCAGAAGCACCCCTGACAGGATGTTGAATTAACAGAGAGATTAAAACTATTAAGAAATAAAACAATGAAATTAAAATTACTGTAGATAACAAATAACAAATACAAACATACAAACAAATACAACACATAAACATACAAATTCCATCTCAAGCCATCTTGTACTGAGGCTCCACAATTGCCGTCCTGTTGACCCTCTCAGTGTGTCCATGTTTTCCAGCTCTTAGTAAAAAGGTCTATATTTGAAATGTAGTTAAGTGATTAATATTTTATTATGTTGTGTTTTTGCAATTTTCGTAATATGTTCAGTTCTCAGAATTGAAGAGGCCCTGTCGCCCCCACGGATCAGTGGTCCTTGTACCTGCTGGGGTTTCTTAAAAGACCCATGAGCGCCCCCAATGGTGAAGACCAGTAATCCATGTGAACCGAGACAGCGCTCAGTACTGCCCCCTGTCGGTCCACAGAGCCACATCGCATTACTCAACGGAAGTCTTTCCTCAAATATGTTTCCAAGTGAATTTTACCGGACGTTCCGTACAAAGTAGGGCAAATATACTTGTATGAAAACTTCTTCTTTAAAAAAATCTGGTTCTTAAATTTAGCTTTACACCCTTGCAAAAATTAATGCGGTTTTGGTCTCCAAGTGTAAATAACTAAAAAACCTAATTTTATTATAATAGCGCCAGTTTGTCCCTAATTCAACAGAGAAGGGTTATTTTCAATAAATCAAGCTCTGACCAAACCAAACTTTGAAAAAAAAACTCGGCCATTATGCACAGGTGTCATTTTAAATAGAAAAGAATGATTAACACTAATTAATGTCCATTTTATACATAAATCAGACTGTTTTTGAAGAGGTGTGATGAGAAACGGGAACCGAGCTGTATATGAAATCAGGAGGACTCGCTTGTTCCTGAGAAGGAAGGAAGCAGCGAGCAGCTCCGCCATCGTCCAGAGAACAGTCGCGGTTTTGTGCCGCTGTGTGAAAAGACACCTTTGTTCGGTGTTTTTATCAGCGGCTGCCGCGGGTTCACAGTATCAGCGCGCGGGGACGCGCCTGCGCCGCTCACCGGGCAAAGTCTGCCTTGCCCTGTGTTGGGGGGGCAAACTTCAAAAGTCACGGGTTGTTTTTTTTATTACAATTACTAACCCCTCGATTTTCTTTGTTCATTTCATACCTCGTGCATTTATCCATGCATGGATCCTCTGAAAGGTGTCTTATTTTAAAAACTGTGATATGATCATTGTTTGACAACTCGTTTCACTTTGCCTTGTGGAACTAATATTCCTCATTCGAAAGTATATTTTTGAAAAGTATATTTTTATACTGATCGATGACAATCGGAAAGTGACAGGCGAGCAGTAACGGCGCGCGCCTCCGTTCCAAAGGCGCCCCTCGCAGTACCGCGTCTCGCCGCTGGTGTCGCTAAAGGGGAAAGAAAAGCGGCCACAAGAGGCCGGCGTCGAAGCGGACAGTTTCCTGACTGAGCGGAGAACCGCGCCTCACACAGCGGCTCCGAGACGCGCACAGACCGGCCGGACGCCCAGCGGGACCACAGGCAGAAGGAGGTGAAGAAAAGCAATAAATTCTGGCTCAAGGTCCGTTTTTAACGTGACGAAACCTGCTGTTTCAGCCGCGCTGACCACGTAAGTAAAGCGAAGTAAATTTGTGTAACGAGGGAGGTAAAAGTGTGTGACATGTTGGGTTACATAAGAGTCCTGTTAAACATCTAAAGGCTCTACTTTTAAATACGCGGCGCCTTGTGCCTAAACGCCGACTGAGCTCCACCTTTCGCCTGTTTTTAGGCGCTTTTCTGCCGACAGCTGCTTTCTCCTCACACCTACAGCCGCGACCTTGTAGGCGCGCAAAAACGCGGAAAATCGATCATTTTTACTCCAGATAATTTAACGTAAGAAAGATGGGTTTTTTTATCTTTTTAATCTTACACGACAAAGTTTCCAGATAAGTTGATGACTTTTTCTGTGTCGTTTCCTTTTCATCAAAAGTTATCTTGGGATAAAGTTATCAAGAACGTGTTTATTTTGCACTGTTTGTAGTCGTAAAGCCAGTTTAACCTCGAAAAAAATGTCTGTGTGTGTGTGTGTGTGTGTGTGTGTGTGTGTGTGTGTGAGAGAGAGAGAGAGAGAGAGAGAGAGAGAGAGAGAGAGAGAGAGCGAGCGAGCTGACGTGACCTCAGTTGAGGTGTATAACAGACCACCAGGTATCCGGAACCTGAGGGCTTCTCAGCGCCATAAATCCTTCGCTTAATCTGAGCAGAAAAGTTCCGCTGACAAAAAGTCAGGTTGGTGTTTATAAACCTGTGGGATGTGAAACAAATATAGGAAGTGAGCAGTGTGTGTTTGTGAGAGGAGCTTCCCTGCCCACCTTGAACCCTGGACCCTTGACCCCTGCGCAGGGTGGTACTCTGTCTCTCCCTTGTTTTTATTAAGGGGAAATCCAGGTATTAGTGTGTATTGAAGTGGATTTACATGCACTCTGCCTGTGTGTAAACACTCACCAGTTTAGCAGCATGGGAACCAGCTGTTTATTCTTTTTTTCCTTTCTGCTCTACCTTAATGTGTCTGAGTCAGTTTATCCTCATCTGTACTGAAGAGCTCAGGTGGTCCTCTGGGCATTTGCTCAATACTTTTTTTTTTTTTTTTTTTTTTT